>JAWLRI010000700.1:568612-608206 GCA_034781795.1 Crypturellus tataupa | reverse complement strand
TAAATGGAAAAACCAGTTGTTGGGAAGTTGCTGGGCTTTTCAATAGAATGTGAAATCAGTACATAATATTCCAAAAGGCTATTTCCAAAAGAGAGTAATTTCAGAAAAACTTGGAAGTAGTCACAATCGGGATGTTACTTTTCTAAGACTCCCAGCTTTTTCTGCATTCATTTTGAGTGAATGCAGAATGAAACAGTGGGAAACTGTTTGCATGTTATTTATGCTGTATACCTCTCTATGAAAAAAAGGTCAAACACAATGTGCCATCAAGCACATCATGTATAGAAATGGCAGAAAAATTTTACTGACAATAGCACGAGAATCATTATGAACCAGATGTGAAACTAAGCAAATATTAGCAGAAAGAATAGTTTCTATCTAACCGAGCATGACAAATCTATACAAAACACTTTGATATTGACTGGGTTTATAATGAAAATAAGTGAGTGATGCTCTGGTTGGAGGCTGGATTTCTGGACGAGCAATAGCTCACCAGCGACATGTCATCTGTGTGAACACTAACCAAATGCCAATCATCCTTTCAATCAGGTTTGAGCTTTTCTTGCAACTCTAGCATAACCCTTGTGAAGAAGAAGAGACGGGATCCGAGTAGGGGGAAAGATGACATTAAAGCCCTCAACTTTATTTTCTGTTCCATATGTGTACACGTATGTGTACAGAGCTGGATCCCAAAGGTTTCTCTTAAGAATGGGGAAGGGTAAACTGGTATGATTATAATCTGACACACTTTTATTTACCGCTTTTTTATTTCTCACTTCATATGAGAACTTCAACAGCCCATCTGGCCTCAAGTGGTGGTTTTCCATCTTGCCAGATTTGCTTAAGTGATAATATAATTTCAAAACAGTCACATCACCAAGTATCCTTCAAAACGTTTATAAAAGTATATATGCTATCCCTTAAATAGCAAAATTGTGGCATGGAGCTTTTATTCCATTATTAAAAGGGAGATGTAAAGTCATGTGGCTGTACTATCACAAGCTTCTGCCAGCTGAAAACCTCATCACAGTTCCTGTAAAGTACATTTCCACAGATCAAGTTACTGCCGGGGAAGACTTTAACAATCTTCTACCCTACTTTCAACCAGCAACAATTAGTATTAGCAAATGGTCCAGGCCACTGCCTGGAATCACATATGATTTCTATTCAAGAAAGACAAACTTTTATTCAAAACAGACCCATAAGCTAAACACATGAGTTTCCCCGCTTAAAATAATGAATCTGAAGTAGTTTCTATCATTCATTTTAAAAATCACTCTCACATTTGAAATCAAGTTGGCTATTTTCCCTTGTCTGTATTAGCCATCTGGTAAGGGTGACTTTTCTAACACTGGTGTGTAGGGCTAGGATTTATTCTTCTTTTTTTTTTTTAATACCTTCTCCTTCTCGCTTCTTTTTTTTTTTTTACTTTTGGAGCTTGTCTGTCCAATATGAGCAAAACTCATCCTATCTTTGAAAATAGAAAAGGAAAAAACAATAAAAAAACCACCCCACACATGGCATAACTTCCTCTATAAGTTTCTTAATATATTTTACAGTCAGAATGTAGTTTTGTATGTGATGATTTAAGAAGGCACACACATGCTTTCAGGTCATTAAAGCTCATTGTAAAAATAATAGAGACACAAAGGGCTTATTCTCACGTAACGATGCACACCCTCTTCTCAATGGAATATTGAAGATCTGTTTCATTTTTCAATATAAGGCGAGTTCAAGATGTTGTTTCCTTACCACATACCTCAGCAGTGCATGACCCCCAAAATAAAAAGTGAGTGGATTTATACGCAAAATAAAATTCTTGGCACTTCTTAACATTTCACTCCTCTTCCTAAATAAAAGACCTTGAGAACATATCCTTTTCTGCTGCCGTTATTAGGTGAGGGGCTTATCGTGTCTTACAGCATATGCCTTATCTTCTGTGGATGCCAAACTGAATGAGTCAGGGAGTATAAATTTGCTAGATGCATCTTTGCAACAAGCAATAGAGATTCAATATGTAGTGTAATACTGCACTTTATCCATAACTGATAACCAGTTAGGCACCATGAGTATGAATATCAAGCAAACACATAACAGTGAAGAGTTTCTGATCCCAAAACTCATGTAAATACAGAGTATGAGCCTCCAAGGTAGGACGAATCTACAAGACAAAACTGAAACCAATATGAGGTGGAAGCACCGGCATCTCCCAGAAAAACAAATGGTTTCCAGTGAAAAAAAAAAAAGCTCCCAGTGATTTTACCTAAGATTAGACTTGGTCCACAACTGAGTCAAGGCAGCCAGGTAAGTGCGGGATAGAAGAGGCTCTCTGCAACTGGTGGAGCAGGTTGCTGCTGGTATGTCCTCTGTGTGTTTCAGGAGTGGAAGTGATGAATGCCCACACAGGAACCATAGTGGCTTCATAGGAACATGGCAGAGCCAAGCTCACTCCATACCACGAATGACTGTATCTCTTTGAGAAAACTCATGTTCCCTATTGAAAGAAGGATAAAATACAGATATATCAGGAGCACAATAGACTAAAGGAGGCCACAAAGAGGAAACTGACTTGCAAAGATGTGAAAGAGAGATCTTACCTGTTGTATCAAAGGACTAACTCTAAAAGAATTAGAAGTAAAATCCAAAAGCCTGTTGAATCAGAATATTGTTCCAATTAAATACACTGCTAGATCTCTTACAAGGCAAATTTTGGACAAAGGGGGCAGTCTGTATGTTTTGATCTCTTTTAAAAGATATGAAATCTCTTGATACGCGGAAATGGGGACCAATAAATTTCTTCTCTGTTATAGTATATTTTGCATGATATTCTGATAGCTGTTAGCCTTGGTTTATTATCTGTCCTTGCAATGGTTCAGGTCTGCATCCTGTGAAGGTGTTGGTTCTCCCTTGAAATGGAGCTTGGAAATGAATGGGAAAGAATTCAGTTTATACCACATTACACATCACCCCCGCCTTTACTCCTCGCCTGTTAACAGACGATTGGCAACATAAATTCTGTCATATGATAATCCGAAAGAGAAGAACGTGATGAAACTTGGTAACAGCAACTCTCAGAGGCATTCCTGGAATGGCAGCAGACTGTGAAGACGCTTGCCATTAGCTTGGATGTGGACCTGAGCTGTGCACGTGAAGGCGTCTGCGATGGTCCTTTCCTCTGCATGACCCAAGTTAAAGCAGCTTCACATGTCCAGCCACTTGGACATGTAATGCCAGGAATGTCTCCTGTTGCTGATGAGCCAGTAACCTCCCCAGTGATGAGGAAAGCAAGAAAGAGCAGTGTGGGTCTCACAAGTACTGGTGTTCTCCGGATGAGAGTGAGGAAGGAATAAGTGACCCAACAGCTTTGGCGTGTTTGGAGGAAAGGGCAGCTGGAGCCTCGGCTGGGCAGAAGAACGATGGGGTACTGGCCTTCAGCATGCCATGGACAGGATCGGACACAGAGCCTCTAATGGCCATGTGCATCTCCACCTGGGCAAAACAGGACTCCCTGTGCCAAAGATTGGAGACAAGAAGTTACAAGTTTCAGGTGGGAGACTGTCACTTTGGTTTCCAGTTAATTATGACATCCCTCTACGGGAGGTTTCAAAACCTGCCCTTCCAATCTGAAAAAAGTAAAGTACTGCTGGAAAGAACATTTGCAGCATTATGGTCAGTCAATGAGGCAAAGTGTGTAAGGGAAGGCAATATCTTTTATTGCAGTAGTCTGAAAAAATAGGCAAGTTTTCTGCACACGGGCTCTTCCTCAGGTCAGTAAAGGCAAGTCTAGAGAGCCATTAAAGTTTTGGTTTTGTAATCACTTTCCTGGTAAAAAATGGCCTGAGGCATAAGCAAAATGCAAAGTAAGGTGATCTCGCACAGTGCCATGAAAAGCTTTTCTGGAGCATTTATACCATCTACTGTATTTTTGGGATCCAAAACAAATCAGCATTTTAAAGAGTGTCTGGAGCACTGTTAACTCATGTACCGGCACATATTTTAAAATGATCCAAAATATTTAAAAATACATAAAAATTGTGAAATTGTAAATAGATTTAATGTTCATAAAAATAGCTGTGGGAAGAATAGGAAGGACAAGCACTCACCATTGGTATTTTTGAATTGCAGACTGTTTCTTTATTGAGTAGCTGTTGCTAGTGATGCCAAAATTGCTTCTTTGCTTACGATGATTCAGTCAATATTTCCCTACAGGAAGTTGCTGTGCTACTATTTTCACCATGACGTCCAGAAGTTCAAGCTCCAGAGCTGTCATGGCCTGGAAGAGAGTTGAAGAAGATCCATCTGGTGCATATTCCTCTTAGACAAGACCCTTCTCAGATGGTGACTAGCAGCCCATAACATCAATCCCATATGCAGGGAGCTGTCTTTCACTACGCAAATACATCTGCCCACATCCTCTTCTGTGGTCCCCCCATACCTGAAGTGAATTAGGAAGAGGGGGAGAACTCCATTGCACCCAGTGGCCTATTTTCAGGTGTCGCTGTCTAGACCATTTCCTCGTGGCTTTGGCTCACAAAGAGCCTTTTTAGTGCGATTGCAGGAACCCGCACATGGAAAGCACCGGGCTCGCTTCGAGTGATGCTCCGCACGCCGATGGCGCGTGTGGGAGCCGTGAGGACTGGGCCATGTCTGCCGGAGCCCCTTTGCTTTGTGCATTGCTGTGGACGTGGAGTTATTTGCCATCAACTGAGTGGCTGCCCCAGTGTTGGAGAAGCTGGGAGCGCCCGTGCCCCGCGGCCGTCACCCCGCGTCGGGGCGGCCGTGCCCCTGCTCTCTCCGGAGGAGTCAGCAGAGGGGGCTCCTGCAGCGAGGCTGCTCCCTCCGCGTGCGCACGCGGGTGTTTCAAGCAGTGCGCCCGATAGGAAGTATTGGTTTATAAATTTATTATCCGCGGTTCTCCGACACGCCAGCAGGCGCACATCTGTGCGCGTTTTATGTAAGAGACAAGTAATGGGAGAAGGTGAGATCTTCAAAGTGTCTCGTAACTCAAGAAGGTCGGGATTATATAAGCGCAGAAGGCAGCGAGGGATTAGAAGAAGTTGTGTTTGGGCTACAGCGCAGAGCCCTCTGCTTCAGGCGCTGCCGCTTGGTTCCTGGGGCCAAGGAAGGCCCTGCGTGCGATCACAGAGAGGAAGAAAGGGAAACGAGGCTGGAAACCCCGAAAGCACCAACGGAGAAATGTGAAGTGTCCCCGAACATCTGCCGGCTTTGCTGCGTTTTTCCTTTTATATTGTGAAACTTATTTTTCCAGGCATTTTAAAAACGAAGTAAGTGTACACATGCAAAGAGGAAGCTGCACCAGCCCTTTGCAGGGGGATCCTAGAGCCTGCCAGCTTGGCTCGGCTCTTCCAATTAATCCCACCTTCGTTACCTGGAAGATTCATTTTACACTCCAGGTATTCTGTCATCTCATTAAAGGAAGCTAACGTGCCTGCTGGCCCATAAATGCTTCTTTCCGGGTGAGGTTTACTGTTTAATTATTTGCAGGTGTCCAAGAGATTGGGAGCTGAGGAAAACAATATTTTTGCTTCTTAAATAATCTTTCCCGTTAAAATTCTCACTCAGCATGTCCTCCTCTTGTGATGTTGCAAAAATCTAGTGCAATTACCAAGCTTTTGGGTGTAGGCAATAAAATAAAGCAAAATGAAAGCATTTTTGTACTATCTCACACTGTTCGCTCCCGAGGGATGCTCTCATAACAATGAGGAGGGAAACACACATAAATTAGGCTGTAACTACAGCTGACTAAATAATAGCCGGAGCTTTTTGTCAAGTGAGTTGTTCAATTAATATTTTTGCCATCCTCAGCAGGAAGAAATTACTCGACCAATGTTGCTGATGTATTTTTTCTGCTATTAAAACAACTTGGGTAAATATGGTCTCTTTTGTCCAGAGTGACTGGATTGCTCTGCCTTCATATTCGTCTCTTTCAAACGCTTCCTTAACATACACGTATCCTAAAAGGCTTCTCTGTCTTCTTTTCCAAGAGGCATTTATAGGCGAAGGGAAAGTATGCTCTGAAAACACCAAACCACCTTCCGACTGTAGTGCTGAGCAAGGCCCATTCCCGTTTCCTCCTCTCTCCACCCGAGGGTCTACCTACACCTTTTTCACTCTGCACAGGTAGTTCCCTCTCCCTCTTCTGGAGCCCGCTGACTTTCGGGGAGACCAAAGTGTGCGTGAGAAGATGCATCTGCCTTTGTGGGCAGGACCTGCCATCTGAAAGCTCCTTGGGCAGTGACCTCTCCTGCTTGACGCTGCTCTATAAACAGCAGCTGCCACGTGCACCCAAACTGGGGTAGCTCAGCGGTGACATGGAGCAGCCTGTATGGAGAAGCAGTGGCAAGTCCAAGGATATGCCATAGTTTGGTAGAAATCAGAATGGTCTGGTGGATCGCGAGGAGTCTCAGGTCTCCTATGTCCATTGCTGATGACAGACTTTATGAGGGCAGACTACTTTTTAAAAAATAACAGGGTGTAACATCAAATGTCCATTAAGCCAGGAACATTTCAGCCCCTGTTTACCTCTGAAAATCCTTTGATTATCTTCACTAGTGCCGCTATTAACTTGTCTGGTCTTCAAACAATGGCAAATCAGAGTGTTTCCCCAGACCTAATTCCTCTGGATATTGCATTATCCAAAAACTAGCCAGATCTTGTAAAGTGGCTTTTGTTCCCTGGATCTGTAGGATTAAGGAGGAGGATGTGTATTGTGTGCAGTTAAGAGAAAAAGACATTTTAAGCCTTTGCAAACACGCGACACCTTTAACTTGAATTATTTCATTTTTTATCCAGGGAGTCACTTTTGTAGTGGATAATTTAAAACAAATATACGTTTGCTCCGAAGTCTTTCACATAACCTAGGGCAGGCCCTGCAGGCCTGTGACTGTCTCAACATCATCAAAATCATGCTAGGACGTTCTTGGTATTTTAAAAATCAATATACCTTCTTCAAGAACTATAAGGAAGCAGAAAGGCCATAGCTGTAGCATTACTGAACACAAATCCAGATTTTGCATGAGGGAAACTTCTCTGCAGCAGAACAGTAAAGACATGAAAAAACTTCTTTTTTTCCCTCCAGGTTTTTTCAGAGTCGTCCCAATGATGGTCTGCGCTTCCTTCCTCACAACTAGTGGAATTCAATGGCAAAATTCCCACATACCTCAGCCGGACGGGGTTCATGAAGCCCTAACGTCTCCAATGCTGAAGAATTCCCACTGAATCCGAGCGCTGCTCGCACGCATCCAGGTTTGCCTGGCGGACGGTGTTAAAGGGCTGCTCTGTGCGCTCAGCAGATTGCAGGATCAAGCTGCCTGCCAAGTACTGAATGTGGGATCGCAGCTGCTCCTCTAGCCAAACCCAGAGCAGACCGAGCAACGGCGATTCCAGCCGGGGAAACTCTGGGCTCCGACTCGTGCAGCAGCGGGTTAATGTTGGAGGGCTGAGGCGCTCCCTCGCAGCCCATGAAACGGCTCTTGCCCGGCCCTGGCTTTCGGTTGGGCATACTGAGATGGCCCCAAATTTGGGCTGATTCATCCCTGCCGTGTCCCCCTGCACGGTGGCCCTGGTTGCGGGGAATCTGCCGGGACAGGATGGCGCTCCTGCCAACGAGTTTTAATCTGAGCTTTAGCAGGGGCCAGGCCCATACAAAGAGAGAGGAGATCACACCTATATGTCTGAGCGTGTTTTTACAGTTTCTAAAATAAGATAAAGAAGGACATTTCCTGAGTAAAACATCCCTCCAACTAGGAAAATATAAAATGTTCATTTTAAAATGTTCATAGCAACATTTGGGTCTTTTGTTTTGTTTTGTTTTTTTTCCCAACATTTTTAACATAAGCATTTTGGTGAAAGCAAGATATATTCATCAACTATTTTGACATTATCAGGTCTGTCCACATAATAAAAGAAAAAAAAATCCTCTTATTTGAAAACAAAAAAAGGGAGTGTTAAAGAACATTTTTATATTGTTCCTGTGCTAAGTCCCTCATCCAACAAGAAACTTAACTGCACGCTTAATTTCTAAAATATGTGTAAACCTAATGTCATTATGTAGTTAAACTGAAGCATATAAATGCAAGTTAGGTAGTTGTGCATTGCTTTATCAGTAATGACTTAAAATCTTAGACTGGAAGCACGTTATGCCAGATATGAAATTACATGAAGTGAAAGAAATAAGTCAAATCCCAATCTGTCCACAGAAGATTTGCAAATATGAAAAATAGCTTAAATGAATAACGAGGCTATTAGGTATGGGTACCTCAAGGACCTTTAGAGTGTATATGCAACTTAGAGAGCTGGGAGAGGCAGGATAATTTGAAAAGCATAGAAGCCTGCATTGGACATTCATGAAAAATGCAAAATCTTGAGTTTTATGCCCTTTCAGTTTGAATTCATATCTATCAATTGATGGCAAAATATTATTAGGGTGTTGGAAGACACATCCATTTTCTTTGGTAAAATTTAGTTTACTGCTTATCTAGTAGAGGAGACAGTACCTCAGTTGTTTTGAAAAATTAACTCCATTCATCTGTTGGTGAATTTTGCCTCCTGACAGTTGCAATCCTGAATGTTTGCATGCTCTCCATCAAAATGGTCATTTTACAAAGGAGTTATACACATCCCAGCATTCCTGGCTTACAAATGGACTGGAATGAATTTATGACCTTGTCCTTATTAATGTGTCTTCCTATTTGTTGTGTGCAAAATTAGCTAGAGCCCTGACCGCAGGAGAAGTGCTTCAGCCATCCCTTTCCTGCTACTAGGCTCTTTCTAAGATCACTTGTTGAATTGACTATTTTAGTTCCCTGAACTTACAAAAAGTTTTGTGCCTTGTAAAGATTAGCACCATTTCTCATTAACAGAAAAGCTTTCATTTTTGAATGCTTTTGTTTTAGGAAAACACCAGGAAGACTTTGATTTTGTCGCATTTTTAATGGAAAGATTCTCCTGGGCAAGGACATACTGCCTGTGAACTTACATCATGGTCAGCAGAGCTCAACAAAGTGAGAAAATTTGGGTGTCTTCCAGTTATAATTATTGCTGGGATGGTTGTATGGAGTCCCCATATGTCAGAAGTGAGCGATTGCCACAAAGCCAATGTGACAGAAATGAAGATTAGGACTCTTGTGTCAAATCACAGAAGAAAATCTCGTATTTGGAGGCAGATCAGAACTAAACAGAATGTTGAATAACTAAACATCATTAGATGCACTGAATAGATCAAATCTGTATTCTGGGGAATAGTCCTTACCACAACAAGGGATTCTGTCTTTATTCCTGAGAGACTGGGGGAAAGAGCTAGGGATTATGTATCACTTAAATGTGCCACACACATTGTCTCTGAACACTGTTGTAAGGGGAAAAACGCTTTTTAGGGTCATGGCTTCCCCTCTCTTAGCTGGATAGCTTTCAAAAAAAAAAAAAAAAAGAAAAATTAATAATGGAGGAGAATTTTTACATGTTTCACATTACCTTTGTTTTTTAAGCTGGAGTATGATGTGTGGAAAAATTTTAAATCTTTAAGGCATCTTTTAATATTTTAGTTACCTGAAATATTAACTGATTTATTAGGTTCTATGATATTGGATCCAGGTCAGTACAGGAAATACTCAGCTGCAGTGAGTCTCTACAAAAAAATAGGTCAGACTATCCATATATCTTCTTATATTATTGGGAAATTGCTTCCCAGATAGGTATGTAAGTAGAAATGCGATTTTTTTTTCATCTCTCCATATTCCCAGTAGTTGCACTGTGACTTCCTGCATGTACTGCTCCAATACCCCTCTGTCCTACTCCATAAAAGAGCTCACTTTGTATTCCCTAGAATATCGTGAAATACAGAGACAGCTGATATTTTCCAATTCAGGAGCAGAGCAGAGCATGTTGTGACATTCTAGGGAAAAAAAAAAAAAAGGCCAAACCTTTTGGATCTGCATTTGTGGAGCTTCACCATCTCAGAAGCAAAACAGCTGCAAAAGCTAAACTGCAAGGCTTTCACAGAAGAATACAATTATTTTTGAAAACACTGTATATTCATTGTGCTAACAGAATGCAATTTAAATTCTATTACAGCTTTATGAGTTTGTATGACTTATTATACAAAGCCATACTTTGCTATTTTCTCCAGAACTTTGTTCTATTTTGTCATATGCAGGCACTCACACATGTAAAAAAACTAAGAGGAAAGTGAAAAATCTGCAATGTAAGAGAGAAACTGCTGTGAGGATGCAGACAAGATCCGCTTTTCAAATAAGGAAATTCAGGAGTTTGCCTCTATTCCTTTAGGCCTTATCACAGCATCTGACACAAGCATCTCTGGGTACTTGTCCCATTGCACCCAGCTGAGGCTACAGCATTTTACCGCCTTGTTGCAGCCATAATCGTCGGGCAACTGCTAAATCCAGAGTGCTGGGGCCGCAGTCCGGATTGAGAAATTGGGCATATTCGTTCAAGCTAGTTTATTTGCAGGCTATTGTGTAATTTGCTCTCACTTTTCTGGCTTTGTTCTCCTGCAGAACAAAACACATGCCAAAACCCTCCAGGAGTGAAAACACACAGGCCTAGGTTCAGTCAGCCCCACTTCCCTCTGAAAAACCCTTTTTTGTTATTTTGTGTTGCCCGGGTCTGAAGGCCTGCAGCCAGCCGCAGGAAGCCGTAAGCACCAGGATTTAGGTGGAATTAGTCCGCCTGAATCTGGACCTTTAGTTGCTTAGGCAGCTCTTCCATCTTAAAGATGTGCAGAAAAATTGGATATCCACTAAATTATGAATCAAGTTCAAGGTCTTGCTTCTTGTGTTCAAGGCATGCCATGAGCTGAGCTCAGGCTATCTAATGGTTGGCCAAATGGGTCTGGGAAGAAAAACCATAGGTAACTGACTGGCTTTACCTTAAAGGCCCTGGCAGAGGCAAGTACAGCTCACGCCCATGGAATAAATTGGCAGGACCAGGCCTACCTGACTGATGTTCTTCAAGTGCCATGTGTGCTTCTGTGAGCTCCTCAAAACAGCTGTGACAACCCCCAAAAAGCAATATAGAAACAAAAGAGGAAAAAATGCAAAAAACACTGTAGCTACCTGGCCAAGACAACAGCAGATGCCATGATGGATGCCACATTAATGCAAGAGAGCTTGGTACTCTTGTGATGATCAAAATGGCATGGAATACAACAGGCAAAGCAACTTCTCTGGCCTCCAAATCCAGTGGGAGATCAGAAGCCCTGCACATTTGGCGAACTACTTTTGCTCACACCCTCACTGTGATCCTGGGTACTCTGCTTTCCCACTGTATTTGAACAGGAGGATGATCTGGCTCATTTGCACTTCGCTATCTGGAACACTTGTTTATACAGTCTTAGTCACCATATCACAGGAAGAGGATATAATTTGCCTATTGCTCACAGTGCAGCATGCTAGAATCTGAGGAACAGTGGGTCTCAAGGAGACCTGGTGATAAGGAAAGGTTATAGAAGCTACATTTATTTCTCAAAGGCAAAGGAAAATCTTTGAAGTGTCCTTGTGTAATTATTCAACATGATTAAAAAAATAAAAAAGGAAAAAAAGGACACAGGGAATCTGGCCTACCACATCAAAAAGTCATCACTGTAATGCCCAAGTTTTAGTCATTGTCTAATACAGATACTGGTGCTTAGGAAGTGCAGGAATCAAATGCCAAAGAATGAGAATGGTAAAATCCAGTAAGTTGGACTGGGCCAGATAAGCTAAACTGGAAGAAATGGTAGAGATGTATATCTTAAAAACTTACCCTATTCCGAGACTTTATATTATTAACCTTGGACTCATCAAGATTCATAGCCTTGAATTTTCTTTAGGCCTTAGGTACTCTTTCACCCTTTTTAAATAACATCCCCAACACATTATATATATTGTCTTACCCTGTGAACTCAAGCCCTTAGGTGCTTCTTGATTTCTCTGGTTAAAAACACATTATTACACCTTATCACGCCTTTTTGGAGAAGTAATTTGCTCCTTTGTGGTTAATGTCTTTTAGGTGAGAAAGCCAACTCTGTGGTGTGGTATATTAGTGAGGTTTGGAGCATACAGGGACAACTGTAGAGACTGCCTGTGTGAAGTGTTCTTTTTATTCCATAATTCACTGGATTATTATTCAGCATATGAAACCAGCTGCTGAAGCTGCTCAGTCTTTTGCAGGTCCACCTTTCCTCTTTGAGTGGATAAAAAGACAATATCTTCCTTTATCCCAGCGCTCTGCTAGATGCATTTTTACACTAAAAGTTCAAATGAGATGGCTAATGTCCTAGAAAATATTTTTTTGCCAGCCTGTGTTTTTTCCTTCCACACTTAGTTCACCACTTTGAAGCTGCCTATGTTTCTGCCTGTTGTCCATTTGAACATTGTACCTGGCCCACTACAGCTGAGCCTTTAACACCTCAGTCGATACAGCACTGGTTACCTCATTTGGATGGGTATAACGGCGTTGCTTTGGACTGCAGCAAAGGATAAATGCAAGCAAAAAAGAGGTTGTCTGCTTTTTTTTTTTTTTGGCGGGGGGAGGCAATGGAAAGTTTGCCCCCTTGACATGTGAAACAAATCGAGGAGTTAGCATTAGCATTGCTTAACGTGCTGTTACTCCACCGGCGCTCTGCAGGCTGCTGCGTGGCGGGTGCTGCCTCCTGGCACTTCTCCAGGGATGGGATCCGTCTTGTGCGCAGCGTCCAAGTCTCACACCTGCACAGCAGCAATAGCCTTCTTCACCTTTCGTCTGGCGGAGGGCTGGAGCCTGTCTCTGCGCTCGCTTCGCGAGGCTGCCAAAGGCCGTAGAGGCTTTCTGGACGTGAGAGACTACCTCGCTGTCAGTGTTGGCACGATCATCTGCAGCATTTCCAAGGTAAGTGAGAACCTACGGCTGCTAATAAAGAGCCTTTCCCTATAGACTAGTTCTTCAGCATCAGATACCTCTCTTTTCCAATCCATATATCTCCTTTAAAAATGTTGTCTCCAAATCAGTCAGTGAGAATATAAAACGGTTATTTCTATCTTTGGATGGACACATAATGAATTTTTATGGAAGAAAAGCCTCTGTTTTCTCTCTTTCACGTTGCCAGTCCTCCTGCCGTTTTATTCCTCGTGGAACAGAACAGCTGTCAGGAACATGCATGTGTTTCGCTGCAGTTGCATCTACAGTGACAACCAAAAATAATACAGGAGGGAGATAATTAACATATTGCTACTTTTCCCTTTGTACTGTGCTGCTTACACATGTATTTACTAACATGCTGCTCTATCATGGCTCCCATTAGAGTTATAAAGTTTTCCTACATATGGGCTTTAGGCTTTCCTAAGCACAAATTTGACTTTTATTAGAGAAACTTGATATAAGACAGTAATTTCAAAACTGACTTATTGCACACTTATTGGCTCAATTTGTGAAGTTTTATAAGATGCCATTATTTAATTCCCAGGGCCTGCTTACAGCTGCTGCTGCTCTTCTTGGAACACCTTTTTGCCTTGGCAAACCTGCGTGCTACAACCCGCTCCAGTTGGTAAACACACAAACAGACCATTGAGCCCAGAGACAAAGTGTGCTGTATGCTCCTGTGAGTGGCCGTAATGCCTGCTTGAAGGGTTGAGCCAGTGCTTTTGGAAACCAGAGTTTTCCGTGCGATTTGCTATCTCTAGAGCTAAGACTGCCCGCGGCGTCGCTGGGACAGGTCGCACAGCTGCAAGTGCAGCGTGGTGCAGGCATACTTAAACTAGGTTTAAAGAAGGCCGTGGAGGTGCTGGGAGCAGGCCAGCAGCCCGGGCTATGAAGAGAGGCTGGCTAGAGACCTGGGCTGTTGGTATCACCGCCTGCTCTCACCGCTGCCTCGGCAAGGAGGAAGAGGAGGAGGAGAAGGACCGGGACTAAGCCGGCCACTTGACTCGGCAGCAGCCGCTGCCTTCCATCACGGATGGCAGACACTGAGCAGAGCAGACATAAGGCCCATGGGCATTTTTCCTCATGCCACACATCTCTAGCTGGCAGTGAAATCAAAGCTAGTTTGAGTGTGTCTACGCTGCTGTGCTCCCAGGAGGACAAGGATAAGGAGCTAGGAACACCTCATAAGGCTGGGGTGAACTGGAGGAGACTGTGGGAATGAGCAGATCCTCCTGTCCTATATCCAGGTTTTGTTTTCCCTTAGAATGGAAATGCCTTAAAATTTGCCCTGTGTGTTGTCTTATGCAACTTCTCTCAGGTTAGACTGCTCATAAGTGACAGGTTGTCTTAACCTTAACCTTTTCAGTGAAAAGACCTAAACTGGACTGTGAAGCAAGCTTAGGAATTTTTCAGTTGCATCATCTTGCAGCAATTACAGCATTATCTTTAATTTTTGAGTGTTATCGTGGGATTTTTGGGGAACGGAGCAAGTATGGCCCAGCTTTACATTCTCTGGGCCATGGAAAGAGATAGGGAAAGTGAAAATATTGTCACTGTCTTTAATTTGATTCATCTACCTCTGAGGAACCTGCAGCCATGACTGATAGCTTGTTCTTGATGTAACTGTTTTACTTTCTCCATATGTCTCAGCATTCCTACATCTGGTGTAAGAAACTGTAACAAAGCAAGAAAAAGCATTAAATTGCAAAAAGCAAATGTGAAATGTTCTCGTGTACACTGTGTATGTGTGTATTTTAAAATGTGGCGCTCTCTAAATGAGAGGTGTAAGAAGGCGGAAAAGAGTGACACTCATTTCAGCAGACATATGGAGGAGTGAGCTACTTTGGAGGCTAGTCCAAGACGCTCACATGCTCTCTAGCCACTCCTCCAAAGATGGAGATCAGGAGACCAGAGCAATATTTCAGACTCTCTAAATGTAGGTAACTCTCTGGCACTGTCCCTCTAAGACAATCCCAGACACAGACTTTTTTTACTTGAAGATACGTATGTGCAAAATACACTTTGAAGCTTTCACACTAAATGGAATTTGAGAACAAAGGTGCCAATGTAACTTTATTTATGCTTATCTTGATGCTAGTCATTCAACATCATTCAAATATTCAAACTTATTTCATTAAATATATCCATTTATAGTCTGTACAGTCAGGGTAACTTGAATGTCTTTCTGCCCTAAGGGGATCATGCCTTATTTTCAGAAGCGCAGAGTAACTTCCTCGCTGGACTTGCCATCCTTCCACCAGCTAATAAGTAAAATATGCTGGAGATTAAAAATACAATTCACCATATTGGGTGCTAATTTGTCAATCCTGTAATGGGAGCATGAGTTATCATTGCTTATTAATTTGATTGATTTTATAGTGTTTCAGTATGTAACCTCTACACTTGAACTGACTATCTGGCAAGATATCCTATTAGGGTTAAAGCCTGTGGAGAATGTAAGCATGTTCTTGTCAATGCTTGGAGATCACTCAAACCCAGTACCTCGCTGCTAACAGTGGTTAGAAGCAGACTTGTAGTGGCAGAGTATAAAGGTATGTATAGCTTTACGCATCTCCCCAGCCTCCAAAAATGGTGACATCCACCATGATTAATGTCCTGAGAAGAACCTATATTCCAAATTTCTCCCTGGTTCTTTTTGGCTTCCTCATCATCCCTTTAGTGATGAGTTCCACAACTGAATTGCACATTGTGTGAAAAAAATTTCTTCCTTTATGTATTTTAATAATCTGAAAATTTCACAGGCTTCATAGACAACCTTGTGGTAGGTCTAAAGACTAACCCCTACAACATAAGTAATATTTTCCTACTCACTTTCGCCATACTAGTCACAATACAATAGATTTCTACCTAATATCACATTTCCACTGTCACTTTTATGAACTGAAATTTCTAATAATTTAATTATTCTCTTCTTGAACAGGAGGTACCATGTAGGTGAGATTTGTGATCGTCTCTTTGTTTTTTGTATTTTATCTAATTCTAGTATGCAGCTTCACACCAGCTTCGGAGGTGGTCCACATACCTGTATTTAACTGTACATTTCAAATGTCAGGACCAATAGCTCAGTTTGACTTTATTCCTTTGATGTAAAGAGCTCTAGGCCTAACTAATGCCCGATTTAACAGTCCAGCTGATAGTTTATGTACAATGCAGGCAATAACAATGAAGCACATTCAAGAGCATAGCCAAAAGCTCAAACCTTCTTAAACAATAGAAATTGAAGTGCCCT
The DNA here is from genome assembly GCA_034781795.1 of Crypturellus tataupa. NCBI lineage: Eukaryota > Metazoa > Chordata > Aves > Tinamiformes > Tinamidae > Crypturellus > Crypturellus tataupa. The sequence goes on along the minus strand of JAWLRI010000700.1, from coordinate 592,041 downwards.
AATCTCTTTTCAGCTTTTCTAGTTACTTGGTATCCGTTTGTTTTTAGACTGAGCAGTTTCAACTGTATCTCTAAATTTCATACCGTCCTTTCCTTCAGAGATAGCCCAAGTATGTAAATCTTTTGTCACAAGCAAGGGCTGGATCTTTTCTTTATTAATTATGAACACCCTGGCCACTTCTGGGGGCAAACTCTGTGACTTTTCAAGCCTCTTTGCCGATGAGCCTGGCCTGATCTGGAGTGAAGAATTTCCCTGACCAGTAAGGTATGTTATGAAAGAAAAGCTGATTTCCTAAGTGAAATCAAACCTGCTCCAGGTCTTGTACTGCTGTGCTTTCTGTGCTTACCATATGAGACCACTGTGAAGAGCTACACTTAATTTTCCCTCCTAGTGATAGTATATTTTGACACTCAAACACCTACAAGATAAAAACCGCTGTCCTTAGATCTATCCTCTATGCACATATTTTCTGCACCTATCACATTTCCATGGCAAAGTTATCTGAAAATTCAGAAAAGGCTAAACCTGGTCAGAGTACCATTTGGACCACAATTTCGTATAGGAAAAGGTGGCTCCCCGCTAGAGCTTGTTGGGACCTGCACCGCTGGCCTTCTCTGCTCTTAATGAGGCCTGTGGGCATATAGCTGATTTAGTGGAAACCAACAGTCAGAGTTTAAATATGCCCTGATGACAGCTGCCTTTACGGGCTGGAGCTGTTGCACAAGGCCCTCGCTAATGATTAAAGCAGAGGGACAGAAGGAAGAAAGCAAAATGCTAGAATGTGTGAGAGGTGAAAGGGCAAGAAGAATTAGCCCAGAGATTTCCTGCGGTCTGTGGGTGTTTGGTGTTGTGTACTAAATCAAAGAATTGCTTTTTGTGGATGAAATGACTATACTTCAACATCTTAATTAAAACTACCCTCTTTCTCCCTCCAAGTGGGGCTGTGGGGGGTTGGTGTTAGCCAGCAGCCATCCTCAGAGCAGAGCAGAGGATGGGCCTCCAGGTGCTCGTTTCATGCGCTCTTGGGAAACGCTGATTTTTCTTGCCACTGTCCTTCACGTGGCCCTGCTCCTGCCCTGGCGTCTTTAGTCCATGGGCCCGGAGCAGCCGCCAGCCAGCATTACCCTTGCTGCCCACCTACCCCAGCGTGAGCGTCACCTGTGTCTCCCCTGGGACACACGGGAGCCAAGCTCAGGAACAACGGGAATAAGTAAGTCACGGATTAAACCCCATTTCAAGTTTCTTACCAGCTTTTCCTGAGCACGAGCCATTGCATTTCCTGCAATGAAATTTCCACATTATCTAAATAAACACCACTTAGTTCTAAATCTTTCTTCCTCGCCTTCCGTAGTATCGAGCTCTAATGTATTCTGCACACCCATTCTCTATTCTCCTCAGGCTTGATGTCTCCTTTGCATTTCCTTGTGACAAATCAAACCAGACCACTACTAATTCTACTTTCAGTTATACGAGTGTCTGTTTAACTGTAGCCATAACTACGTTACACGCTGCTTTCCATGGCCAAGGCGTAGCACGGTGCTCTCCTTTAATCTCCAGTGATAAAAGTATTGTATATATTCTAGTTCCATTTTAAGACAAATCACAGTGAAATTGCTGCTGCCTCTCTTTCATTAGCAACTGAATTACAAATTAAATGCACCCGTTTGTCAAGGGAAACATTTGCAATTCAAGGAAAAAGTGTACTTGCTTTGGTGAAGTTTATAATTCAAATCTGTGAGGAAACAACATTTTCTAATCATAACAGCAAAATGCCCAACAATGTACAAGCTGCCCAAGTTCTTTCAATTTCTTATTTAACATCATTTTTATAGAGACTATCTCTATAGTTGGCTATATATGTGCAGTAGTCTCAGGATAAGAATATATTTAATTTTCAAATGAATTATTTCATTAATAATTAAGCGTGCATAAAAATAGCAATGAAGCAATGAGAAAAACTGTTTACCACTTACATGCTGCAAAACTCTTCTGGTTGAAAAAAAAAAAAACACTCCACTTGAGGTTTCAAGTAATAATGATGATTATGTTTGTACAAGGAAGTGCTATAAATTTTGCAATAGACAAGAATTCCAGAATATCAAAATCAGCCTCTCCTTTCTGCAGCTTTTCTGCTGATATTTTATTGTTGCTTTCACTTTCCTATTCTTTATAATTTAACATTTGGAATAGTAATTTGCTTTAACCTCTCCAATAAATCCATGAGAGTTTTTCTCTCTTCTTTCCGGTTGAGATTCTCAGTATTTTCCAGGCAAAAATAAAAAAGTTCTTTGGTCTGGAAAAAATCTACTTGCTGTGAAGAAATCCACCTTGAGAAATCCATGAGGACTTTTATATTCTGGTGACCGTAGGTAGGAAATAATCAGAGAAAACCTTGTATCAGAAATCAACATAAGTTTTTATTTCTATCTGTGCTGGGAGATGACAGGCCTAGATATATTTTATGGAGTTTGGATCAAGAAGAAAAAAGAACCAAACCAAAACAACTTTTGTTCTTTTAAAAAATGATGAAAACCCCAACAACTTTTGTTCCAGTAATATCTCTCAAGCTTTGAATTAAGCTCTAGTTTCATTCAAATAAAACCACTTAGTTTTGTCTGGTTTGAGAGTCATAATCATATGAAACAACCACATTTTGCCAAACACAATAAATCAGCCCAAGGTCAGTCTAAATTTGTCTCACATTTTTTCCAAATTCAATAAATATTTAGCAGGTTTGACCAAGGTTTGAGGTTTCTAATGGATTCCCTGAATGTGTTTCACTTCCTATGATGCAGAAAGAAAACAGTCCAACTGAATCTAGAAGATGATGATCAAGGAAAGCAGATGGAGATCCACATGAACATATATGTTGGACCCCCTTGATCCAGGCCCCCCAAAATGTTTGCCATGTGAAAATCCTTACATAAGGGAGTGCCCTAATGATAATTAACAATGCATATGCTCACGGACGTGATGAAATTTAGGTTGAATTCCCCATCCCCAGTCACTCAGCTGAATGAACTCTTCTACTGTAATTTATATCAGGTAAGGTCAAGGCCATTGATTTCAGACTTTTTTTTTCCTGGATGGTGCTGTGTAAACTTATGGCACTTTTTTATACATAGAATATTCTTGCTGTTATGGTATTTTTTCAAGTGAATAAGTATTTACTCAGTCTGGAGAGAGTTTTCGTTATCAATGAAAAGATTTGTAGATTGATGAGTGTCCTTAATTACTGCAGGAAATAGGGTGCCATGATGATCATGTGAGTCAGAAATGGAAAAATTCTGATTTATAAGGAATGGGGAATGGTGGTGGGAAGTTTGCAACACCGTATTTCATTTTATGAATCGTCTAGGCATCGACATCCAGCCATCCATGCATTTCAGAATACCTCCATTTCAGTCTCCGAATAAGAATGTCTTGAATCAAGCGACGTTATCAACTGCCCTTGAATACACAGAAGTGAGAATTTTTCCTCATGTCAGTTTTGGGTTTAGGGAGTGTAAAAAACAAAATAACCCCCTGAAAATAACAAAGAGGTATTGGCAGTAAAGTGTGGAACAATTTAAGACAAATTCTGTACAGGGATTATATTTCAAGTTAATCAGCTTATAATCAAGTACTGTATTAATTGTTTTGATATATTAAACTAATATTATTGCTATCTCCAAGAAAAGAAAAGAAGTGGTATTTTAAAGGGTCTCCTTTTGTTTTAACCAGCTTCTTGTGAAAGGCAGGGATATAATTAGAGAATGTCTATCTAATATTAGTAGAGGCAGAGAGTTGGTTTTAGCTACTTTCCATCACAAAACACATAAGTAAAATATTCTTATTAGTGAAAATGAGTCCAGGCTACTGATTGCGCTTGTTTTTGGCAACTTTGATCCTGACTTTTGTAGAATTGTGAAAAACTCTGGCTGTCTGCTCTGATGCAACACAAGCAAATGGTGAAACGGAAATAAAGCCATCTCTCAGTAACATTGCACATAGTAACATATGACGGCAATTAGGAAAGACAATGAGCTTGGACAGGGCAATATGCACAGGTACTTCAAATACACAGGACTAGCTCCGACCCTGCTGGTTTTGTTTAAAGCCTCTGTGCAGGGGATGCCAAAGGGACCTCGAGATGGGACTGAGAGGGTGCTGGGACTGCTGGGCACCAAGCCTGACTTGCATTAACTTCACCTGTGTTTGGGGCTGCGCGTGAGCTCCCGGTTTGAGTTTATTACTTGGCATAACAATAGGGGAGAGCTGGATATATCTTAGGGCAAAATGAGCTTTTCAAAGTTACCACATGTATCTACTACTTGAATCAGTGAAACAAAAAAAAAAAAAACAAACAAAAAAACCCCACTGTATTTGCAGCTGTCTTTAGCAGCTGTCTTTGGAAAAAAGAGCTATGTAAAAAGCAAAGCATTATCTTTCATTTATGCTTAAAAGTGCGTGCTATTATTTTTCTCAGATGCTCAGTTTTCTCACTCGATCAGTTTTCTCACTTGGTGCCCAGGAATTCATTTATCTCAGATGTCTGACCATCATTCATACCTTGGATAACATCTATCTGCAGAAGAGGAGGCAATGTCTATAAGATACCTCATATAGACAGAGATGAGAGACCACAGTCAAAAAATGTGAAGTAAGGAGGAGACTGAAGAAAAATGAGATTCAGAAATTAAAAAGGAGTGCTGTCAGTTCAAAACTGAGAATAAGGAAGCTGGTGAAAGCCGGAAGCAAGGGAAAGATGCATTATATGTTGGATATTTTATTTTACTTTTGAAATGGCATAAGGAGGAGTTATGGATAAGATTAAAGAAGTATCAAAAGTGCGAGGACTAAAATGGGATCAATGCATAAACCCCCATCAAGAGAAAGGAAATGATTTTTTTACTTTGTTTTTCTATCCTTCGCTCTGAAAAGGAGAAGAGTGAGGATGTGAGACAGCAAAATAGCTGGTGTGGTGGGATCGGTGCTGCCAGGGATTCTTCCCATGGCACTCAAGGGTGTCAGTGCTGAAGTGTTTCAGGGCACAGCAAAGACAAGAGCAGCTTCTGAGCCAGAGATAAAGATTGGAGGGGAATAAAGAGAGTGCAGACAACCAAAAGTTGGAAGGAAAGGATGAATAAAAAGTCACGACCTGTCAGTTTATGGTGGAAAGCTAATTTATGGAGGGGGGAAAGGAAAAAGGAAAAAAGGAAAGAAATAAAAAATGTCGAAGACTAGAAAGTAAATTATAAGCAGGCTTTTGCAGAAAGGGGACAGTATTTCCTACGTGTAGGTTGGAAGAATAACTAAGGCTTGATGTGTGGGAATCAGTCCAAGTAAGTTAAAAAAGGGTAAGAAAACATACCAGCAGGAGTGCTGAATTGAGATCAAGAGCAAGCATCCTTACAGATTGCTGGAAAATCTGCTTTTGCCAGTCATTACCTCACTGACCACAGATATCTCCTAGCCAAAGTATAAAGAAAAAGCATATTAAGCTCAGATATCCGTGTGCATTAATTGTAGATCTGTAATGATATGTCAGCGATTTTTAGCGAGGTCCTTAGATCTGACTGGCTTCAGCAGAGAGGTGAAGTTGGAATAGTGATTTTTGAAATAACTTTCACCTACCTATTTTGCCATTCCATTACATGGGTGTCCACCTTAGCCCCATGGGCCCAATTCCCACTGGAAAAACAGCATTTTTTCCAGTGTAACCAAGTCCAGAAGAATGCCATTAGCTCCACAAAGAAAATGAAATATGGAGTTTGAAAAGAGGGTTTGTTTCAGTTTGGCAGTGTCAGTTTAGCTTGCAGAGCCTGCTGGTGGATGCTAGTGGTAGCAGCACTGTTTTTGTGCATCATGACAAAATTGCAACAACAAATAACAAGCTTGGGATAAGCTGAAAATGAAGCAGAGGCCTGGGCTCCAAATGTTCTTTGTTTCATGGGGTGCGGTGAAAACAATGGTAGAAGCAGTTGGCAGGTCATATTTTAATGACCAAACTTTTCCATTGTTTCATATTGATTTTCATGAATATTCATTAGAGTGGCACACAGAGTTGACTTGTGTAACAGTTTGCAGGATCTGAGGCCATTCTGTTTGTCTGGTTATTTTACTGCTTGCCCATCTAATATTGACAAGTGGGACAAGCTCGAAGTGTTTATCCCAGATGGCAGCCTATTCTATCCCTCTAGCTCATTCAGTAAGTCCTCTCTTTTACTCCTTTTTTTTCTCCACTATTTCCTCCCTGCTGGGCTGTCAGGTTAAGAGATACTCACACTGAAGCTGCGCTCATCATCATATCATCATAACCTTCTCGTGTGAGACACCTTCTTTCCGGTCACCCATGCTCTTCATTCACCAAAGGATCTGAAAGGCTAATGTATCATGCAACACACTAACTTGAAGAACGTATGGATATATTTACTAAGTCACCTCTAGCTTCCTTTTTGCACATGCCTTCCAACTCATGCTGTTTCTTTGAGATACAAAGCCTTCAGGATTTGTTATTCTTCTTGTCACTAGTACAATTATTTACAGAACAGTAGTTGTTCAGGACAATGTTGTCCCAAGTACTGTACAAATGAGTGGCAAAATCAAAAGGAAGCCTCTCCTTTTGCCAGAAAAATTAAAATCTGAGTAAACAGGAAGTGCCCTATTACATAAAGAGATGAGGAAAGTGAAGAAGAAAAGAATACTTTCTTTTGAAAAGCTATGATTAAGTTTTGGTAATAACTTTGCTAAGTTTTGCTGGAGACAAGCCCTTGCAAGCAGGGCCAGTGTTAGTAGGAAGAGTGGCAGAAGCCTCATCTCCCAGCATTGTTTGTTCTGTGTGTGAATCTGAGAAGAGACCAAATAGGACCAAAACATGCAGATATTAACCTGGACTCTTCCTCTGCTCTTTCGTTGGCCATTGCCTTATGCAAGGAACAAAAAATGAGAAAGGCAGCAGCTGTTTCTCACATACATCACATTGTGATTGACCTTCAGTTGCCTGAAGACAGGAACCACTGCATCATAAAAGGAGCATCCCGGAAGGGCACCAGCTCCTGGCTGCTGCCCTCTCTAACTGTGAGCCCTGTAGGAGCCCAGAGGCAGATGCTGCTCAGCAGCTGCTAGCAGCACCTTGAGGGGCCTAGATAAGTCTAATGGGCAGCAACACATCAAAATGTTTCTACTAGCACACTTAATCTCTAAGTTGTGGAGGAAAAACAGTCTGCCACATCTCCTTTGAAAATTCGCCTGCTCAATCAAGTGTTTCATTACGCATGTCCAATGAAAGCCTCGTTGATGTATATTAAACTCCCTGCTGTAAATGAAGCAGGAGTCTCACAGTACAATTTCATACTGTACATGGCATGTCCAGTGGTGGAGCACAGAGTGAGCATTTGGACTTTATATCAGATAAACATTTTACTCTCAGACCAACCCCAGCAAAGGCTCTTGGGTTGATTTCCAAAGTTGCTGAACATCTGCTGTTCTTGCTGACTTCAGCGCATGGTGAAGGAGCTCAGCAAGAGCTCAGCAGTTCTGAATGTCTGGCTGCGTTACATCCTGAAGTCTGCAGTACAGGGAAGCTCCACGGTGAGTATGAGGCTGGCATGAGACAGGTTGTTTCACTCTGCTGGAAGGAAAAAGCACTCATGCTGTATGGCTGAAGAAGCAATGGTGGTAGAAACGCAGCAGTGACACAAAAAATGTGGTGCAAGCTGAGGCAATCATCGCTCCTGCAAACACAATGAACACCTTCTGGCTACATACATGGCTACATGTGTTATGCATTAGAGTTACACATGTTAACTATACCCATATATTTTTTCCTTCTGCAGAGATAGTCAGACCCTGGTACTAAAGGCTGATTGACTGACAGGCATAACGTGGGTCATTGGATACATGAGTCCGTGGGCAAAGGAGGCCTGAGATCACTGCCAAGCTACTGACCAGCAGCTTGCCCTTAAGTGACTTCGTTTCTTTGCTACTGGAGTTGGTCATTTGTTCTCTGCCTCCCTTGCAGTTTTAAGTTGCTGTCAGGAAATACCGACAAGAGTTGGGGGAATATAGGTAGCTGTTTCCAATGAGTGCCATTGCCTGCTGATGATTAACTTTGCCTTAAGAGAGGCCATGGGATTGAGTGGGATTTCTTAGGAGGAGGGATAGTTTTGTTGATATGAAGTCAGGAAGAGATGCTGGGTCCAATACTCTTCATTAATGGCCTGAAGATTGGGGCAGATGAGGTGTGACCTTAACAAGTTTGCACAGATACAGAACTGGCAGGAATAGCTGATGCCCCGGAGGGTTGTGCAGTCACTCAGAGGGACCTTGACAGGCTGGAGCCAGGGCCAGCAGGATTGTCATGAAGTTCAAAATAAGGCAGTGCAAAGTCCTGCCCCTGGAGAGGAATTGCCACAGGCACTGCCTGTTGGAGAGCAGTCCGATGGAGAGCATCTTGGCGAAACAGGACCTGTAATCCTAGAGACCAACAATTTAAACATGAGGCAGCAGTGCAGCATCCTGGGCTGCATTAGATAAGAGTGGCCAGCAAGTGGAGGCAGGTGGTGCTTCCTTTATACTCCGCAACCACATGTGGAGGCCTGGGCCAGTGTTTGACTCCCTGGGACAAGAGACATGGGGTAAATCCAGCAAAGGGCCACAAAGGTAACGGAAGGACAGGAGTTTCTCACATCCAAAGGAAGGCTAACAGAGCTGGGATTGTGTAGCTTTGAGGAGAGAAGGCTCTGGGAGGGTGCAATCAGTGTGTATAAATACCTTAAGGTATTTAAGGTGTCTGAATCATTTCTGGTGGTTGCATTTCTTCTTAAGAAGGCCTCCAGTACTAGAAAGTCCTCTAGAACCTCCCTCAGAGGCTTTTCCAGGGCTGAAGTATCCTTATCATAAAAGGGTTTCCCTAAGGCCTGACTTCATTCTTCCCTGCTCCAATTTAAGCATGTTACTCACTTGTCATATCTACAGGGAGCTGAGATGAGCAAGAATGGTTCTTCCCATTTGGCAGCTATCAGTCAAGACATTCAAAGCTTATTATTACCATTTCTCATCTCGGTTTTATTTTTTTCTCCTAAGCTAAACAGCATCAAACTTCCTGTCTCTTCTCGTTTCCTAGATTTCTGCTCACTCTTGTTGCCTGGCTCGTGTTATTTTTGAAGTTCAGCAGCCAACATCAGACTCAGCACCTCAGTAGAAGCCTTCCAAGCATGCCCAAGGATATCTCATGAAGGTTAGCAGTGTTTATGCACCTCGGCACTCACCTTCTCTTCCGCTCACACGTGACACTGGCCGCTCACATGACATGTCTCGGCCAGTGGCACCTAGAGGTCCTTTTCTTTGGGACTGTTGTGTAACAGGCTGTTTCTCCGGAGGAATTCAAGCTGCTGAGTGTTGATTAATACAACACTGTAAAGATGAATGAGAAACCCTGCGCTTTGATACACGGCTCTTTTCATAACCATTGTTTAAGGAGCAAAACCCGGAGAACTCAGCACAGATAAAACTGTTCTTCCAAGTTCACAGAGAGCTGCCTGCCCAAGGTCAGTAAGATTTAACCTACCCCTCACTGCCCCAGCCGTCATAGCACAGAAGGCTGGGGGAACAATAGTAACAGCCACAGAGGTAAAGAAAACAGAAGCAGTGAGATTTGCAGAAACTGGACGCCAGCCATACATCTGGGCTAGCCCACTGCTCACAGCCCGTGATGCAAGCCCTGCTCGATGTGAACAGACATGTGCGTTTAAGCCCAGCCTCCTCGTAAGCTTTGAGCAACTTGAGGATCCCCTGGAGTGCCCCCCTTCAGCATTAAAGGACCATTTATTTCCACGCTGGAACATCCTGGAGAAGGGCATGGCTAGGGCAGAAGGGATCTGTTGCTGGATCTGCTTACCAGAAGGTTTCGCTTTGGTCTGCTAGTAGAAACTGATGCCTTTCCTCCCTGCTCTTTATATTTTCTTCTTTGGGCATTAGGTTCAATCATAGAAAATCAATACCCGTGAAAAACTCCCCCTCCAAGGAATAAGTAATTTGAAGCAATATTTTAGCTTTCACTCAGGGTCTCTGCAATATCCAAATCAGAGTTGCGCTTAGTTTGAAAAATCAGTTTACAAAAGGTACTGCATAGCTCTACACAAAGTTCATCAGTTAAAGGTTACTGTCAGCCACTTTCAGAAAAGAACGTGTCTTGATATGACTGGGGGTTAAGAGTACTGTGCATGTGTATGTGTGTGTCTGTGAGCGTGTGGGAGAGAGACAGAAGTACCCAGTGGTTTTTATTTTGTTACTTTTAATGGAGCTATTTTGTGAGGCTGAAAAAAAAATTGTTAAACTTGCCTTAATTGATTGTTTAAAGTACCATGGTGGATTTGTCTTTTAAACATAGCCCGTGGTTAAAGTTCCCGTTGCATTGTATTTGAAGTAGGTCCTTTGTGCTTTAAAATGAAAACTGTAAAACTTCTGGTGTTTAAGGCTTTCTGACTCCAAGTTAATTGTTTTCCTTTAATATGAGCAGAATTAAAGATATTAAAAATCGACTGTTGGAGCACATAATTGTGGCCTCCCATCTATTCTTCTTGTGGAAATGAAAGGAATATTGAAAGAGTTTCTATTTTACAATACCAGAGGTGGCCAAGCATTTACAACTCTATATATTCTTTTAGTTGAATTCTTCTAAACCTCACGCCTGGCTAGCAGTTTTCTCCCAGACGATTTTCATTTTCAAAACATTCACATCCAATAAACTACACGAAACATAGTGTGAGAGAAAAAAGGGGACAGGAAATGGCTCTGTTGCATGGTTATTACATCCTATTGCCTGTGGGTTGCTTTGTTATGAGTTTTAACTATGTAAATATGACGTATATGACATCAGAATTTAATCTAAAGCTACTAGGTGGGAGATAGAGTGTGACTTTATTGTTAAGGCTAAAATCAACTGGGTGTTGACAGGTCTAAAAAGTCACTGAGTATAAGCTTGAAAAGGAAAAGCTCAGACTGATAAGCTGTTCCTTGACTGACAACTTCAGGCTTGACTGCAAGTATTGAAAACAGTTGAGCAAATGGAGGGAAAAAGTTTTATTTCATAAGAAACTATACTGGGAAATACAGGAGGATTTATAGGCTGATGTAGCACAAAAACCTAAGAAAAACAGGTGTGAGGTTTATAAAATCTGGAAACTGGGAAAGGACATTGTCCGTGAATGATTTCCCCATTATGGTTTAATTAACCTTGTAAAAACCCCTATGCAAAAATAATGCCATGATGGGGAGGGGAAAAATAAAACACCGATGTCCAATAGCTTCGACTTTCAACAAATCATATGTCAACAGCTCATGGCAGAAGAGGTGGATTGAAAAAAATGAGAAGAAAGAAAACAAGAGAGAAGCATTTCAGTGGGAAATAAATGCACCAGGGAAAACAACACACTGATTTTTCATCTTTCTAGTGAAGTCAGAGCAATTTTTGGCACTGTAAAATCCATTATGGAGACAATAAAATAAATACAGTTTAAAGTAGCAATCGTGGGTTGATTGAAATGTTATGATAGCTACACATGCTATATCTTATCAAATATTATCCATAAGGAAGCATTCAATTCATATTGTGCCAATTATCATACTCTGTGCATCATAAACTTTTATTGCTTGTTATGGAATGCCACTCAGCCAACTTTTTCTTCAGATATTGCATCATCATATTCGGATGGAAAACATATTCTAATGTGGCAAAGTGTTAAAGAAATCTAATACTCTGGGGCTGAATGAAAATGTTAAGGTTCATCTCCCGGATAAGAAAAACAATTTATGAATGCAATATTCATTTCCTGAGGTGGGCATAAGCAAAAACCTCATCTGAAACTTAAAACCGAGATGTTGGCCCTTACTAGTTTCTCTAGTTTAACTCATTCTTGTCATGTATTATGGACCACTACTAAACCCACATCTGGGAAGAACTCACTTTCTTCAGCAATCCAGATCACTTTTACAGGGAACTCCTCGTATAATTGCATGTGCGGAGACTGAGCCTCAAGGGCCAGCAGATCATATTTCACTTTTAATATATTACTGAGGAATATCAAAATAATCTGCTTGTTTAATCTTGATCATGCCAGCTGATTAACACTTTGACACCTTCAATCACAGATGTTAAGTAATACAGGGTAAGGTTTCAGTGAAGCATACAAACTATAATGAGGCTTTGTGAAGTTACAGATCTGAGGTTAATATATTTTCTTAAGCATTTGCAGTATGCAAAGCAGTGATGGAGCTATCAAAAGACGATTTAGACAACACTCCTAGAAAGCTCCCATTGTATGTGGGGATAGGTGCCTTAGCAGCAGCTCCAGGCCTGCCTGGAATGGGCTGGAAATACTCCACCTGGAGCTGGTGACAGAGGGCCTCTAACATGTCTTTTGGGAGCTTCACAAGTGAAGCAGGAGGGATAGATACAGTAATGGGAGCTCAGTCCAAAGGACTCATGAGTAGGTGACTTGCAATGGGACGTCAGACCACGCCTTGTGCAACTCCTGTGTGCAAACAGCAATACCAGTAAGCAGCAAAACTCCTCACACCTGCAGGGGACACTGACGCAGCTGAGTTTCATGGGGTCATTGCAAGTAATGTCCCCCTGTATAGTGGGTACACAGAGGCCCAGATCAAATTCTCTTCTCTCTATTTATGGGATCAGCTAGCATACTTTGTTCCACCCACAGCCCCACTGACTTCAATAGCAATCCACAAAGGCAAGATAATTCTTTAACACAGCATTAGAAGAAAGCCTTTCTGAAGGAGGTAGAATGTGATGGTTTTCTTTCCAAATCACTGTGTCATTCACTTTATAGTTTATTGAGGGAAAATCCCTGGTTTGTGAAAAACATCCTTGGATTGTTATAGATGCAAGATCTATTGCAATATATCAAGGAGTAAGATGGTACACTTGATCTGTCATTCCATAATGGCCCAAACATCTATTCCAGGCTTTATTCACATGGACCAAGCTTGTTTGAGACAGGAGACAGTAGGTTACAGTCAAATTATCTAGTATGTATGAGAGAGTGAGGAGAGGAGAGGAGAGCAGAGGAGAGGAGAGGAGAGGAGAGGAGAGGAGTGCTTTCTTCAAAGCATTTCCATGAGTTTGTCTGTCAACTCTGTGTCTGGAGACCTGTTCAGGTATACTACTACAGGAACCCTCTTCTGTCAAATGAGGAATATAGAACTTCAAGGGTAGAATCTATTCTGTCATTAATACTTCTCTCCTTATATGAAAATCTTGCATTATCACAAGCTGTATCCCAATGAGGTATCTGTATCAGTGTAAAGCGAGTAGATGAGGAGCTATAGTCTTTGGTGTAGCAAATGGGGAACAAGATGAGTTTTACTGTGTTTGCTGTTTCCAAAATGCAAGTGTGTTTATAACAAATGGGAGTCATCAACATTTCCTGACCTCTCTCTAAGCATATAAAACTATTTACTTGATTGAAAAGCCTAACAAACATACCACATTCCTCAATAAAACAGGAGGAGGAAGGACACTGCAAGATGGCTGCAGCTCCTCGGGTGTCTGATGGCTCCACTGTGAAGTATGTTGGAGCCAAGGAAGCAACCAGGATTCAAGGACACCCGGTGACCACTGGCCTCTGTAGCCTCTGATGAGCCCTTTGTATCTCAGTTGTCCACCAATAGGTTCTTGCTGGTCATACAGAGCAATCTCAGTTTAGGAAACAACTCCTGTGCTGCTTGTGAGCCACACACGCTTCAAAAGTGATAGACTGGCTACTCCTGTTTCTTTTTCAGCTTTGTTTTTTAGTGGGTTAAAGCAAGAAAAAAGAATCCTGCTGCTCCCAGAAGTGCATATTTCCATTCCATGAAATATAACCTACTCCAGAGTCCTTGATCTCTCTCCCAAATAAAAAATCTTTGCTAGTCCCAGTTTAACCTGGCAGAGAATTAATTGGCATCTCTAATGTGTACATGGTACCAGATTTCACTGCCATAATATCTGTGAGTCACTGCTGCATCCAAATGATTTCTAAATGAAAAACTAGGACTCTAGAGGTCCCATATTAATACCTCTTCATGTGACCCATTGCCTCTCCTAGGCTGCAATTTTACTTATTTCATAAGAATTAAGAGTGAAGTTTGCAAAAGAACACAACAGTAGATCATTTCTGCTCTTTTTGAAGTCAGTGGAACCACAGTTAAGCCTCAAAGCCCCAATACTAGAAATGGATAGACAAAAATGAATAGTTGCTTGAATGTGCTAAGGAACCTGAGGGTCGCTGAAGATGCTTCTGCACTGAGAGCATATGGGCAAACTACTGTGCTTCCCACATACAAAGAAAAAATCTGCCTCCCTTCTTTTCCCTTTAGTGGGTAGTACTGACAGATTCCATGTATTAAAGAATGACTTCTATTCCTGGTCAAAAATGCAGCCAAATACCACAGTATTAATCACTAAAGAGAGGAGAAACGATGCAATCACATGGCCAGGGCTATTTGCCATTCCATAAGCCATGGCAAATGAGAGTTATTTAGGGGGAAAAAAGAAAACACGCCCGTTGCATTTCTCTGCCTCTTATTAAGCCTTCTGTATTCACTTATTGAATGCACTTATTTCCCTTTTATTAGATGGCAGTGCCAGAACTCCTACCTCACACCTGTGGACTCTGTTGGCAATGTCATAAAAATATATCCATCAGCCATCACCAAATCTGGTCCAACAAAGAGTGACAAAAGAATTGTGAAAATAACTGAAGCTGATTCCTTGAGCAACAAAAGAGAGCAAATAGTTTTGTCACATACTGAACATTTTCTTTAAACTCTTTTTTTGGAATAAGACTATTTTCCCATCCAGTTATGCTTCAAAACTGACACACTATACGGGAACATTTGTCAATGAATTTCATAATCCTTCTGACAGAATTTACCACTAAATTGCTGCTGTTGTTACAGCTGCAGGAAGAGTAGGGGCCTTGATCCAAAGCTCAGCACTAAAAAAGATGTGGGAACTCAATACTAGTAAATGATGTGGGAGCATAGGCCATGCGGCAAAGCCAAAGGAGTAGAAGAAGGGCATGGGTGTACCTGTTTGTTCCTTTCCTGGGAAGTTGGAGGGAAACCATAGGAAAAAATATATGTCAAAAGTGCTCAACACTTCCAGTTAACAAGAGTTTTATCTTGGAATAAATATCTCATCAAATCATTTGCTCCAGCAGCAAATTCATTTTCTTGAAACAAGCACTCCTGGGTGCTTCAGCAATGAATCCAACCTGTAAACAACTGGGCGCACATGTGCATGTGGCTCAGGAAACAGAGAGTGTTAATCCCAAGGATGTGTGCCTCTAGCACCAGTAGCAAGGGAGGTCTGCTCTGGCTACCAGAGCAGCTGAAGCAGTTTAGTTACAGGGTCAGCCATCTGGGCAGAAACATGGACACATTCACAGAGGTCATTTTTAGCACAACTGCTCATCTTCAGCAGTGTTCCTTTACAAACGTATCTCATCTTTGCCAGTAAAAACAGTTCTGCCTAATGCTTCTGCCAGGGGCTGCACAGCAGTAGCAGGGACCAGGTTCAAAGAGTTGAGGTAGTTTGGAGTCGGGTGATGGCTCCATCAGTTTTACTCCTACACTGCTTTCACACCAGTGCCACTGAGTACCTGGTATAAAATATAGAGGGGAGGATAGTTCATTCCAAGGTTTCTCCCTTTGGATAGACAAATGCGAACCAGTTTGCCTGGAGATCTGGCAAGGATCCCTCAAAGAGTTTTGATGTATCCTCCAAAAACTAGCCAACCACGTCCATGAGAATTGTTTACAACAAGGAATGACTTCTGTCGGCACTCATGCGAAGTGTTACCTCTCCATTTACATGCACTGCTTCTGATGTGAAACAAAAAGATTTTACTAAGGGAGGAGGGGACCCTACAATGACAAATGTATATGATTAATATAACAGTCCCCTACAGCGAACGAGAATGACTTCCCTATCTTGTGCCTTATGCCTTCTTGGCCCCCTGAAGCCCTAGTCACAGTTGGTTGCCAGCAACTAGTGTAGTCCCAAACAACATCGATACCAGCAAATTAAATGGTCTCTGGTGCTGTAGAAATTGGCACAGAGAAGACCATGTTGTTCATACAGTCTCCAGAAGAAGCCACACGCAAGCTGCCTGTTGTCTCAATATCACAGTAATTTCTGTACTGTGCCTGTGAATTTCTTGGGAGGGCGTGAGTTGGTACAAGACCTGTGCCTTAGCAGAGCCATCTCCGGGACCTCAGTAAGGGTTGCCTAGTCCCAGAGTTTTGATTTCCTTCCATTCCTGGTAGTGTATTGTGGGAAGGTCTTCGTGAACTGCAGTCAGGCTGCTTCTGCCCTATGCAACATCATAAAGGATCCCTGACTGGATTGCATCCTCCGTGGGCTGCAGAGCCCTGCCATGAATGCAAGGTCTACATTACAAGGAACCCAAAAGTGTACAACAATTTTGGGGTAAAGTTATTTGGTCATCAGTAATGCAAGGAAGAAACCCTGCTCATCTTCTGGACATCGTGTTCTGAGCTGGCATGCAGCTGTGATGTCTTCATTGGGTAACCGCTATGGCATATCACTGAGAGCATCTGGGTAGGAATCTCATATTTCCTTTAAATCAATATTACCTTTTAATAGGTAAAAGCAGAAAATTTCTTTTTCCCTTGAGTTCCATGTAAGAAGAATTCCAGATAAATTATCATATTCCGGTGTAGCTGAGCT
This sequence comes from Crypturellus tataupa, assembly GCA_034781795.1. NCBI lineage: Eukaryota > Metazoa > Chordata > Aves > Tinamiformes > Tinamidae > Crypturellus > Crypturellus tataupa. The sequence goes on along the minus strand of JAWLRI010000700.1, from coordinate 575,306 downwards.
GTCTCCCACTTCCTACTATTCACTAACACATAGAGGTAAGATCTCTAAGGAATCCCAACAGGATTCTCCTTACCTCTGCACCCTCAGGATTTACACATCTAAATAATCAGTAGAAAGATACTATGGCAGTCTCATGGAAAATAGACTTTTTTTTGGCATTATACTTTGCCTCTGTGCCTTAGGCTTGGAGACATCAAGCGGGCACACACACATCTTTTAAGCTTTTTGTTATGCACTATAATGAAGGAAGGGAGGTCAATCTGCATTAATTTGGTCTCTGCACATAAACTGACAAGCTGCAAAAGTATCAGCTATGTTTGGTTAATAATGATAAAGGCAGTTCACTTTCTGGGACAGAGATATCTCTTGTCCATCTTCTGTCTTCTTAAAGACACTCAGCAAATCTGGTAGAGTTTAGGTTGTGAAGAAAAAGAAAGTAGGACACAGAAATTGAGCAGACCTCATTGTGCATAAAGTGAGGCGGTTTGAGGAGATAGATACTACTTTTCCTGTGTGAATATTTTTTTTCTGCATGAGATGCCTCATGACTCTTTGAAAGTTAACATTCAAAATGTAAATGGGAAAAAACAGTGGCCTATTCAAGAAAGTTTAAGTCTATGAGAAACAGCAGCTGTAAGTAGACTCCGCTATTTACTTGCTGACTAAAAGTTTGAGAAAATTCTGCTTGGAGTTACATCAATATAAATCCAGAGTAATTCCACACATTTTCAATGAGAGCAACATTTCTCACTTCCAAAAGATCATTAGGTTCCTTCAACACTTATTCTTTATTTTGCCAAGATAAAGATTTAGATGCTTTGATTTTTCAGTCCCATTTCTAGAACGTAGCGATTCTATGTTCTGACAACATATGGCATGAATATGTTCTTTTTTTTTTTATTTAATACGGGAAAATTAGTCAAAAGTTCAGTCTTGCTTTAATACTTTTCATTCCCTTGTAAATTTCTTTTGATTGCTTTCTGAACCATGTCAAAAGCCAGGACCAAAAAAAAAGAATTGTCATTCCACTGAAGTGTCCTCCTACCAAAGTTTTGGCATACCCAGTAAAGCAAAATTTTATGAAAGGAGGACTGTCAGTGCGCACTGTGTTGGACAACTTGGCTGTCTTGGTAGAAGTTTCAACAATGAAATTATTGTACACATATTTGCTGTAATGCCTCTGTTGTTATCATGTTTTTTTTAACAGCGGTGTTCGTTGTTGCCAGATGTTCTGCTCAACAATGCTTAAGAACACATGGGAATGTTTGTGATGTCCAATCAAGTGGGCTGGCAAAATAGAAACAGATGGCCATGTATGTGTTCCCTAACACATCTTTAATGAAACGGAGCCCTTGCATTGATTATTACATTGCACTAATCGCCGTTTGCCTATCTTACGGTTCCTGCGTCTTGGGTTTTATACCCCCTAGTGACCTAGTTTTGAATTACAGCTTGTTTATTCAGCTATTTTAGATTCTGCTGCATTGGAGCATAGCGAAACATGGTCCAGGGCAGGGAAAGCAGCATGAAAACTGCTGGTTTAGCAAAAGCACATGTAAAAACGACAGCATGGCTTGAGAAGTGCACAAAATGGAGTAGAAACGCGCTAAAGATTTATTTTCTGTTTTTTTTTTCTGTTTTCTGTTTTTCTATTTCTGTTTTTTTTTCCTTCACCTTTCAGTGGTTTTTATTAAATAACTTAGGGCCTGTGCATCTTAGAGTTATAGGTCAAATTAGAATCAAAAGCCACTTGTGATCCATTACTACACTGAGTGTCAAACTTTAATAGATGCCCTGTGATAGCAGAGATGTGTGCCAAACCAAATCCTAGCTGTACAGCTTTCCTCGGTGTTCCTGGGACTCTTTGGCTAAATAGGTGCTATCAGTTGGGCCCGGAATGGCAAAAATCTCGCAAGAAAATCCGGTAACTTGGTACCTCTCCCATCTTTGAGCTCTTTCCAAGCTTTTTGGCACCTAACCCCAAATTAATTGCTAAATCCAGAAGAATCTAGAATGAATAATATGCTTTATTCCAACTGTTCTGGAGGTGTAGAAATACTTTTAGATATAAAATAATGTTATTGACTCTAACTTAAAAAAAAATAACCCTCACATTAAATATGGAAAATAATTAAATGAAGAAAATCATGGAACTGGAAAGGAGTAGTAACCATGAAGCTCTTGTATAGGCTTCCAAAAGAGAGAGTCTTGTTTTCAGACTTTTTTTTTTTTTTTGAAAGCAAGCAGATATTTGAATGCTTAAGAGCTTCAAGGAAGCCCCTAGAAGGTTCACAAGAACATGGTAAATTCTGGCATTTCTGTATCCACAAGTACAACTCTGCTGCGACCAGAATGCTTTGTGAGAGAGAGGAAAAAAAAGTATTTTTTTCCCCAGTGCCACCTCTTCTCTTAGGAGATCCTTGAGGAACATGGGCAGCTGCCAGTTGTATATTAAAGCACTGAAGTATTGCATGCTTGCATCCAGAAGGTTACATTTGGAGAGGATTTGCAAGAGACCATTAAAATAAGGGGTGGGAAAGGGTGGGAAGGCTCCTCCTTGATTCTGTATGGACCTGTGCAAACAGGGAGAGCGTGGCTGGAGGAGCAGAGAGGACGGTGGGGACACAGGGCACCATGGCCTGGCCTCCAGCCAAGACCACCCTCGACTTGCTCCCTCCTGGCTGCTTGTATCGAGACACCACTCTTAATGCTCTTGCGTTGAACCTAATATGGCCTTAATCTCAGCATCTTCATCCCTCAGGTACCCATCAGAGGACACCAGACTTTTCCTATTAGTGTTTAAACTCTTTTCCTTTTCTTACTTATCTTAGGAAAAAAAGAGAGGAAAAAAAAAGGCCTCTACATCCCACAGAAAAAAATATTTTCAGATTATGTTTGGTATAAACTTATTTGGGGCCAAATGTAAACTGATGGTATTTCTTTAAAGTGTGTTCTCAAACCCTCTTTGTGCTTTTTGAGTAAAATGAGTTCATGTATTTTTGGAGGATTGCAAATAATGGAATGTCAGATTTCAGTTACTGCTCTTAATATATTTAACCATTCAGCATAATGTAATTGGTTCAATCAAAAGTTATTTCCCTAAGTAGTACAAACAAGACCCAAAGGATGATGAAATAATTCTGAAATGTCAATCTTTCAAGATTCAGATATGTTCTAATAACATTGCAGAAATTCCAAAGATCTCAATTTGGAAGTAACAATAATAACACCAAGTATAGGCAAATTTTTAAGGCAGGAACTAATGAAGCGATCTGTTCTCTTAAATCCCATTTTGGACTAAGTCTTCCTATATTCAGGCTAAAATAATTCAAAAATATTGTTGTATCTAACCCTTCAAGGAGGAAGCATGATTACTAATTCCACAAACACATAACTGTATTATACTCTGACTTTTCACACTTAAGAGGATGACAAAATCTGCTCTAATCTTCCATCAGATTCTTTGATGTCCACTTCTGTTGAAACAAAGTTTTTTTTTTCTTTTTCTCATTCCTAAAAATATTGTTATACTAGGTAATTCAACCTAGTCCTGTTCATAAGACTTTTAAACCACAAATATATTGAGTCAATACAGAATATTACCATCCATGAGTGATGATAATGCCCTATTCTCTGCAGCTGCCAGTGATAATATTTGTTTTGCCTTCGCTATTCTAACACCTCCTAAAATAAATTAAATGGTTACACAGCTTTTTCATACGCAGTTTGGAAGCAGCAGCCCAGTGCTTTGGCAGGGCTGGAGTCTGGTAGGGGGTGGATAAGTGCAATTTTCATGCTTTGTGCTCAGCATCATGCAGGGAAGATTGAAACTTACTCATGAAAATATATCAACAGCACTCAACAGAGCCAAGAGATAGCAGAAATCTGGGAAAAACCAAGGGATTTGATTCTTTATACTTCCAAACTCTGCTACTAGAGATAGCAGAAATCAAAATCACATCTCAACTGCACTTTTGCAGTCAGAGCTAAGATTACAGTCTGGGCCAGTGTAGTTCTAAAACATGACAATAGCTCACCCGGATATTTTATTTCATGTTCTTATACTCATCTCTAGAAACTTGTTCAAACTGTGAACAAAATTAGAGAAAATTAGGAATCCCCCAACCTCCCATTTTTTCCCTAGATGTAATGCTGCTCTCGATTCCAGTGGTTCAGAAGTTTGATTTCTAGATTTGACTTCTCAGTCACACAAGACAGAGGTGCAGGCTTAGCCATGATGAGTTTGTGATGTGTGATAAATTACCATTCAGGATAATCCATTACAGTGACGTAACCTGATCAAGCCTGATCATATCTCTGTTCTCAGAGACTCAATACTGGGACAGAGGAAGAAGAGGAAGAATACCAAGGTCCTTACATCAGTGAGTTGTGCATGTTCAGATAAGACAGTACTGGGTGGAAATAGAATTCCCCCATCATTTATCCAAGAAAAGAAGTTTGCTAGTTTTATCAAACTTCTTGTTTGGTACAAATTCTTGGCTTTGTTGTTTGCCAACACAATGTGTTGCTGGCCTGCAGTGTTGTTGCAATGAACACATAGTTGCACTACAGTGTGACTGCAAATACAATACTTATAATAAAGGTTGGATCCCTCACTCTGCCTTCAGGGGAGGATTCATAGAACGACAATATAGCTGTGTATCTCATTACCGTGTCTTGGGTAGCCTGTAATTCACGAGCACTGGTGCCCAAGAGACTACACGTGTAGCAGAAGCACCGTGCTGGGCTCCAGGATCGCATGACTGACCGACCTGGTCCCACTGACTCTTACTCACAGCCTCTAGCTTCAGTTGCTAAAATGCAATCGACTGAAATGCTAAATTTCCCACTTTAAACAAATGGGACTTCTTTCAGCTTACTAGCCCATCCACAATAACAGGTTACACTCCTTATATAGGCTAGTCTGAAAATTACTAGTTATATATAATTACCCAGGCATATGTGCCAAAACTGAACTTCAGCTTTTCTCAGCTTGACTGAAGCTGCCATGACTGTGGCTGCAGGACTCTCAATTTGTGTGACTCCCCACCACCACTGCCACCAATGTGTCACTCCCAAAATGAGAGCAGGAAAGTCTCTAAGAGTCATCATTTGACTCAGTTCCATGCAGGATACAGAATAAGCTGTGGCCATATTATGCTTTCTCTGCCTATGAAACACAAATATTTTTGGTGTTATTCAGAGATGGAAAGAACAAATATATGATCTCCATGGCTATACTGATGTATTTGATCATCTGGCTTCAGCCGTATTTGGGGGTGCCTTTTGGACTGTCATATCCTGAAAGGAGATGTGAAGTCACACATCTTATCAATCACGCTCATCAATTATGAGCAGTATGGGCACTATCCTCTTCCCCGGGGTTCAGATACAGGATTTTGCTCGCCACAGAAAAGGGTGAGCTCCAAATTTCCTGCTTATGGGAAGTCATGCGAAACTGGAGGTCCTAGGGATGTGTAGCCTTAGCAAGCCTCTCAAATATGAGCCACAAGCAGCACCAAACATTTGCACATAGTTCAGGCTGTGATGGATAGTTTGCATCATAGTTCAGTTCCTAGAAATTGCAGCCTCTGTTGTTTTAATATATTGTTGTTCCACCACAACATTTTGGAGCTTTAGCAATGGATCAGGGCTGTAATGCACTTGGCAGAACAAAATCTGTGCCCACTGCTGATGGGTGCAGAAGAAAACTCATTTTGAAGAGTTAAATGGTTTACTTTAAAACTCTGTTATGGTTGCCTTCCTTATAACACCATCACCTCATAACAACACCTTAGATGCCTGGGATAGTGTTATGATGAGAGCAAACTAAAGTATATTTATAACAAGAATAGGTCAATGGTCCAGAGGGTAGTTTCCTATTATGGGAGGGATAAAATAACTAAAATCAATAAATCTCCAGATCATAAATGTAGCTACAGTCTGGGCAAGGTTGAGAAAATTATTAGCAGAGCCTCATGATGTCTGGATATTGTAGCTTGTAAATTTATACATACATATGTGTGTGGTTATGTACACGCTTGCTATTCATCCCCCATAGAATTCATTGAAATGCTAAGAGGAATGTGCATTTGGTGCTCCTTTCAGTTTTATGAAAAGGAAAGGAAAGGAAAGGAAAGGAAAGGAAAGGAAAGGAAAGGAAAGGAAAGGAAAGGAAAGGAAAGGAAAGGAAGAAGCAAGAGAAAGAGAAAAATAATAATTCCCAGAGAATGCGCATGGTTTTACTGCATTCGCCTTTCAGCTTGTCTAGATGGTGCACTTTTTCCTACGTTGTGACTGTTAAGCAGCATGACAAAATGGCTGCATGTACTATCCAGAGGTCTGTGAACTGTTGTGCCGGGTTAAAGATATATTTGAACCCTTCCTGATCTTTTCCTTCACTTACACCTTCATTGTAACCTATTGCCCGTTTTCATTATTTCCTAAAAACACTAGAAAAAATGTGGAATTCATCTTTTCAAAATTCGAACATCTGAAACTTTGTTGTTCAACTCAAATGTATTCATTTAGTCTTCCTTTGTTGTCTACTGAGTGAAGAGATAGCTCCAAAGAATGCTTCATCTCAAGTGCCTTAATCACAGAATCAAACAGAATCCCAGAATGGCTGAGGTTGGAAGGGACCTCTAGAGATCATCTAGTCCAGCCCCCTGCTCCAGCAGGGACACCCAGAGCA
>JAWLRI010000700.1:537845-568354 GCA_034781795.1 Crypturellus tataupa | reverse complement strand
AGAGAAGGAGACTCCACAGCCTCTCTGGGCAGCCTGTGCCAGGGCTCTGTCACCCTCACAGGAAAGAAATTCTTCCTAGTCTTCAATATGATAGGATAAATCCCACTCACTGGGTCTAAATTGCCTCCTCTTCCCACATAATTGTAATAAATAAGAGTTTCAAACTCACATATATATGTGAAACCTAGCTGAAATTTATGTTCATGTTTTAGTTACCACCAATAGCTAGGTATTCTCTGTCCATGTGCTACTCAGTGATATGGTATAAGAATATAGTGAGAAAAAAACTAATAGTCTCTGACAATAGAGCATTTAAAATTATTAGGTGTTGGAGCTAAGTTTTCTACAAACTGTTTGATGTATTTTCTAGAGATGAGCTCAATCTCAGGCTTGACTGAATCCAAATACTCACTAATTTGAGAAAAGTATGAGCCTTGTATTCAGATGTGAGCTTTGCCCCCCAGACAGCTTCAAGATTGAACTGATTAGACTTTCAAAAGGCATTACTTTGGTTTGGAAAGTTTTTATTTTTTTTTTAGTAAATAAAAAGCTTTAGAGAAAGTCGTGATGCTCTGATGTAGCTGGTGATTCCAAGACCATAGTCACCCGTGTTTTCATTGATTTTGCTTTCGCTAACCTCATTATTTTGTTTGTTTCTGGTTTACATTAAAAAGTCATTTGGCGAGAGCCAAAATAACAAAGCTTAGTTTCCTGTGTGTTTGTGCCTACCATCCCCACAGTAAGGACAGCAACCTCATGTTCCTTTTCCTCTCTCTGGTGGCGGCTCTTTAGACCAAAGGCCTCCCTCATCCCGCTGTTAACTCTTCCCCGCATGTCCATGTGCCTTCCTTGGCAATGCTTCCCATTCTTCCCCAGTCCCAAAGAGCAGCTTGCACATCCTGGGCTCCTTCCAGTGCCCATAGAACAAAATGCTTGGGTCAGCCCCAGCACTATGGTATGGGCAGCATGTCCCTTGCCTCACCACTGCGAGGGGAGTCAAGTAGTCAGGCCCTGTCTTTTCCCCCTACCGTGTAAAGAATTTACTGATGAACAGGCAGATGGACAGGACTCATCATCAGATGTATTTTATGTTCTGCCTTGGTTGTGAGAAATGCCTCTTTGAAACAACACCAAAATATGACCAAAATCACAGAGAAAAGAAGATAATGTGGGCAACATCTCATAAGCATGGAATATGCTTTTTTGTTCACAGGATATTATTTGTTATAAAAAAAACATTTAAAAGATCAGTGATTTTTAAAAAGGCTTTAGGTATTTGTCCTAACAAACTGTTAGCAGTTATAAATAAGGAATGTGTTAAAACTCCTGCCAATTAGCCCGACCAATGTGAAACTGTGTATGAGCCTGAAGAGGCAAGAATTTCTCTAGCTGAGCCATTTTAAAAGAACTGAAGTTTAACAAGGGTGCAGAAGAAAGCATGGAAAAGGAGCCAGAAAACTTATGAGTAAATGAAATACCTCAACGTTCAGAGCCTAAGTTGGTGTTTTTAGGAGCTGTCAGAAGATTTATTAAGTCTTTTAACTTTACTACATGCAACAGAGAAATTTAAAAACTATAGACCAAATCAGAGGCTGTAGGGGACTCGAGAGAACCATTGGGCTGCAGAAATTGCAGAGCATTGCCCAGTCAGTTTTCAGACAATCAAAAATTATCTTGGGAAAGTTGCGGGACTTCTCAGAACGGCAGTAATAAGCTCATATAAATGGGTGCTTTAGAGAAATCCTGTTCCCATCCATCCCTATCTGTTAGGGCTGTGGTGATTTCAGCCAGGAGGAGCAATGAGATCCTTGGGTGTGGGAGAAGGCTATTCAGATGGCTGGCACCAGGCACATTATGTTTACGAGATGCTGGAGCTAAGCAGGCCAAAATCACCAGGGATCCTCCAACAGGGAGCCCAGGCAAAGGCTGGCTACTAGAGACAGACAGCCTTCCCCAAGTGGCCATCAGCCCCTGTGTGATAAATAGCTGTTTTTTTTCTTTTTTTCTTTTTTTTTTTTCCCCTAAAATGTAGACATATATTTAGAACTAGCCACCTAATCTCCTTCTGTGTCATTGACAGATACACTGGGCATGAGTTTTCCTACCTATTTTAGGGACTTGCTTGTAGAGTGCCCTTGGAGTTGCTTACTTCTTTCCCGTGAGTACAGAAGGAAGCTAGATTATGGCAAATTTCTTCACAGTTAAAGAACAGAAAAATCTCACAACTTGATTTAATGGTGGTTTCTAAATCGAAACTCTATGAAAAAAAATAGAACTGGAGATAATAGGACAGAGGTATCAGTGGCTTGGTCTATCAATTCCAGTAAATGGGGAGCCAAAGGAGCTGAAACTTCCTTGGAGTTCTCTAACTAGATGGCAGGAATAAGACTCCCCAGGAGCGCCAGGGCCAAGCACATGCCCTGGGCTCAAGCAGCCTCACGAACTGCAGCAATAGGTCCCCTAAGAGGTCACTGCGGACCCAGATATCTGTAACGCTCTCCTGTTAGCCAGGATGTATTCCTGCCCTAGCAGCACACCCCCAAGATGTTGCCAAACCAGACAAGGCCTCAGCCAGTAACTACTCCTCTTGCAATCTATTAAACTTAATCCCTTTATTAGTGAGTAATGTTGAATACCCAAGGAAGCAGCTGGCATTCAGTCTGTTCTGTGGGTTGTAGCTATTTTGCAGGGATGTAAGCTAGTAGGATGCAGTAAGTCTTACACATGTAGGATAAGTTTCATAATATGCACCATGAAATCCTCATCTAATATTTCTGACATTTGCATGGAATATTGCGCATGCGGTTAAGAAAATATAACAACGACATTTTTTACAATACCTCTGTTTAAAATCATGCACAAGAGCACGTGTAAAACAGTGCAGTTAATTTCCTCCTACCAGGAGCAATGGAGACCTGGGGTAGCACGTTAGGCCCAGATAATACTGGAAAGAGCTGTTTAGAGATACCCATATGGTGCCAGCCTGAGCCTGAGCTGATTATGGTACCTGGAGAGGAGATGTTTTCTGCAGGGTGTCTCTGGTGCATTCCCACTACAAGGGCCAGGATGCTGGTCAATGGTGGCCTCTTTCAACCATTGCTTTGCATCTGATGGAGAAGGTACTAGTGAGGGACACACTGCTGCTTACCCCTCCTGTGCCGTAAACACATATGTCGTGCTGCTAGAAACATGTGGGCTGCGGAAAATAAGGTGTTCTTGCACATCAGGAAGTGATTCAACTGTAGAAATGAAGGCAATTTTACTCCTAAACGTTTTCTATGCCTGATTGCTACACTTCAATTCATCTACATGAAAGTTAGACTGTTAGTTAAGTCAAAATATCTTTCTCCTATATTCCCTTATAAACTCTAAACTCACAAACAAGGCTAGAGAAAGTTCAACAAATATGATAGTTGGAATACGGAAGAAACAGAAATGGGAACAGTATAAGTCAGACACAGCATCGATGACCAATTATAACTGATTATTTTTACTGGTTTTGTGATAAGATCCAGAGGCCTCAGTGAGAACTAGAGCACGCTGTGCATAAATACACATGCTTCATATGTGCAAACGTACAGATAGGCATAAAGTCTTTTCTTCCTAGAAGATCAAAAATAGTTAAAGCTCCCAGTTATTCTACGTTCAGATCAGTGTATTTTTTTTTTAATTAAAATAATGGCAAAAAAATAGTCCTCAAGAAAGACAAAGGAGAGGAAGAAGAGAAAAATAATCAGTAACTATCACTTACAGATCACAGAGCCTGCAGAAGTGAGCATGAAAAATTACCGGATCGACTCTTGAGGTATTTAAAACCAACAAATACTGAACCTTTTAGAGCAATTTAACTACCCAGATCATTATTTAGTAAAAAATATAGCCAAAACGTGCATAATCAAAGAGTTCCCTAAATTGTATGGAGACAGCTTTATGGTATTTGGCTTATACATCTGAGCACTGGCCTGTCGCCTATGGATGCATTTGAGACATTTGGCAAAATAAATAACAAATAATAAATACTCGAGCATTTGATGTAGGGTTTTATAAAACCTTACTTCAAAATTAGTTCAGAATTGCCTGGGATGGGAAAGACAGCTTTCAAAATATTCATGAAAGAATTCAAAAATATTTACAGTTCCTTGCTTTGAAACAACATCATCTGGAAAGGGAGACACCTGGAAAGTGTTAATGCTGCGCAGGGCTGGGCGCAGCCAGCGTGTGGGTGAGAGGGATGCACAGGCGCGTGGCTGCTCCCAGGACCCAGGGCGCTCGTGCTAGGAGGGCTGGGGAAGCCCCCACGGCAGTGGGGAGGGCACAGCTCCCCTTGGACCCCTGTCAGCTGGAAAGAGACTTGAGAATGAACTAATTAAATTGCACTTCCAGCATGGCAAGGCTGTAAACTTAGCTCATGCAAAGCTGACCTCATCTTCTTTGTATGGGAGGATCTCCTGCTCTCCTTGGAAGGGCAACTGGCTTTGCTAGGGCTCTTGAGCAAAGGCACTGCGAGTAGCAGGGCATCAGAGAAGAGCATGGGAGTCACGGGGCCAAGCCAGACATGAGCCAGTAACTCAGCACCAGGGTCTGCAGACAGGGTGGTTTGGAAGGCACGAAGCCCGATGATTAGGGCTGCACTGCAAGGCTGCAGTTTGGACAAGGGGCCAAAACACGACAGGAAAGACTCAAGGAGGAATATAAACACCATTTCCCAACTAAGAAGTTTATGAATATGTGAAGTAGCACCAGGAAAAAAAAAAAAAAGATGGAAATCCTGCTTGAGGAGAGCTTGAACTGGAGAGGGCAAAGGAAATTGCTGGAGACCCTCTGTACTGTTGGGCACGTGGTCGGGTGCCCCAACAAGACTTTTCCTCTACGTGTCTCTCCTTTCTCTCTGCTACCAGCAGCGACTGTGGCGATTAGGCTGCTCCTTTGGAAGGTGGAGGAAGATTTTCCTCCACCTTCCATGCTGCAGGAGGTGACCGCTTCGGCACACTCCGCTTCTGCGTTTTGAAGATGCCGCTGTGCACCTGGGGAGGCTGGAGACGGCTCTGCGGAGCGCTCCCGAGGGCAGCGCATCTCTTCTGCGCCGGCGAGGGCAGGCGTGCGGGTGCACGGGCAGCCCCGGGGCGGCGGGTGTTCTGCCCTGTGCAAATTTGGCCGCGTGCCTCGCGCTCGCACATGCACGTCACCGTGCCGCACAAAGCCTCCTCCGGCTTACGTAGAAATGTTTCCACTTAGGCAAATTGAAATCTATACATATATATATATTGAAATTACAATTCTATCTTTTCCGGTTTTATCCTTTGCTGAGAGAAGAAGGGATGGGAGGAGGGAGGAGACGAAGGGACGGGGACCCTCGGCTGCCCCGCCAGCAGCTCCTGCCCCGAGCGGGGGCCCGCAGCCCGCGCCGCGCGCTGAAAATCACTGGGCTGCGCGTGACGTGCAGGTTATTAAAGATTCTGCTTACTTTACAATGGTCTGTTAACAGCTCTAATGTCTTTAACATGTGCAGTCCATTGACTTTTAAGTAACGTTTTATTGAAGTAACTGCCGTGGTTATTAGGCAGTAAGATTTACGCTTCATTTTCAGTCCCGAATCTGGAAATCTGGAGAAGAGGAGGGAGGAAAAAAAGGGAAAAAAACCCAAAAACCTGGAGGAGGAGGAAAAGTTCAGGCATGACATGGACTGAGAGATGGGGAAGGTACTGGTGGAGGTGGGCGCTGCTGAGCACCAGTGGGACCTTGGTCCTGAGTTTGTCAGGAAACGATTCCCCAAACCAGGGGGTGCTAAACAAATTGCTGAGAGGCAGGAGAGAGGCAGCACTCTCCTCATCGGTGGAAATTCAGTGTGAGTCGCCTCCTCGGTATGAATTAATATTTGCAGATGTGAACTGGGGGAGAGATTTGTGGCACGTTTACATCGCAATGCGGTTTGCATTAAAGAACTGGCACTTGACTTTTGCTTGCTGAAGAATTAACATAAATCTTAAACCTTCATAATCCACTGACACTGGCGTCAAGTGGGGTGTCCGAATGCGATGCTGCATGTTCCTGCTGGCCTGGCGGTTTGAAGTCTCACACGCTGCATAAATCTCTTTTCAATATGAGGAATTTCGTCAATATGATGAAACTTTTAAAATAACCTGTTAAGCAGGGATGGCCCGTTATTTTCTGCTATGCAGAATTTTATGAGGTGAATTTTTTCATTCCCCAACTACTTCTTTTAATCTCGTCATTTTTCTGAGCTGCTGCTTGGGACTGGCTGGTGCGCTCATGAGCCACGGCTGCTCTCAGAGAACTGTATAAAATTGGAGATAAGGCATTTTTGTACATTTATGGTAAAGCAGAGATTACAGCCTGGTCTTGGCCTGCATTAGTCCCTTTGTTTTCAGAGATGTAATCTTTCCTTTTTCATCCCATCACCCAAGTCTGAACTGATGGAAGATGATTGTCTGTCATGGTCCAGGCTTAAGTTACCAACCGCTCAGCTGTACCGAGGCCTTGAGAAATGCACTAATATATTCACAACAGGGGGAAACTGCCAACAGAAACAGATCCTGAACTGGTTCCCAAACAGGATGACAAAAAACGTCCACTCGGACCACACACAATTCCTCCGCTTTGCACGCGTTGGGTCCCGTTGCACGCGCTTGCCTTGCTTTCGCTGTATAAACAGCCGACAACTGAGCTCTTTGCACTGCTACACACACAAAAATCTCCGTTTTAGTAAAATATTGAATTTAACTCAGGACCTCAGAAATTACCTTGGTAAAAATTGATGTTTTTCTGGAAGATGTGTGCTGTGCCCTTTGGAAAATGCCCCTCCAGCTTTCTTTCAGCTGGAGTCTCCAAATTCCAGAGCATAGCAAGGCACCTGCACATACACTCCGTTCCCTGCAGCTCTAAGGAAATCTTTGATCTCCAGTTATTCTTATTTATATTTCTGTGACTAAAACAAAACATAAACAAAGCCCAACTTTGTACTGAAGCTATAGAATAAGCCCAAACTGTTCTCCTTAAAGCAATGATTAATCCGTCTGTTTCTGAAAATACGGCTTTGATGATGCCACAAGTTTAAGTTGGGGGGAGGATTTTCCATCTCTGAGTGCCTTCTTCAGCAGGAGAAACTGAAATCCTGGGAAAGCAAAGCCAAATCTCTGTAAAAAAGGGGTGATGAAATCTAAGTCACACAGACACAAACTGTAAAAGCCTAGAGCCAGAAGTACCTGCAGAGCATCACTCTGTTTAAGGCTAATTGTAAAAGTGCTCCACTCTGTACCATGCACAGCAAGTTTATTGTGGCCTGAAAACGCTTGGCCGTCCTAAATACCAAACCTAATATAAAGCCTCTATAGGGGACTTTTGCAATGCTGGCTAATAGCCTAGCCCAACACCTTTAATAAAATCAAGGTGACAGACCATGAAAACATTTACTTCGGCACTATAAGCAAATCTGATACTGTTGCTGAAAGATGCCTCAAGGCATCTGCGCAAGTCTTCAAGGGACGCGGTGCTGGTGCGAGTATGTGGGGGGGCCCGAGAGCAGCGAAGCCAGGGCTCCGTACGGACAGTGGGGCTAACTTTGATATCTTAGACCGGCTGGAAGCACAAAGAGCTGAGCTCAAATCCTCCGCAAAGATCCCGTGGAAGAAATTGTCATTTAACGGCAAAATTTATTTGCCCTTTAAAATCAGAGTGTTTTTCTTGCTTGATCACGTGAGTGATGTGGTTTCATAAATTAGCGCTGGTAGAACATGAAGGAGTCGCAGGAACGAGCATGAAATTATTTAGCGCAGCAGTTTGCAGCTCACACTCCATCAAACCTGGCACTCAACATGTAGAATATGCAACTTCTCATCTAAGTGGAAGAATAAAAATAGAAAAATAAATAATAATAAATAATTAATAATAATAAATAATAAATAAAAAATATTGCTCAGTTTTGTTATGTGCAAATGCTGTTCACCGTATAAACCGCACAAGCTGGTTTTGTAAAGCTTTGGGCAGGAAACAAGAAATCATAAACCCTCAGTTGTTGGGTTCAGAGTTTTAGAGAGTTTTTTGTTGTTGTTGTTTGTATAGGAGAGTTCAGTTTAGCAAGGCTCCATTTGTATGTGTGTGTGTGTGAAAATCTCAGATTTATTTTAAAAAGCTTCTCTTTTTTCTCTCCTTTTTTTTCACTTACATGAACAACTTCAGACATTTTGCATAATTTTAGTAAGCGTTTTCAGAAACTTCTTTCCCCAATTAATTTCTTTTTATGCCATTTCACTGCGTCTGCCATCAGATAGTATCACAACAAGAGCCATATTATGTAATAGTGGGGAGACGGGTATATTGAAACATTTGAAACACAATATTAAAAAAAAAAAAACAAAACCCTCTAAAGCTTATTTTACTTTTAAGCAAAACAGCAGTCACACTTAGATTGATTTGTTAATATGAGCTGGACACAGCTTTGCCCAGCTCTTACCCTGGATACTTGTAGAAGTCTGATACTCACAAAGTGTGTTTTTAAAATAAAGTTTCATGGGGAGAATATGGCAGTGAGCAAAGGGAGGGTGGTGGAGTGCTCCAATTGGACTTGAATTGCAATTCTGCTTAATCGAGACAAACTCCTCTGTTTTCCTTTCCAATGAGACAAACAATTAAAAAACACATAGTGCTAAAAAAAAAAAAAACAAAATAAATAGTACGCTTGTGTGCCAAGTGCTAGATATGTAACCTGCAGCATGCAGAAAGAGGTATGAAAAATGCTCCAGCGGAATGGCCTTTTTCACTTCATTATTCCAGAGCATGTTGTTAAAGGCGGGGAGGAGAAGAGAATTATTTAAAAAGATCTAAAAGAAGGCTGAACTTTCCATCTTGAGGCAACCATGAACTTAAAATTCAGCCATGTGTAGCAAGGTCCCGTAAGACCTATAAACTGCTTAACTCCCTCTTAATCAGTTTTTTGGGAAGTTTTAAGAATTGCTTGGCTTGGTCTGCTCCTCCGCACAGAGATAGCGTGTCCCAGGCAGAAGGTAAATTCCCAATCCCAAGAGAAATTATATGCAATATGAAAAATTAGTAACACAGAAACAGATTCCTGCCTGAATCACATGACATATCAATATTACCCATTTATTTCCAGTTTCTGGAATCTCCCTTTTCACGCTTTGAGAACCAACAGCAGCATGATGAATTTATGCAGGAACAGTTTGTGCAATGCTCAGGAACCATGGCAATATCCGATCGTCTTTCAGTTGTTGTTGGAATAAAGCTGGATCGTCTTTTTTTTTTGCAGAAAAGCAAACCGTGCAGAGTGTTCCGGTGACTGCCAGGGCCAGTGTCACCACGCAGAGCGAAGCCATGTGCCTCTTCCAGCTTCTGGGATGCTGCCTGTCCCTCTGAGACCGTGTCCCTCTGCTGCTCCCACCACCCCGGTGAGCCTGGCCGAGGCGTGGGCTGCTGTTCCACCAGGTCGTCCTGCTGAAATTGCAGATGTGGAAGGGGTTAATCCGTATTTCCCGGTGCCTAAGGCAGGCCGAGCACTCACCACAGCCAAGTTGGTGGGTACTCCCGTGCCGTATACTGGGACTCAGAGCTTTTGGGATGTCTGGATTTGGAGAGGGGTGAAGCGGTTTCCTAAAGCCATCTCTCTGCATCTGTGTCATGGATTGGCTGAGTTGTAACCTCTCCTGCTTCCGAAACGGGAAGCACAGTATGGTCTTTAATAGCTAAGACGATACGGCTTTTTTTCTGCCGTGGATTTAATTTAAAACATCATTCAAAGATTCTGTCCAAACACTGCATATCAGAAGTCGCTGCGGCTCTTTTTACCCTTAGAGCTCTAGTTACTTCCACTGCGCATTTTCAGTAAACGAGAAGATGAAAGGAAACATTAGGTTTTTATATGAAGGAAAACAAGCCCAAGTGTTTGAGCAGCCATGCCTCTTCACTTACTTTTAGGAAGAGGCGTTTTATTTTTCCCTTCCATCTCTTTGTGGACTCGTAATGCAAAGAGCTGCGCCTTGACCTGAACTCTATGAGATTTGGTGGCAAGGGGCCATGGGGATTTTCATTATTTTAATTCCTTATTAAAATTTTATTCTGGATTGAAATGAGACAAAAAGTTTCCCGTACCTCATTTTGTACCTTCATTTCCTTGTTTGTTATTTTGCTTTGAAAATATAATATTGAAGCTGAGGTATAGCAGGGTTACTGTCTATCTAACTATCTATTTATTTTTTACTTTCTTTTAGGTCCTTTGCGACACTGCTAAGTTTAATGGCAAACAGTTCAGACGATTGGTGCCTAGGCGAAAAGAATAAAATAAAAAACACAGCTTTTTAACGTTTAGAAGCACCTCAAGTTGAGCGTTCTCTTTCCCGTATTTTTTCAGTCGAAGCTGCCTGCCGATTTTCACGCGTGTGACAAGCTCAGCGCTCAGGAACAGCTGAAAAACGTTGAGCTTTAAGTGTTTCCGTGTACTCACTGACATTACCGACTGCAGCAGGACATCAGGTCAGAACTCAGCTTTTAAAACTCCCGCAATACATATTTACGCACACAATGCTTTAAAATTCAGTGTGTGACTTCATGGTCTATCAGGAAAAAAAGGGTGCTGCGAAACCTATTTAAATGCCTGTTTATAGCTACAGGCACAAGGGCTAGAGAGACAGTTTAGAAAAATCCTTATCTCTGTCAGTGCTGCCATTATTTTGCAACATACTTGAGTAAAGGAAAGGGACAAAAGGGAACAGAAATATTCTTTCAATTTGGGGAATTTCTGTCAGATGCTTTATTGTTTCTGAAGCTACTATTATCAATAAAAATGTTGCTCAAAAACTATTATTTTGCAGTATTGAACAGTCTCAGTCTAATGTAAAGTATTTTAAATGGTGGATATAATGAATCCTTTTCTCAAAAATCCTTCCTCAAAAACATATGCACTGTATGTCCTTAAAATGTGAAATGCAAAGGAGTGCAGGACATGATTTTCATAAATTTGATATATATTTCAAAGAAAACAAATAAAATGGATTTACTCCACAGTTACTCTGGCATAAATGACTTGAGGACCACGGTTGTGGATTAATGGAGTTCAGGTGTAACTTTGAGTCAAGTACTGATTTCCATTTACTCGAGTTTTTATTTGAGTTAGTTATTTTCCAGTTAAGCAGTTATTTGCATCTATACTGCTTCAAAAAAGTGGAGTTCAGCCCTAAATTAAGTTTTTCGTCCAGTGGCTTTTCAAAAAAAAAAAAAAAAAAAAGTTGGTCCTTGAAGGCAGAGGGAGGTTTTGCTGCCCTTCTCCCCGCGGAGCCGGGCCTGAGGGTAGCGAGAGGAGGGAGCACCGTTAAGAAACGCAGGGAGGTGCAGGGAGCTGAGCTGGGGCACGGACTTACTTTAGGCTTACAGGCAAAACTGGTTCTCGATTGCTGTTACCAAGTACTAAAGTGCCAGTGAAATTCGTGAAACTTTCCAAATGTCTCACATGTTTTAGTCCGGGCACTCGGCTATTGTTTACAGATTGGAATTTGGCTGTCCCTAAAAATTGTCCCCGCAATTTCAACCAAGGGGAAAAAATTATTCACTTCATATCTAAATATGTTTAACATTACGACCATTGTAGAGAGGCAATAACAGGCTTTAAATCATGCAAATATTTTGATAGCAAATCCACATTAAATATTGAAATGTTAGCACCTTGAAACTGTTCTTTTAAAGACTGTCTCCTTTTGCTTTGCACAGTATGAACATTTACAAAGGAAAAATCATGTTAACATTGAAGATTCCTCTTTATTTTCTAATTTATTCATGCAGGCTAGGAAATGTCGGCTGGAACTTAGACTAGCAGATGAAAATCATAACACTGGAGCAGGGAAGCCAAGTGAATCTGCAAAATCGTTGTATTGAAGTTGTTTCTGCCCTGGTTCTTTTCACTAGCTCAACATAACAAAATCTTATCATGCAAAGAATCAAACAAAAAAATAAAGCCATGGGGAAGTTTCGGGAGATGCGAGTTTGTAGCAGATAAAACCAATGCAATGGCTCACGTGTTTCTTCTCAAGTTAGATTTGAAGAGAAGTTATATTCCCGAAAAATATATGGGAGCCAGAGGGGTTGCAGATAAACCCGCTCCTCGCACCATGCGGCGGTCTCGCCATGTGGTGGCAGCCTAAGGCATGTGTTCACCAGGCATTTCAGCTTTGCAACTGTGGCTAGAAATAAATATCCTGCTCTCCCAAATGCTGCCGTGCTGGTGCTTTCCCATTGCAGGCAGCAAGGAACTCGGTTGTAAAAATAATGAGCACTACACCTTATCTATCGAAATGCCGGCAATTTTCTGTTAAAGACAGGTGAGACAGACTGAGAAGGCAGTTTCAACATATCTTTAGCATCAAAAAGCCTGAGAAGATCTACTTAAATCATTTGGAAATATCATTGATACAATGTCTTAAATTTCTGTTGTGGTTTGGGTGAATGTTGACTGAAATCTTTGTAAAAATTGCATGAGCAGCTCCCTGCCTCCCTCCCCACCACACCCTGCCTGTTTTCTTCTTGCTATTTGCCTGTGTATTTTTTGTTCCAAAATATTCTAGTTCAGTCCCAAGCTACAAACAAATTTATAGCTTTCTTAATGGCAAAGACCTGTTTTGTGCAGTGCCCTATCCTGGTGCTGTTGCATATCGTATCTTTTTGATAAATTTATTGCCGTTCTGTTTATTTTTGTGTTTTATCCTTTAAAAAAAACATGTCAGGGAATTTAACAAAAACAAAAATGAGAACCTCCCTTCAGTTTTTTAACATTGTCATAAATATGCATACCACATTGCTTTAGATCTTAGATGTGCAGAGAAAGGCTAGTTATTTTTAATGGACCTATTCGTGGGATGATCATTTTAGATCTTTGGTACACGTCACTCCCATTTGCTCCTGATTTTCAGTTTCTTCTCTTCCAGTTTTCCCTCCTTACGAGCAACCTCTTTGCCCCCTGTTCGCCTTTCCATCCTGTATAAGCTTTTTGGAGCGGTGTTCGCATTGTATCCCGCTCTCAGGTACGTTTTCCTTTCATCTAACAGCATAAGGTTAGCCTGTCAGGACCTATGTTAAGCATTTCTTAACTAGCTTATACACACACATTTAATTCTTTGATTCCCATTTTCCTACAGTCTTCTAATAAACTCTGCTCTAATTCTTTGAATTCTCACTAGGTCTTTGAGGGGCAAAGAAATGAGTGCAGTTGCTGCTACCTGTGTACGATCACTTAATGCCCTGTTTAACTTTGCCCCCTCCTTTCTACCCGTTAATGAAAAGGTTAAGCAACCCAAATTTGCTCAGACTCTGAACTCTCCTCCCTGCCCGCATTCACTACGAGCTGATTTAAACCATCCTCCCGATGCCTTGCTTATGGCGCATCAGTCGGTTTCCATTCCACGTGACAGTAATCACATCCAAACAACAACAAAAAAGGAATTAACCAAACGTGACGTTTCATGACACACTTGTATCAGATGCTTTCCGAAATTAAGGAAGCCACCCACAGCTCAGGAACCCCCGCTAGGCGCATCACCCCCTTTCCTCCTTTGAAGCTGTGGAGAAGGACGCAGCTCCCTGGCGGAAATGCCACGTCTTCCAGCCCATCCTTGAGCCCAGGGCAGGCATTTCTGGCGGGATCCTGCACCTTCGTGTCAGGGGCAGCTAGTGTGGCCCAACGGACGTGACGCCGCCGGGAAGGGCGGCACGCGGGTGGCCGGAGCAGGGGAGCGTCTCCTCCAGGAACGTGGCGGGGCTCTCGGAGGACACGGAGCCGCGGTGCCACCTCGGCCGCAGCAGCCGAAGGGAGCTCCAGCCCCGCTCCATCTCGCATGCGTGCGGCTCGGCTTGCACTAATTCAATCAGGACAGTCACGTCGCAGCCATGTGGAGCCAGTTACCGAGTCACAGTGAATTACTGAGGAAAGGGTTTCCTAATTAAAAAGGACAATAAAACGAAGAGCTTTCCACAACAGCGGACTCCAGAGCTATGATGATGACATATGGGGAATAAGCACACGATTAAGCTTGGGCTGAGTTTTGGGCAGGGGAGCACCTCTGCGGCACGAGGCCTGTACCCCCGGGGCAGCTCGGCCCGACATGGGGAAGGGGTGGATGTGGGGTGGCAGCGCAAGGACGTCCCCTGGCCCCGGGTGCCTCCAGGGAGGCCAGAGGCTCTTGGGAGGCGCCTGGTGAAAAGTAGAGCTGAGGCCTGAGGATCCGCTGAGGAATTCAGAGAGGAGGAGAGGGCTCATGTCCAAGAGAGCGGACATCAGCCAGGAGGCACGAGGAAGAGCCGCGGAAGCTCCTGCTGGCCCGAGCGCCCATGGCATCTTGTCACACTTCATGCAGGGCCCAGCGCCCCGCGCCAACCCCACCAGTCACTCTCCAAAGCCCGTGGGCCAGCTAGCATCAAGGTGCTGAAGCAAATGATGCTCCCGACAGGGAGAGCAGCAGGGGGAAAAAATGTCACAAATGTGCGGGCTCTGGCTCAAGCCGTCCTGCAATGATTCGCATTCTGCCTCTCTCTCCAAAGCACCACGTGATCTGTATTTTCCTAAGGATGCACGCCAATTCCTTACAAATTTCTTAATCATCTGTCAGAGCCAGGCACATGATTATGGGACTATCTGAAACTTGATGGTTCAAGGCTTTATCACTAAAAAAAAATTAAAATAAAATAAAACAACACCCCAGACTAACAACTAAAAAGTAGATGAGATGATGCTAGCTGCCTTCTCTGTATGTAATATCCCAGCCAGTGCATTAAAAGAGTTGTCATTTGAAACGCAGTCTTGGATATTTTAAAATTCCAGTGTGTCACACATGTAGTCATTTGCTTTCTGGGACAGAATTTATGGTTATTTATCTCTGGAAATGATCAGAGCTTCCCTATGTAGAAGAGAACAGGGTGTTACATCCCTGACTAAGACCTAAATTTTATCGCTGTTTTCCTGATGAGGAAGTCAAAACCCCTCTGTTCTGTCTTCTAATATATGCTGTAGAGGTATTTTTGTAAAGTATTCTGAACCTCTACAAACAGCAAGCATTAATGATTAATTATTATTGTAATGCATCTAGGTAGTCTATAGGGTCTACATGCTCACATTTTATGCTATAGTAAGAGTACTAATTTCCCCTGGAAACATCTGTTGTACACTTGTTTCCTAGGCTCAGTGGAAAAAGTCCTCAATGGAAATCCAAATCTGCAAGTGATCCTCACTTTCGAGATATAAAAGAGGCAACTTGTCTCCCTGTCTGACTATTAGTAACTGTGCAAAACAGAGGATTTGACTCAACTCTTGATTTGCAGACCAGATAATTTCTTACAGGCAGTAGTTGGTTTTATGCATTGAGAATCTCTCATCGAGTGGAAGAACTTACATGTCAGCCAAAATCATACCAGGGAGAAATGACCTTTGAAAAGTGCTACTAAAAAGTGCCAAGGAACTATTGATACACACCCCAGCCTCAGAGGTAGGAGGGGGAAGGAGCTCAGGACTCCGCTATCCTTGCTGGAGCAAGCTCGCCCGTTTCACAGGTTGGCACATCACACTGGAGGCTGCAAACTGAAGCGTTTTCAGACCTAATACATGCAGATGAATAACATACGCTGCTTAAATGTTTCTCCTTACTAAAATATCACTAACATCATGTGAGGGAATACTTAATCCAAATGCTGATTATCTTCTGCATTTCATAACAGTATTGCTTTGTTGCTGAATCTTACTTACAGTCCTTAGCTATGTAAAAGTAAAAATCTTTTCCTACCCCCACATTATTTTGGTACAGAACGATGTAACTAAAATTATGTAAAGCTTTCAAGCAAAAATCAAAACATGCCTGCATGCTGTAAACATGCTTTTGCATGTCTAAACACATCAGTGTACTGTCAAGGGGACTTGCCTAAGACAAAAACATTAAAAATAAAAATTAAAACCAAATTAAGGTTAGATTTCTGAGTTGAATGCTAAGAATCTTACACAAAGAAATATCTCATCTAATGCAGACTTTAACTTGACTACGGTCATTGCAGTCTGTTCTGGTGGATAAAGTTCTGACAAAATCAGAGGTGTTTCCTGAGATGTATCTAATAAAACTGTTTTACTAATAATTCATTTGATAGAGCAGGATCTTTTCAAGCATAACTTCCTTGTGCTTCCTATCCATGTTGGTGGAAATGGGCTTTCATCCATACACAAGAAAGATATTAGACTTTTAAAGATAAAACAAATACAGAAATTGCACTGAAGTGAGGGTTAATTCAGGTGAAGCTCTGCTTTGCATCTAGCATAGATCTGCAGCCACTGCACTTTCCTTTGTAGTGTCCAGGTAAAGGCAGCCAAAGCGAAACACAATGAAAGGCTTGGGGCTGGACCAAGTTTCGCTTTGAAACCATCAATCAGGCCCGGCACGCATAAAAGGGAGCTCGGCTTTGGGCATCTTAGTGAACCTTTTCAAGCAGCAGCTGAGTTTCACGTTCACAATAAAACATGAAACCGAGGGAGTATTGCGTAGCTGTAATGATCACTCCTATTGTTGCTGCCCATCCACCCGTGGATGCCCGTCACTCTGGTGAAAGGAGTGACACCATATCATCCCAACCCACGAGGACAATATTTAGGGGTTTAATTGTACTAGGAGGCGTGACATCCATTTCCCTGCCCACTTGACACAAGCATTCAGGTCAATTCTCCTGATTTGAGCTTATATCACACCTTAACACTTGATAGTAATTGCTTGTTTCATAGTTCCCTGGCCAGATGCACTGTGAAACAAGGCAGTACCTTTAAGCTTAGCGTTTAATATCCGGTAATTCTAACATCTAAGTGAGAAAAAGTGTATAGCAACATACATTTTTCTCCTTGATCTCATGGACAAGCATTGTCTCAGGGCTCTGAAACATTTGACAATACATCCTCTCCTGGATCAAAGAAAGCTCACATCTGCCTCTCAGCTTGGTATGGTCATTTAAAACATCCCTTCCCTCCCCCGGCTCCAGAAAACAACTCTTAAACAAACCCCATACATAAAACCCACTAGAATCTGTACAAATTAATTTTTGTTGGCATTTAAGGCAAATTCCATTGAACTGACCACAAATATTTGAAATCTCTCTCCTGGGTAATAGCAGCACAATGGGACTGGGAAGGGAATAGTGCACACCTGGATATACAAACTCCCCAAATCAAAGGGTTAAAAACAAGGGATCATTTGTTCTTAAGGGATACAAAAAACACATTCACCAAACAGCTGCTTCGGGACTTGAAACAAAAGCTTGTAAGTGGCAGGTTTTAATGTAAAAATATGAGAGGGAGGGAACAAAAAACAGCTCTGATCCTCACATACCTTTAAATCTGCCTTTTTCCAGCACCAGTAAATGCTTAAGAACTCAGTTTGCCTCTTTTTCCCTGACAATTCTGCATCATTCATTCAGATCACTGCAGCTGACATACGAAAGCAGAGCAGAATTATGTCAGCTCGGGGCTGCCGTTCCCCCATTGTTCGTCACAGATAGAAGGATATTACTGCCTGCTTTGTGACCACTGTAGTTAAACACCTTAAAGCCTGTAAGTAAACTCGCCTGTAAATCAAAAAGGCAGAGAGTTTTCTCATTTCATCAAGTGTAGTTTTACTGTCTGCTGTCACCACAGCTGTCAGCAGGATGCTTAACTGCTCTAATTGTCTAAGGGCTCATTCCCTCACCCTAACTAATTGTTTAGATCTGCTAATCTGCATCCGTCATCTGTGAAGGGGCTAAGGCTGTTCTCATCTTCCAGTTTATAGGAATCAGCTATAGGGAGCCTGTAAAAGGATCTAGAAGCTTTGCCCACTACCCTGTGGTGAAAAGGTTGTTTGCCATTGGGCAGGTAAGTTGCTCAGGATGAAAATAGACAAAATGTTTAGGAGAGAGCACATCACAGCAGTTTATCAGACAGTGACCTTGCAAGAAATCATAGCCCAGAAGCAATCTTATAATATTGAATCCATCTAGGAATGAATAGAGAGGCTGCATCAGAACTGTAGATCTCACAGTATTTGCTCTGTGTGCATGGGTTTGGTAGTTTTTAAAGTAAGGTATGAAAAGTCAGTGGTGCATGTATTGCTTCTATATATCAAATCCATTTGAAAAATGATTCTTGCATTTCTAGGATTTTTCATCTTAACGTAGATGGTCAAATTTCATTAAAACCACCATTTAAAGACCACTTTGTGCACATATTGTCTACATGTGGAATGTTATCATTTTTTTTAATACCCTTAGAAGTAAGGCTTAAGATTCTTCAGGGTTTTCTGGTGATTCTATTTAAATGTCCCATGAGTTTGCCAAATATTTCTTGTAATTAATTTTAAGTTAAAATTACCTAGGTTTGCAAGTGGAATTCAAGTAGAATTCCTGCTGAAACTGGGTCCAGTCCCTAAATGACAAATCCACATTGTTTCGGTTCTCACTTGAAAGATGGTAGCTGCTGACCCAAAGCTATTCTGCCATTTCAGATTCTGTCCAATGACACAAAGTTATTTTTTTCAAATATAAATTAGTGTCATTGCTTTTAGCTTTCTAAAATCTGCACTAGGATGTATCAATCTGCCTGAGCTTTAACTCCAGTTCTTCACACGGGGCTATTACACAGCTTAGATCTCCATGTGAAATCTACTGCAAATGTTTATTCCTGTTAACTGCAGTTATAGTTTTCCCTTTGCTTTTCCTCTCTCTTCTTCAGCCCTGTCCTTGCTCCCTTTTCCACCTTGGCGAGATGCTGCAGCTGCCAGAAGGGGCTTCCTGAGGATGCTGAGGAGGCCGTGCTGGAGAAGCCGCACGCAGCTGAGCATCAGCACAGCCCCTGCTGCTGGCCACAGAAACTCTAGCTACTGCCTACATGGATGTGGAAGGCTCCCGCTAGGCTGAGGAAACACATGAATGTTATTTAAGGTCTGCGGCCATTGGCACCCTGTAGTTTCCCTGATTAAATATGTGCAAGGCTTCAGGCATGACCACAAGACAGTTATCATATCTGCTGCTCTTCTTCTGCATTTCCCTTCATTATGGCAATTGGCAACTCCTGCTCCAAGGAGCTTGCAGTGTAATATGTGTAGGCATGGTGAGCTCTGTGAGAAGGGGATGCTAACGGTTTGTGAAATACAGGACTGATATAGATTTTTCTCAAAGGGTTAAAACCTAAATTGCAAAGATAGGCAGAGGATGGGAAGAAAGAAACAAGATCATTCCTATTCTTTGAATGGGAAAGGTAAGCACTTAAACTCCGTATTTTAACTCTTACAGATTAAAGTTAGTTGTTTAAAGTTAGTCTGCTAAGAGATCCCTCCATAGAAAATGAAAAAAGGGGGTTGTTACATTCAGATCTTAAGTGAGAAGGACAATGTAGAGTAAGCGGGCTCCTAATCTAGGCACTTCAGCTAAATTTCTAAAGTGTAGTCGGGTGACTTTTGCCCTAAGAGATTAACTGAATTGGTCTCACACAGGAAATCCATGGCAGAGCCAGGAAGCAAATTTACTGCAGAGCCTTAGTTCCAAGACAGGAGCCCATAAAATCAGTAGCCATCCATAGCCAGGAGATGACCTGTCCTCTCCTGTGTTTACTGTTTCTCAGTATAGTTTTATTTTCAGAAGAAGTGATTATAGCACTTTCTGCAAGACCTCATTCCTCATTTTATAAAAACGTTCAAATCTTAATAAGGGTACAATTATGAGAAAGGTGGTTTTAAATGAGCCAGGTCTGTGCCAAATAGATGAAGGAATCTTTGAAGTGATCCCACCTTTGATTTATGTACTGGCTAAACCTTGAGTTTCAATCTAGATTTCCTCAGCAAATCTCTTAAATCAAAAGTTTCATTGCATTGCAGCTCAGGAATTAATCCGACTGTGAGACTAAGGGGAGAAATATTGTACCACAGAACAGTAAACTGCTGTAACTCTGAAGTTAAACTCAAGCTAAAGAAAAACACGCTTTACATTATTAGTATGATAGGGCTTTAGCCAGCCCACAACTTCCTCCTGACTCTTGGCCTGCAACCTTGTTCTCAGGGAGGTTTCTGATTTGGGCCAAATGTTTGCTGAAATATGTCCTTTATTTGGGGCTGGGAGAACAGGCTCCAATCAGCCTGACAGGGAGGACCGTGCAGTATTTTAGGCAGAACTTATCAAAATATTATGGGTTTATTATGTTTCATAATTGTTTTGGACCTTCCTTTTCCTTGCAGTAGAAATGTATTTTGGCTCTACAATTGCATAGTTCTGACACCTCAGATATGTTCTCACAGTCATGAGGTGGCTCCAGGGCTCTTTTCTTTACGAAGTCAGTTGGCAGAGCATTTAAACAAGGGCTAAAACTCCTCCCTCTTCAGCAAAACGGGCACACAATATACAAGATTTTTCAGTTCGGGTATATCAGGGTCCCAACCAGCAAGTCCTATGAAAAATCTCAGATACAGCGTCTCTTTGGTGGCCCCCAGTGTGTTGTGAGCGGCTCCAGCTCTTCGCATTTATGCAGCTCTTTTCTCTGCCTTTGCTTTGTGATTTTTCCCCTGGAGCTGGGCTCTTCTGTCCCTTGCTAGAGCTGATGCTGTGGTGCCTCAGGTCCCCCACATGTAAAAGGCTGCCGATGTAGTAGCTCCCTGAGGTGAAGATGACCGCACAGGAATTGAATACAGAATCAAACCGTTCAGCAACCAAACTACAACATTAAGTAACCATTGCGCTTTCTCCAACTAATATAGCACAGCTACTCAGTAACTTTTACAATTGCCTTTAGTAACTAGCTACGTCTGTTTTGACATCTGCAGAGAAGGTCAAGAAATTTTATTGCTCAAATGACTAAGTCCTCACGCACCCTGAGTTATAACAAAATGAAAAAAGGTTTAGAAAAACACATTATAAAGCGAACAGGACTGAAGGCCCAGGAGAACAGGCCTACTCGCCTCCATCAGGTCTCAGGTCAGCTGAGGGCAGGCGCAGGACTATTTTGGAGACAGGGAAAGGGTTGAAGTGCTCAGGGAGCCAGTTGTTCTTTGCCGGGGCTGGTGGCCGAGAGGGATGTCAGCAGAGGAAAGCAGCCGTGTCTGAGGAGGAAGGCTCTTGGTGGATGCCCCACCAGCTTGGACCAACCCAACCCATGTGTATAAGATACATCTGCAAGGGACAGGAGAAGGGGCACAGCAATAAGGTGAGCCTTTCTAGTTTTGGTGGGGGGGAAACTGAGCAGAAAATGGCCAGGCGCAGCCGTGCTGCTGCACTTGGCATGAGTGCTATCTGCTTTCCCTGGGTCTGAGAGGGCATGTGAAGAAATAGCAAAGAAGGGAAGGAATCCATAGGGGCAGGAGGCCTTTAGGAAAAATGCCTGTGTGTTATTACCGCTGTGCAGCCCTTGGTCAGCAGTCAAACTCCAGGAACATTTGTACCAACCACTTGTGGGAACAAATGTTAAAGATGTCAAGGGAGCCTAGAAACCCCTCTGCAGTATGCGATTCCACAATGCTTCCAGCAGCTTCTCTCTGCTTTATTAAATTCTGCCTTCCTGTTAGTGGTGCCTCAATTCACTGTTCCTCAATACTTCATGCCTCTCAGCATTGTATAAATGCAGTCAGATTTCTTTTCAAGTCATCTCATATATCATGTGTTGGCATCCAAGCTGGCCAATGTCCTTGGTAATTATTGGTGTGGGAGATACTATAGGCGAAAAATGAAATGTATAAGAAAAAATGAAAAATTTGGAAGACATGATGACAGGAGCAGTTGTGACATACGGTGTTTAAAGCAGATGGTATTTTTACATTCAGTACTCCTTTGTGCAGTGACTTCAATTAGCATTGCGTGCTGTTTTATTCTATTAGTATTACATATGTTGCTTATATGAATATGGATTGTTATACAGTGCTTATACATCTTTAAAGTATAAAATAAGTTCCTGGGTTTACGCTTTCATGACAAATCAGAACATGTTTGAATGACACAAAATCATGGTTTTCTTTAAAATGCACTTGCACGCATTTCCTTGAGTTTTAGTAGCAATCAGTGTATTGATTACATTTGAATTGCTTTGTTTTTAGCTGCTTTATTTTCTTATGTGCAAATTCAGAGTTAGTAATTGTAATGTGTTTAAACACACAATAGAGTAGAGGACAGCTCCAAGAGCCAGTAGCCTCTCCGGAAGATGCAGGCTCAAGCTGTGCTTGCAGCTCCGGTGCCTGTGGTAGCTGCCATGTGAGTAGCATTGGTGCTGTTCAGAAAAAAAAAAAAAAAAAAAAAAAAAGATTAAAAAATAAAAAGTGTTCTTACCACTAATCAATTTGAAAAAATAGGAGCTGAAACTCAAGAAAGCTCTTCATAAGAGCTACCGCTTGGAAGGAGCACATTCCCTGTTGGTTGAAGGAGAAGAAAGGAGAGAAACTCAAAAGGCAGTTGCTTCCCTCTCAGTTGTGCCCATGCTCTGGGGTGGTTGTCCCTTTGCACCTAAGTGGTGGTCTCTCTTCCAGACTGTGGTTTTGTCTGGATTAGCTGCTTCCTTGACATATCTCATCTCTACTGGTTGGTACCTGCAGATACTCTCATGATTAAGTCTCTTCCAAGTCTCCTATGGCTAGAAATTGCCTTACATATCAAATCATTGGAATTTCCCTTCTGAGAGAATATTCCTTCCTCGGTAAATCCAGTGATCCAGATCCTTGTAAGATTTTGGTAGCATCAGCCTTTCTCTTTTTCCTTGCTGTCTGATCTCTTCTTAAGTGAGTGTCGGTCTGAGGGTCTGAGTCTTCTCACCCTCGGGCAGTCCTGATAAAACGAGCTTGCACAACAACTGCCTTTTGGGATAGGGGAAAACAAACCTGACCATTTGCTCAGATTTAGGAAACAGGAAGACCTTCCCTTTTGCAGAACGTTTGTTCTGTCTGCCCTAAAGAGATGGTTACATTCATTCTCAGGCAGAGAAGTTGTATAAAAACTATGCCTAAATGCCATTGTAAATCACCTATTACAGTGAATTTTAAAAGCAGTGGCAGAGTTGTGCTCCTAGGCAGCTTGGGAGAAGCCACTTTCCATGAAACATCAAGAGAGGAGGCTGAGTGATGCTGTTCCATCATTTCCCACTGCCACAAGGAGTAGGTGCCTTGGATGAGACACCTCAGTCCCATTTCCTCCTCTGTTGGAGGAAGCTGGGGAAAGAATGCAAGTATTCGTGGCTTTCATCATGGATTAAATGCTACTGCTTTTTAACATGGGAGGGAGAGACAAGATCTTAAGCAAACCATCACCTTTAGTTAATTGAAGTGTTATCAATGGAGAGAAGTTAGATTTATGGCAGGCTACTTTCTTCTTTTGCCTTACTCACAGGCACAGCTCCTTCTTTCAGAGTAGCAAGATAACTACTGAAGACAAGCTCACAGGCTCTGATCCAGCACAGTGAGTTCTGTACTTGCTTAAATTCCTCCTTGTTTACTACCACACGGATGCTCCGTGCAGGTAAGAGTCAGCAAGAGGGTGAGTTCCTGTCCTCAGCAGACCAGGTCCTTTCTTCAGGGACTTAGTCGCACATTTGGGCGCTAGCATGTTCTTACAGGATAGGTGTTCAGGTCTGTGTCTGTCCTAGCAGTTTATTTCTTATTACATTAGTGGCATAGCTCTGTGTAAATAAATAAAGCCTCAGTTTCCTGGGAAAAATGATGCTTACATAGCACTTACAGTTCTCAAAGAACTTCTGTTCTATCTCCACACTAATGTGGTTTCACAAGAAGACTGAGATTATTTTATTGCCCCAGGATGCCAGGAAATTTTCATTTGACTTCCTCAGATCTCTAGGATAAAAGTGGGACAGTAAAGAAAAGAATTCCCTTTGCTGTCTTAGATTTCTGTTCTTCAGGAAAATATGTTATGTTTTCTAAGATCTGATATTCTGTAGTTTATTTTTAACTTAGTGACAGTATTATTTTACTTTTTTTTTTTTTTCCACTGAGGAATATCTTGCCCTCTGCTGCTTCCTGCTTCTGGCCTTTTTTTTTTTTTTTATAGGCTTCTCCTTCTTTGTAGAGTATAGATAATTCTTTTCACGTTCGTTGGATTTATTCAGTATATGCTTCCTGACTTTGTGGAAAACAAAGTGGTCAATAACCCATAAAGTGAAGAAAATATGGCTTTCAGTAAAAAATACAAAATACAAAAAAATACAAAAAAAAATTTTAAAAAAGTTTGTTTTGTAATGCCACATGAGAGGTTTGGTGTGGGGTGAAAATGCTATGCTGCAGCAAGCTGTTAGCTAACAAGTTGCAGTATAATGATCGTTTGATGATTGGCTTTGGAAGACAAAAGCCCTGAACAACTGTTGCAAATCTAGGCCACATGTTTTAACTCATGATGAATATGAAGATCAAATCCTTCCCCAAAATTTTGTTCTTCTCTTCAGACAAACCAGGTTCAAATAGTAGGGAGAGAATAAGCCGCCTCTGATTTTAACCAGCCTCAGCTTCCCAGGAGAACTTCAATCAATTAATTTGGGCCAAACCTGACTTTAGATACTCTCTGTGGCCATACTAAGATGCAAACGGTATCCTTGCTTGGCAAGCTAAGGTTGGAAAGCTTCTGGATCTCTGTGTACCCTCATCTTAAATGCCAGTTCTCCATTGCTGTCATAAACAAGTCTGTTGCATTTTTACCTGCTGAAGCTTAGTTGAGTTGCATTGCTCCAGGCATGGGACAGCCCTTGCTGAAGGCTTGGCAGGCAGATGCAAATGCTGGGGGGCAGCTAGTGGCAGGGAGGCACGTGTGGGTACCCTCCACCACATGCTTGACTGTGCCAAAGCCCTGAGAAGACAGGCTTGCTGTTCTGCTGTCATGGGAGATGGCTGAGTAAGGTGATGGGGGTTTTTTGGACCAAGAGCTTCAGCAGTCCCTAGCTCTTCACTTAAGCTTTGCTCTCTCCTTCGCCCTTGAGGAGGAAGTCAGCTCTGGACATCCTTTGGTGAAAACTCATTTGGATTTAAATGCTGAGGAGCACAAGGGCATGCTCTGCCTCTGTTGCCATCCACCAAGAAATGCACAAAAGTGCTTAGGTTGACATTAGCAAAAATAGTCATGGCTTTCTTTAGCTTCCTTCCAAGTTAAATCAATTTGCCGCTGGCCCCACAAGGTGTGGAGTTAGCTCAGTGAGGAGCATTTCTAACAGTTCAGCTCACCGGCTCCAAATTTAGGCTTTGGTTAAAATGTTTTCAACTTAATAGAGCTAAACTTAATAGAGCTAAAAAGATCTGCAGGTCCATTCCTTTTAAAAAAAACATACTTTTTGTTGATTTAAACATTCTCTTGCAGCTACACTCTGCTCCTCTGTGGTCACCTACCTTGTGTCACATCCCAGACCAGAATAAATGATGAATAGTGAGGTCAGGAGGGAAACACACAGTTCCTACTACGTGCCTCGAGCCCTGCCAGCATCATATGGGGCTGCAGGGTGAAAGCACAGAGATCTCTGGGACATGGATCTGTCACCCTCAGTACTGCCTCCATGTCTCTAGGTTTTCTCCAAACAACCATATTTATTAATTCAGTAAGATGCTAAATTGACATCTGAACTTTTACAGTGAGTTATCAGAAAGGCAAACCAAGGTCTGAGTTCAGAGGAAGCAAATAGAAAGGTAGAGTTGTGAGTTTCAGGCATTTTTCCGGATTTTTATTTATTATTTTTTGCAGGGGAGCTCTCTGGTGAGCTAATTACAGACAAAATTAAACTTCAATACTAAAATATCTGTCTGATGTTTTCTTAAGCCTTCCAGTAACTAAGCTGCATGAGAAATGAAAATCCCAACTTTTTCCCTTATGTGATTCCAGCATATCCAAAGCCTGGGTTAGACAGAGACCCTTTTGATTCTCCTGCACACCCACCATTCGTGCACAGAAACTTCTGCATCACCTCCTATCTCCACCCAGATTTACTAGCAGAGCACTGCAGTGGGACTTCTCTCTGCTACCCTGAGCCTCCCTGCCCATATTCTGGTCTATTGATTTCACCAGTGTCACTTTATAGGTTATTTTCACTCCTCTATTCTTATGAAATGTTAGGAGTGTATTTGGTATTGCTGAACTGACTCTACACAAAAGCTTTTGGCAGTCAGATTGATAAAAGCTAATACATTACTTAGTAAACTTCTTAAGGATAATATTACTTTTCAAAGGAGTAGACTTTTTCCAAGCAGCATCTTTTGCCCAGTGATCTCGTTATCCAAACAAGGCCATGACTTTGAAATGGAAATAGTTTATTCTAAAGAGCCATATTAGGATTTCCCAGGGCTCCATAAGATCTATTCTTCAGTTCCTTATGAGGGAGGTGAGTTCAACAACTTCCATTTCTCAAGTATTGAGTTCTTATTTGATCTGGTTTTACTTCTATATTTTATTTTATTTCACCAAAATCTGAACCTGGAGCAATGTGCTGTACGCATGAATGAGGCATTAAGTAGATACAGTATGAAGTAGACAAAAATGCTCTCACAGTATCATCAATTACCTATTTGGTACTTTCAAAAAAAAAAAAAGCACTCACAATATTTTGTCTATTAAAGTGACAGACAAAAAGCTCTCTCCTGTGTCAGATGAACCTACATCACAGGAGGCTAAAATCTTAGTGAGGCTACAGTATTAAGTATTACATTACTTTCCCATGTTAACGTTTGTTCAGACACATGTTCTTTTCCTTCAAATCTTGTTGGACTTCTTATGCTGCTTTTATAAGACAGCCTTGACTCTGCACTAAACCATGCCACTAACACGTTACTTAATCTAACTGGCACATTGTAAAATTTTACACATGCGCTCATCCAGATAATTACACAATTAATTTTCACTTAGTACAGCTGAAACGGGGATAATGAAATTTCCACTGGTGTACTGTTACGTCCGGGGGTTAGGGGTCAGCTTCCTGTTTGGATAAGGGTGAGTTTAAAGAGGATTTCTGACAGTCTCCTTACTTCAACTGACTCTAAAAACATTGCAATGGAATTTCAATTTACAGCTAAGTTCAATGAAAGGAGCAGATGTTGGGAGTGTGCCACTGCCATTCGGCAAGCGCTTTCTATGCAGGTGTAGTCAAAAGTCCATGCCCCGCATCCCACTCCTTCAGTGGGGACGGAGGTGAGCTGACACCTGATATTAATTTCTGTGCTGAACTGTGACTGCTCTGTGCATTACAGAGCTATCCCCAATATCACAGGGTCATGGAAACTTTTTCCCTCTTGTATTTTTAACTCGTGTGAAGGAGCGTTCTGCACAGATCACAAAAATGAGGCTCTTTCCCTGGGTATGTGTGGTGACATATAAAGCCTACAGTACTCTTGAACTTAAATATAAGCTTATTGACCTTATAAAAGAGCATTTGTGATGGTTCTTCCTGTAAGCTGGAGTGAGGAGTTTAATTTATCTCCTGAAATTTCTATATACGTGTATTATTTGCTTTGTTTTCCTTTTATTCTGTCCCAAACCGTCCTTAACAGACTTGCTGTCCCTTGCAGAGCTTTAGGGTCTGATTGCCGCTCGTCCCTGATACCTGACCTTAAGGAGTCCGTTTTGCAGGCTTTGCAGGGTAGGTGCTTAATCTCTCAAACCCAAACGCACCGGTGCAAACAGCAACCGAGAGCTCAAAGGAGCACAGAGCTATCAACGTCCCCTTGGACCTGCCCTGTCCCTGGTTTGCGCTGATGTTCTCGGCCAGTGTTTCTCATCTGGCTGGTGAGCAATGTCAACTGTCAATAAATAAAACATGTCAGAGCACGTCTCTTGTGAACAACAGCTTTGTATGATGTGTGCTTCCATGGTCCTGCTGAGCCTTGATCACGGGCTGGGACTTCACTACCCTAGAAAAACTTGGAATAAAAAGATTGCTTTCAGGAGAGACAGATGTTTGCATAGTTTAAGTTTTTCTGTGCATTTTTTTCTTTTTCTTCCTGGCCAGTGTCTTTGGTGCTTTTTATGTTGTACAGTTCAGAAAGCATTTGCACTTGTTATTGCAGGCCTTGCTGCTCCTTCATTCTCTCCTTTCATTCTCTTTTAATGTCTCTCAAGTTTCTTTTTTTTTTTTTTAACTCATTTAGAAGTCTTGCTTTATTCAGAACTTTAAGTTTCATGCTGTTTTCCTCTATTTCAGTCTCTTTGATGCCTTAACCATATTTCACATGTTTTTAAGGCATCAAAGTGTCTTAAATTATATGTTCTCCTTCCTCAAGTAGCTAAAGATGTAACTAATAAAATCCCTCCTCTGCAGACCACACCTTATGTTATCAGTGCCCAGAGACCCGCTTCAGACACCTGGAATGACAGATGGATGCACTATATAACCCTGACCATCAGACACGTCTACACGTTTATGAAGAAAGGTGGAAACCCTCCAACCTAGATATTTCAAAAGAAGAATAACAATACCACTTTACTGATCCATTGGGAAGACACGTGAATTCAGTTTACTAAAGATCCATAGACAATCTTCACATCTCCTTTCAACATCAAGGGTTACCCTGACAGCAAAAGGCACATATGTGTTTTACAGAAGGAAGGAGATGATATACTGTGCTACAGATATTGCAATTTGTCCATAGTTCTGTCCCAGAATACAATGCACCAGGTAAATTCTTTGAGTATGATGTTAACTGTACAACCAAGCATACAGAAAATTGTATTCGTGCAAATATAAGTCATGCTTTTAATATTTAATGCTTGGTGTTACTATTAAAGCTCAGAGAACACCAGCTATTTCCAGGCAAGCAATCCAGCGCAAAGGATGCTCTGCACACAGGAAGTGCGTATATAAATGGAAGTACAAAAATATGCTTCTTTTTTCTTTGAAAGGTGAACAG
Organism: Crypturellus tataupa; assembly: GCA_034781795.1. Taxonomy (NCBI): domain Eukaryota; kingdom Metazoa; phylum Chordata; class Aves; order Tinamiformes; family Tinamidae; genus Crypturellus; species Crypturellus tataupa. The sequence continues at coordinate 539,492 of JAWLRI010000700.1, read as the reverse complement.
CAAATTAGTGAATTAGCTGAGTGTGAGGCAGAAAGCACTTCTGAGATGGAGAGAGTGAGAGGAGACACAGGGCAGCCTCCTGCCCATGCATCCCCCTGAACTCTGCTGCGCATGGAGCAGATCTCGGCCTCCTGCAGAGGCTGCCACAGAAACTCATGTGAAGGGTTTTTAAACTAGGCACCTTAATTTAATGAACTTCTGATTTTTTTTTGAAAATTAAGCCCTCTTCCTAGCCCATCTCTCAGCTGGAATTTGCTGCTGAAGAGACAGAGCTCGTGGGATAGATGTTTCCATCTCGGGATCTTAGGGCTCTGGGGCATGCTAAGGCTCTGATTAGCAGGTGAGTTTAGACTCCAACCTGGACTCATTGGAGATGTGGAATAACTTGTTTCCACAACTGGTGTGTTTTGCCAGAAGGATCTGTTCTGTTTTTTTCTGAGTAACCTTCATTTCTTATGAAATTTCCATTTTGATAAACAGTACTTTGGTGTGCTCTTTGACGTGGTTCGTATCACTTTTGTCTTTAAAACATTGTGGGATGCAGGTTCAGTTCCATTTTAATGTAGTCTAATACCTGCTCAGTCATCTGCCCGCCTTCTTTAGGTTTCTGTTCTACAAAACTGGCAGCCTGTAATCATGGCCAGCTTCTGCAATGCATAGTGCTGGTGGACTCAACCACCCAGCTTAAACTACCCCATCAGTAGAGAAAGACAGGCTGGCCACAGATCAGCATACTCCTAAAACAGGAAAAGAATTGATCCCTGGAAGCTTTTATCAATTATTGTGAGAGCCCAAACCACTACCTTCCACTAACAGCTAAATTTAGATGCTGAGTTTCTGTAAGATGTACCCCACTATATCTTTTTATCTCTTTCTTTTTCTTTTTCTCTTATCATCTTCTTAGTTTAATTAGCTCTCCTCATGGTCCAGGCAGGTTCCATAAAGGTTTCATAGAGGTTTTGTCTCCCCTCTCACTTCAGCAAAGAATCTTTGTTTAAACCTGGCACACTGCACACATCTTTGCAAAAGGGACTACTACTTTTCTTTCATCAATACAGCAGGTATCCTGTCCTTCAAAGGATATTTTTAACATTTCTTGGCTTCAGCACAGGGGGCGAAGGGGGAGACCCCATCCACAGCTGCAGGTTAAGGATATCTGTAACAAATTGTTATCTATTTTAACAGGTGTTCCTCCTGTTGCTCCAGTCCTCTGGAGTCCATTCCCTTTCTTTCTCAGGCATTTAAGAGATATGCTGTTAGGAAGGTACAATGTTTTGCCAGGCAACCCATGCAATAGAGACAAATTGTGTGACCATAGGAGTAGCTATGCATTCACTAAAAGTAGAGCAGTAGCCAAATTACCGGCATGTTTCTTTCTCCCTTTTTGGTAAAAAGTACATCTTCATATTTCCCCCCCCCCCCCTTTTTCCCCTTTCCCTTCCCCCTTTTTCCCCTTTTCCCCTTTCCCCCCTTTTTCCCCTTTATATTTCCCCCTCCCTGTTATTTTTGGCATCCTGATATCTCCTTATTTCTCTTCAGCTTCCTGTTTTGGAGGGAGCAGGGATGCGGATTCTCCTCTCCTCTCCTCTCCTCTCCTCTCCTCTCCTCTCCTCTCCTCTCCTCTCCTCTCCTCTCCTCTCCTCTCCT
>JAWLRI010000700.1:505182-537824 GCA_034781795.1 Crypturellus tataupa | reverse complement strand
TCTCCTCTCCTCTCCTCTCTCCCATCCCATCCATTTCTGCTTTAGTCTGGAAGTCCTGGAGTAGCTTTATGGCGTGAAATTATCTAATATTTCACTAATGCCATCAATGTTGATGACTTTGTTTCACTCCCAAAGCTTAGAATAAGCTCTGGTTTTCTTTCCGGTATTTTTAGAAAACTTATAAGGTAATAAAATCCACTTTTATCTTCTACAGCGAATTATGGGCTGCACCCTGGCTTTTAGCCAGAGACTGTAATGAGAAGGTAGAACAAAGCTGCCTTCCCTGAAGAGCTCTCGGTGGGACCGTACTTCCAGGAGCACAGCGCTCTTCAGGGCCACGGCATGCGGATGGGAAGAAAGGAGAGGACTGGGTATCACAAGGAGAAGTGAGAGAGGAAATGATATCTTGGAGCTCCATGAAAACCTCATCCTCCAGTGCAGAGCATCAACTCTCCTTGGAGTATGAAGAATAATTCTGATGGAAAAGTCATGCCCCTTCCCCTTCACGTACAACCTTGCCCAGTTAAATTCTTAATACTTAAAATGCTTAAATATTCTTTCTAGCTTTTTGGTGCTTTCTGCCTTATGAGTCTCCAGAATGGCTGAAACGTATTTTTGATACTGTGGTGTTGCTTATTTTTCTATTTGCTAATTGAATTTCAGTGAAGAGAAAAAGAATCTGAGACCTTTCTGTCCCCTGTGCACAAACAAATGCTCCTCTAAGCAAACCTGAACATCACCCATGGTTTTGCCCATACTCTGGCAGCCGGATAAGGCATCTTGTTTTTAGGGGGAGTTTTGGCTGACCGAAGCACTGACATGCCTGCCGATCGTCCCAGTACTAGCAGTAAGCTACTGTGGGCAGAAGCTAAGTGATGCCTTGCAGAGGAATCAAACAGTTGCCACAGCCACCTCTGAAACTATTTGACATCCTTCCTGGTCCTAATGGGCTATAGTAACTAAGCAATTACACAAATTCAGTGCTAAATGGTTGCATCAACTGAAAGAGAGAGTAAGTTCATACACTAGGACATCATGGAGTGTTTGTAGGTGTGTGGAAACTGCTGCTGGTCAAGGAGGTCCAAAAAAATGGAGCAAGAGGACGAAGTCCTGTGTATGCATGTTCTGCTCTCCTGAGTGCCCAGCCGTTCCCTGTTGGGCAGCACTGGGGCCAGTTTGTTGGCTCAGACGGACCTTTGGTTTGATGCAATGTGGCTATTCTAATGTTCTCAAGAGAATGCCGCAGATAACATCCCCCTGTGGTGTGTGCACAGCTTCTGATATATATCGACACATTTTTTAGCTACTTTTGGGCATAAGACATCCTTCTAAAAGAGTAACAGATCCAAAAATGGGTTTACTTTGAACAGACATCTGCAGCTCCCTCCCTAATGCAAAGATGGAGTACTGGGGAAAAAAAAGAATGAAGATTTTCTGAACTATCGTTGTTGAAGGAAGAATTGCAGTTTGGTTTAAGTTTCTGAACTTGCTCTGTTTATATGTTTGTCATGACAAGCTGGAATACTTTGGGTCTAATTTAACACCCTTAGCTTTACTTCCAAGTAATTCGAAGTAATTCCAGTAAATTACTTCCAAGTAATTTACTAACAATATCACTATATGAAAAAAAATAATTTAATGTAATCTGGCATTTATGACTTCCATGTAACAGCTGCTCCTAGAGTAAGAAAACAACAAAAATACCCCTTCTATTCAGAAAAAACTTAAACTAATAAGCATGTTCTTAATATTAAAATCAAGTCAGAGATCCTATTCACTTTCATTACATATAATTTATGACACTTGGATGTAGTTTAATAAGGTCATAAAAATGCCAGTTGTGGTATCTCATAATACTTTTTATAAACTGGTTTTACAGTCTACCCTTTGTTCCAAAGTTCAAAGTGACAATTGAAATGCACAGGTTGCCCAGGGGTTCAGACTTTTTGCTGGAAGTACTGACTGGTGAATACCTTAATTTCTAATATATCTATATATACTTTTTTAAAATCTCAGTAATTGTGGGGAACATTCCTTTCCTCCAGATGTGCCAAAGCTGATATTTTTCAATTTAAAGAAAAATATCAAGAATTCAGTAAAAGGAACACATTTTATTGCTGTATGCCTTTTTTTTTTTTAGATGAAATGAAAACTGTACAACATTTATTCCTAAGCAGGTCAAAGTCAAACAATACTTCTAAGTGCTGTTACAATAGTGGCATTATATTGTCCCTTGTCAGCTTTCAATTACTTCATCCACCTAGCTGATCACTGACTTATTTCCTGGCTTAGGTAAATAGGGTTTTTGGTGCACTTCCCTTAAGTCATTTCAGAGAAGATAAATTAAATAATGATTGCAATTTAATATTGTGATAGTGCTAAAATATTTCCTTCAAGCTTCAAGTTTGACCACAAGTTTCCAATAATATACTTTTTTTCACTTGCTAGCTCAAACCTGAGGTTTTATTAAATTCTACAGCTGCAGTCAGTATTTATGTTTTCATCTAGCAAATTGGACATTTTAAATAATAAAGAGCATGAAGTTATATATAAAAACAGATAACACTTGCATTTCATTTAAGGTGGAAACTCTATTTAAAATTAATCAAAATCCACACAATATGACACAGAGGGCCAAATACTTAGCTCATTATCCTGGGGAAAATCTGGGAAAAATCTGTTGACTTGCTCCAGAATCATATATCCAAATATTCAGAACTTTAACGGGGCATAAAGTAGTCTATGTGCACTGGACTGTGTTCTGCTCTGGTCCACTTAGTGAATATGTCCCACTGATTTCAAGGAAGAGGTTAAACTGTCCTTGACACATTGGGATCAAGGTCTGTGGGAGCCACTGGTATCTTTAGAGGAGTTGCTGCAGTGAAGATCTTGATGCTGCAATTATTTTGGCTGCTCTTCTGCAAGGAGACACAGACATTGAAAAAATCCTCTTCTCTGCAGATAGACACACATTTCACTTTGACCTTGTACCTCGATGTTCAATCTGCATGTTCCCTCTAGCAGAACGAGATAATAAGCAATGCAATATGCAATGTGTACCATTTGCAGATAATTTCATATACTTAAGATGTGGAAACCCCATTTTTAAATGTGAAATCACTGTTCCCATCCACCTTCTTCATCATTTCTGACCATATTTACCATGAAGCTTTTCACCTTTACTTTGGAGGAAGAGGGACATGCAAGGTCCCCACTGGAAGGAGCTGCTAGATGAACGAGAGTGGACTTGTACTGAGAAATTCCTCACGTTTCTCTTCAAATGGGTCATCAATATCTCTTATATTCTATGACAATTGCCATGTTGACTTGGCTTGACTCTTAATGCGATATCTTCTTGGCCAGCTTGTTCTTAGTATGTCAGCTATAGTTTTCCAAGGGGGAATTCCCAAGCAGAGCCTTTAAACAGAAGTCTGTAGAAATATTTAAAAATATGAATATGCTGGATTAACTAACTCAGACATAAAACAGAAATTTGCTGCAAATAGTGGAGTTCCTGAGGAGAAACCTTAACACTGGTCACGTTTCCAAAAGCTGAGGACCAAACACGGTCCTTGTGCTGGTGTTGTGCAAGCTCAGACATAGGCTCTCCCTGCCCTAGGAGCCTTCAAAATTCATGGGCTCCTCAGAGAGGAGTGTGGAAGAGCTCCCCTAGATGGAAGAGGTACAGATATTCCCTGGCAAGCTGGGTAAGCAAAGGGCCCTACTTGGGCCTTTCGCTTTCAAAGGATTTTTTTTCCTATAAAGGCATCTGGGTTGTGACCTCTATCTCTGAATGCAGGGAAATCTACCCTAGAGGTGGCCTGTTTGAAAACTGTTATTTCTGAAAACCACAAAATCTTCCAGTTTTGTCCACAGGTCTGTAGGCGATTTTAGAAATAGAGAATAAATAAATAAATAAATGATAAAAAAAAAAAAAAAGCTTATCCTGGGAAAATAACACCAACAACTTAGAGCTAATCTGATCTCTCCCCACTGTCCCTCAGGAAATTCTGACTTCATGTTTATTTTCTTTTCTTTAAGATGCTAACTTGAAAAACAAAAAGAAAAGGAATCCCAGTTGCAGCCAAGCTGAAGCCACACAGAAACGGCTCAACAATACATAATGCAAAGGATTCCAGTGGATTTGCAAGGAGGAAGCTAAAGCAAGACGCAAAGCAGCAGAGAAAATTCTGGTATTTACATGGATATGGACATTCTCTTCATGCTAACATTGGAAAAAGAACATAAACTCTTATTTAAGTGTGTTGGGCCAAGTTCATCCTTGGTGTAACTCTATTAGAAGCATCTAATAAAGGATGAAATCCTGGACCTCATATGATTAAGAGAGCCCCTTGTATAAAGAAGGTCTTCTCCAGGCTGCCCCAATCTAAGGTAGTTGGGGTGAATGCAGAGGAAGGGAGCTGGATTTTCAAGTTGTGAGCACAGTCACTACCCCAAGGGTGGAAAGTTCAAGTCCCCCTCGCTGGCCTCCCCTCCGGGACGCTGGGAATCCTGCCTTATCCCTTCCCTCTGCACAGGGGTCAGTGGCGCCTGCAGAGAAGCGGCAGGGGCAGAGGGGAAACAAAGACTGCAGACTTCCTTTCCCTAAGAAAATAAAATTATTTTTGTGGGGAAGGGAGTTTGCTGCTGAGGATGTACCCTTATCTTGGCACTAGAGGGGTGGATCGCCTTCCTTGATGGCCCGTACACAAGCCCTAACCCCCTTTCCAGAGCGCAGACAACTTTTCAGTTCACTAGGAGTAAAGTTTGCTGTGAAAAAGCTGACTTTATATGCTTTTGAAAACTACTGTGAGATAAACAAGAAGGGCAGTCGAACTGCAGGGCAGGTTTTCCTCCAGCAGACAAGCTCCAAGCGGAGCAGTGCATGCACAAAATACCTCTCCACTATCATTTCCAGCAGGTCCTTTGGGAGGAGTCAGCATTTTGCAGCCAAAGGTCCATGATCAGCAAAGCATCTGGACTCCTAACTCCTCATTTAAAGTTTGAATTCCGTCTGAAATCAGAGGGGAGTTTAAACAGGAGTTGTGAGATTCAATATTTTGCTGAATGTGGGCCACCAATATCAGTGTGCTGTTTAACTCATAAACTATATTTACAATTATTGCTCATATTCATCCACTGACACATTTCAAGTGCTTATAGATGCTTCTAATAGTATGCCGTAAATCACTCTAAAGCACTAGGATACAATTTTTAGAGTTCAAATGGGAATACTCGGTAGATGTGAGTGTCTGCAGGATCAGGACCTGTTTTCCAGAACAGGTGCTTAAATGAAATGATGAAGTCATTATAGTTCAGCAACTTAATACAGAGAAATAACTCACATTATTCTAGTGCCTGTAAGTCTCTGGCATAAGTGTCTAAATTAAAAATTTGAGAACGTATTAGGTAGGAGGATTAGAGTTGGCATTTCGCTAGGAGAGCATTTTGCAGATATGGGTAAAAAAAAAAAAAAGCTTCTATATTTGTGTATATACAGGTATTATTTACCACATGGAAAAGTTGCATGGTTTTGACATCACTTCCATTTGTTTTTTGCTTTTGAGTTTACTCCTTTTCTGTGCTGCAGGCCTCCTCCGTGCTCTGAAAACCCAGGTTTGCTCCTGAAGCGCGCATGTGTTCAGGGAAGCAGAGAATGTGCATCGCGAAGGCAGCATAGTGCACCCTTTGTGGTCGAGAGTGTGGGAAACTCCATTTAGCTCATTTTCATGACAGAAGCACTGAACCACATTAACACAGAAGGAAGACGCAGAAAACGTTTAATGGTACTGCAACGCTTTGTTTATCCTCGGCTAAGCCTGCCCGGCTTCCAAATGAGCCCGCTATGCGATGTGACTACATAAGGTTAACTGCTGGGTACATTAAGCAAAATACTCTCTCTTAGATGCTTGTTTAAGTCATCATTTCTGATCATTTATCAGACTTAATGTGCTACAGCAGGCTGCGGGTCACAATGTGTCATTTCCAAAAGAACTTTGACTTTTCCCTTTCCAGGGTCAGGAGCCGGTAATGTTTAGCTGAGATCACTGCATTGCACTTCAGAGTTTCCAGTGGATCCACGGAGGCTTTGGAGACCAGCTCCTGCTGGACCAGGGTGCTGGCTCTGCGTACTGGGGGATTAAAATCTGAGGCAACTATTTAAGTACAAGCAGTCAGCTGAGATTCGAGAGGACTGAAATATGCCCACTTCATTTACCAGGAAAAGACCATGAGAAATACAGGAAGGATATTTATTTTTCCAAACTGATAGCGGGATTTTTCTCTGGAGAGAAACACTGAAAACAAACAACCTCACCTCATGGTTTGATTCAGGAGAATTATCTGACCCTAAACATTATTAGCACAGAATTAAAGAACAAATTCTAAAAGTTCTAAAAGTTTGGGATACAATTTTTGACATATGTGAACGTTTCTTCTAGCCCCATTTCAAGTTAAACAATAGGGCTATTTATCTGGTGAGTTCTACAGCTAAAAGTGAATTATTTGCAGGAAAAAACTTTGCTTGATGACTCTCACTCTCCTTTTCTAATCCAGAAAATATGTGGGTTTTTCAGGTCTGTGATTTTTTTTTTTACAAGCTGGAGTCATATTGGTAGGGATTAGACACAGATCTGAGGGAGAAGAACAGACATTTTCTGTTGTCTATCATTTCCTTTTTATGTGTTGGTCTTTAGTCTCTTTTCAGCTGCATTTGTGATACCATAACAGAGCGAGTTAAAGGAGTGGCTATATTAAACACATAAATCATTGAGCTAATACGATATGCTCCAAGAATTGTGCCACACATTTTTCCTAAGTTTCAATTCTTTACTTGCATCTTATGTGGCTGCACAAATGCCATAGGTGAAGACGGCACTACTGCCACTATTATTCGAATCTTCTCCTTATAAGATCTGGCTTTTGGCTGCTGGCAGCTTTACCAGGATGAGGAATCACTCCTTAGCTGCATGCTGACTGGCAACTCTGCCCTTAGGTGAGACAGAGTCCCGTGAGAAAATGGTATGTGAACACATAATCAAAGTCCATTTTGCAGTTGTATATGTTTAAGGGCACTGGGCAAATTAATGCTGCTCAAAGATTGTGGTTTTAACATCTCCTAAAAATTCCTGCGCTTTTTTATCTTAATAGTATTCTTTTAGTGCAACTTGTGGGGATGTGGTAATTAGATAGCCATCATAAAATTCTGCAAGTCCAAGCGAGTCCTTTCAGATTTATGAGGAACCTAATTTGTGAGAAATCTAAAACACCACTTATTTGAGGTACTATACAAAAAAAATCTTTGAGGTTGTTAGGATTATTTGCTTCCTTTTTAAATGCTCATTACCCTAAAATGGGTCCATTTCAAAGGGAGTAAAATAACATGGGGAGATCCTTTCTGAAGGCATTTTAAACCAGAACTGTTATGAAGCGTTGCTTGCCATCTCCCAGCGTGTTTGGAAATATAAACAGTAATTTGGGAAGGAAAACCTTTAACAGGTTTTAACAACTTGCATTTAAATCTGTGACTACCAAAGCTAGATTTCCCTTCCCTTAGGAAAGACTTGGTTAGGAAGGAACTTAAGAGGGTAAAGAAAAAAAGATATGGTCAAATCCAAAAGAAAAAGAAAACGGGTCAAATTAAAAAATCCCAACCAATCACCACCAGTTCTTTTCCCCACCTCCCAAGAAAAATAAACACAGTAGGAGAGAGATTTATTTTCTTCTTTTTAATTAAATATTTACTACTGACACCAAGGATGTATTCTGTCTTTAAAGAGAACTTGCTTGTGCCATTAATTTTGCTGTCGTGTCCAAAGTGTATGGGGCATCGCACAGAACAAGTACGTCTAATATTGCTGGATTATAACAGTCTACATTCTGCCAGACAGCAGAAAAGGTAGGATGCAAGACACGAGAAAGCAGGAGTGAAATGGCTCGGTTAGGCTGTACTGCGTGTCCTGTATCTTCCTTTTAGTGACTTTACCTTAGCAAAAAAACTCTTTCTGGTTAAAAGAAAAACAGAAACAAACAAACAACCCCCCCCCACCCCACTGTTTTTAATATTAAGTGCTTTTCATGAGGTTAAAAAAAGGTGGGACATGAGGCTTAGGTTTACAAGGGCTTGAAACAGTTCTTCTTTTCAAAGTAGTTGCAGATATCGGTAGGAGTCAAGAACACCCGCAGATTTTTAGTAATAGTATAACACTAGTGTGTTGCAAGGAGTTATCCATGAAAACTAAGGAAGCATCATGGTACTCTGGTATCATTCCCATTTTCTACACTGAGAAACTGAAGAACAGAGATATCAAAGCCATATCTTTGGGATGGAGTTCAGAGACCTCTAAGAGCCACTAAGAAGAAAATCATTTTTATCTAGGTACTTAAATCAACTTTATAAAATTCTGTAATGAGACATCCATCTAATAGTGTAGAGGAAAAGTATGTTGCATTATTTATGCTGCCATATTAAAAATTATCCCATATTTTCCAGGTACTGGAACATAATTTGAGAGTAAAAAAAATGCCCTACAAAATTAAATAAAATAGAAAATCTATAATAATTCAACTTCAATCTGCATGTTTACATGACAAGTTTTTTTAAACGCCTCTCCTCTCATTCAAAAAGACAGATGCATTGCTTTTTCCTCAAACTTTCAACAACTGCAAAAAAAAAAAGTAGTTTGGCAGAGAGCAGATCTGTAAAAGTTCAGCCTTACAGGTGAAAGTTTTGGAAAGTTATGAGCAAATGAAAACAGAGGCTTAGAATGGAAACGCATAGGCATCCTTAATTGCAGCTGTTGGTAGCTCTCCAGCTCTATTGCAAATGACATATGTTTTTCTGCTTAAAGGCCTAATCCTGTTAGTAGATGTGTCGCCATGGAGCCCCGCAGCTGCAGAGTGCTCCCTCCGTGTCGGAGGGGCATCTCGCGAGCCCGAGAGCCACCACCGTGGTGTTTCTTAGACATCACCTGCGCGTGGTTGCGAACACGGGAATGCACAAGAACAGGAGTCCGCGAACGGTGCTAATGCCTGATGCGATTAGTGGCATTCCAGTCACACTGGAGCCATCAAAATGGAACACGGAAACAGATCATTAATTCCATGGGTTTAGGAATGCAGCACGGGCAAGGACTTGCGTCATACATAAGAGATAACAGTGCTTTAGTAAAAGATGAAGATTGCACGATGAAGCCACCCAAGCTTGTGGGAATCCCATAAGAGAGCATTCTCTATCTATCTATCTGTGTGAAGTGTCTGATTGAAGTAAGTCTTGTAGAGAGAAATTAAAGCCTGGGCCATAGTTCAGTTCATATTTGCTTGCTCTTGTTAAAGTTGGGATGACATCAGACAGCTAGAGGTTTCCAGTTGTGTTTATGGCCATGATATTTCCACAATATGTGCAAGTGTCCTCCTTTAAGATGATCGCAATGTTGTTATTGTAGTTTAGGAGCCCAGGAAATTTGGGGGCTGCGTGGGAAGCACAAAGAAGACAAGGCTGTCCGGCAGATGCATCGGATGTAGCTGAATAAGGTCATTTCTTGGTCCCAATCTATGGGAAGCCTCGTCTGCCATAACGATTGCTGGATCGTCACTGCAGTATATTAAAAACAAATGTATGTTAGAAAACGTCTTTTCGAAATAAAGCTGATCTCCAAGCTCCAGTGACTCCGGGGAGGAGCCGGGCCGAGTCCATGAGCGCAGCTTGGAGAAGAGAGGGAGGGAAGAGGCACGAGAGTCACCGCACCAAGGACAAGGTCCTGATGGCGAGGGAGCGAGGGGTAGTGGGAGGTGAAGCCGGGGGCAAGTGCCTGTGGGATGGCGTGCCCTGGGTTTGCTTTCAGCAGCCCCAAAACCCACTGAGGACCAGGCAAAATTGCTTCCCGTGTTGCTGAAAAGTTATATGTGCTCAAAGACAGGCTCTGAAGGCTTTTCCCCACCACCAGCACTGGCTGCCGGCTACCAAGGCAGGCAAACAAGCACTTTCTCATTTTCTCATTTGATAGCATTGAGAAGTAATCTACAAGTTTGAGATTCTCCGTATTTTGGCCAAAATCAATAGCAGGTGGGTTGTTTCAAACTATGCCTCATTTTTGTGTTTGTACAACATCAACACCTTTAATCTGGCTAACAGTGACAGGGAAAATGTTCAGTTCACTCACTACAGCCTCTTTATAAGGCCACTATGGGTTGAACAAACATTAATTAGTTAATATTTGTATAGCACTTTAAAAACCTAAAGTAGTATGTAAGTGCTAAGGATTATTATTATTTTTGAGAGCTAAACAAGAATTTAGTGAGCTAAACTGAGAAGAGCTGCTAAAATGAATATGTTGGAACTACAGTTCAAAAATAAAACGTGTTATGTAAATTAAATAAGCTTTAAAAAGGCATTTTAAGTTGTCTCTTTGCATCCAAGCTACCATGAAAACTTTTTAAGAAATATTCCCCCCAAATTTACGGAGTCTAAATTTTATTCCAATATTCATTCTCCATTTTAAGAATGATTGCTAATGGTTTTGGAAACACTACAGTAAGTGTGTATTTGAAAGAGGACTAACTACTGTATAATTGCCAGAAATTTGTGTATTTCAGTATGTGCTAATGATTTTTTTAAATAAGAATATGCCGAAAATCCTATGAATCTTTATATATTATAATAATAAAACAAAAACATGCATTCTGGTGCCAAGTTTCTACTAAATCTTTTTATGTGGGGGGAGGAAAGATTTCATCCCGCTACATCATGCCGAATTTTAACACAAAGCTTTGCAATCATCTGTCGGGGGATACTCTGGGATAATGATAATGTATAGAACAAATTCCAACCTAAAGCAACAGTGGCAGTTGATTAGCAAACCAGAAAAAAGAGATTTTAAAGAGATTTCTATCTCTACTTAATGATCTTCTGGGACCTCGAGTTTATTATAACTGCTATTGCAAGGGCCTAGGTCTCAGTGGTTGTTATTCACTGTTGCTGTGAGAAGGGGACAGCCAGAGCATCCCTCACATCTTCCCTCTAATCTATAAGATCAGCAGCTAGTCTGGCTCTTTCACAAGAGTCAGTCATATGTGGATTAGATTTAGGAAAAAAAAAATCGAAACAAAGATAAAATAAAACTGATTGAGACTGAAAACTTGACATAAGATACTTAATGCCTGAGTATCTTCACAGCTGAAAATTGTACAATAGTGTTTTTCTTCCTCCCACACTAGGAATTTACTATATCCTCTGAGCTCTTTAGATTCCCATTTCTCTAGTTTATCTCATTCCCACTCTAGGCCCTCAATCCCACATGTTCTTAGGCTTATTTCTGTATTTTATCCAGTGCCTGGTTGCTGCGAATGACAAAAATCCCAAGAGCAGAGGCAAACACCAGAGACTTTCTATTGCAAAGGCTTGGGATGGCTGCCTGCCTTGCAGTTGCTGTGCTGCTCAGGCAGTATTGCAATACTGCCCTCGCAGGGGCACAGCTTGCACCAAGGTACACACTCTAAAATAAGGCAGAAAACAATGGATGCTCTCTCCACAGCTTTCTCTCCTCCTTGCACCTCTTGTTTTGTGGCCACCATGGGCCCCATCCATGTGGGGTTAAGGATGAGGGTGCTGCTGCAGAGGTTTTGGACTAGCACAGCTGTGGCATTGGGGAGACCTTAGTGAAAGCCCTTCAGAGGGTCTGCATGGATGGTGTTCTTCTGTGGACCTGACTCTTCGTAGTTCATAACCTGGCTTTTCCTGTTGGCAAACACATGCATGTGCCTTTGGATATCATGGCAAAACATACCTATCCCATCATCATGAGAGACTAAAAGGTTCTTAGCTCACATTTTAAAATGGTCACTTTAATGCTCTGGGATTCTGTCCTTACTTTCGTATAAATACATCCTTCTTCCTCTGCTGCTAAGCATTTTATCAGAGATGATGCTCTGTAAAACAGTTTAAGCATCTCTACGATTATCAGGGTTTCTCATTTAAAATGCCTTCTTTAAACAACAGAAATTACTCAGCTGTTCCTTTTTCCAACCTTTTTGCGGGCTACCAGCCCCCAGTCCCTTAAAAGAGTTTTTATGCAGTGTGGTTTGGGAAAAACTAATGTGGAGGAGGTTGGAGGCCACCAGGAAACATTAATAGTTCTCTTCAGTTGTGTGGTGTTTTAACTGTTAGAGCCTAATGAGAGCATTGCTGAGAAATTTTGGATACAGTCTTGGCAAGGCTGTGCTGATCCGTCAATGAGGCCTCCTTGCTGAAATGAACACCTCCCGTAAGCTTTTAATCGCCTTGGTAAACAAACAGAATAATTCCCACTAACTGCAGAAATGAGTTCCATATTTATTTATTTTACTTCACAGCTTCTATTAAGTTGATTTAATAAAATTCAGCACATAATGTTTTTTTAAAAGCAAACCTTAAATAAACTGGAGCTGGGTACTGCACTCTGTGTGGTGCTGCCAGTATTAATGGGTTCAGAAGAGACCACAATGATCTAGCTGTCCTCAGCTGCTGAGGCCGAGGCTGAAGCCATGAGACAATGAAGACAGCTCTAGGCTGGCTAACACCTCACCAGAAGACTGCACTCATATGGTAGGAGGCATGAAGATGGGGACTGGATGGCTCGACGTGTTGCTAACTCTCTAGTCCATCAGACCTGGTAGACCAGGCATCCTACATCCGCACAGCTCTGCATCCAAGTGTCTCTCATCTGATCTACTGATATAGATTTTTTTAATCTCTCCCTTCTTGCTCCTCTCTTAGTATCTAAAAGCCACAGTTTCTAAACAGTCAGGCCAAGGCTCTGCTCCAGTCCCAGCCTCTTGTTCTTGCTGGAACATTTTGGGGTTTTCTTGCCTACACTGCTGGAAAGAACTTAGGAACAGCGTTACTAGAGAAGATGTGAGAAACAGGATTATATTTTAAATGAGGACCTGGACATAATTTCTGAGAGTGGTGAATATTCCCTGGGGGAACACATGATCTTCCCTGTTCCTTGAAGATTTTTTTCAAGGTCGAGAAGAAATGTGAAGATGTTGAACATTAATTTCAGCCGAAGAAATTCAGGATACCTTTACTGAGTAGGCTTCTTGCAACACTGCACTCTATACTTTTTATTTGTTTGCTTCATTTTTTGTTGTCTTGATGCTAAGTCAAAATCCTTCTTTGTAGGGGACTTACCAGAGGAACTGATTGAAACTAAAAAGACTGTAGAGGAGGTTATGGAACAAATTGACAAAATTATCCATCAGAAGTCATCAAGACCAGGCAATATTTAAAAGAACCAAAGATAAAATAGCTAAATTATTTGGGGTGGTGTGTAACCTCTTGCTTAAAATTTAAGATTGTAAGGAGAAATGTGGGACGTGAATCTCTAAAAGAGCTTCATGAGATACTGAAGAAAGCACAGATCTGGAAGCCTCATACCTATGCCAGGTAAACTGACACAAACTATAATGAATAACAGAATTAGAGAACACTTTGTAACATACAATTTACTGGAGAAATGTCAATGAGATTCCTACATGTACAGCTAAGTTTTGCCTGAAAAAACAACTGCAAACCTTTGAAGATGTCAAAAAGCATAGGACAATCTACCTGACAAAGTGCATTTGGATTTCCAAAAGGTTTTCGGCAAAGTTCTTCATCAAAGGCTTTAAAGGAAACCAAGTGCTCTGGCATAAAAGGAAGTATGTTTAATGACTGAATAATTGGTTACAGGACAGGAAGGAGAGGGTAAGAGTAGATATTCAATTCTTGCAATTATTATCGGGGGTTTTCCCCAGAGATCTGTGTGAGGACATGTGCTGTTCTACATATCCATAAGAAACCTGGAAAATAGGGTGTCAAATGATGGCTGGCTGATGGTAGTAAGTTATTCAGTGTAGCAACAATAATAATTCTACACTTGTCCTGTGTATATGTATACATGACAAACATACTTTCATTTTATTCCTTGCTTTTTATTTTTCCTTGCTTTTTTTACTTTGTTTGCTTGTTTATTTTGTGCTTTTCTTATTTTTTTAACCTGTCTTCCCATGCACTTCATTTTTTTAGGAGCAACTGTTTGGTGCATGGTACCACTGTGAGCAGTGGCCATTGGATATCCACAAAACTGCTTGCCTGACAGCTTCTTAGCTCTTATGGTCAGTGAATGCCTTGGTCCATGGGCAGTGGTGCTGCCCGCGGGTCCAGCTGAGTTTTTCCACACTCAATTGTGTGGTTCTGCTCCCTTTTTCGGATGGTGTATAAGAGAGAAAATGAGCCATTAACCAGGCATGTCCTGCTGATGGTCACTGACTAACTCCATGGCACGGCACTCAACAGTAAGTGTAGCATGAAGACTTCAAAAATCTCAGCAAAATGTGTACTAGAGACGTATTAAGCTGTTTACTTCATATTGCACAAATACGAAGAAGGTGAAGCAAAACATCTAGTCACTATCGTGCTATATACAATCTGGGCTGAGAAGGAACAGGGGGTCAGGGCCATACCACAGCACTCCAATAAATCAGATCATGTGCCCATAGCTACAGTGTCACAATATAAGCCATTTTTTTTTTTTTTTTTTTGCACCTGTACAAGCTTTGGAGAGCTAGGATGCCAAGTTCAGGGCTCACTGAGAAAGTGAGGATGAAGGTTAATGAACAGCTTTTCACATATAACCTACACACCAAGAAAAGAGGCTTGTTAAGGGTATGGTCTGATTGCTGCTGCTAAGTTCCCCACAGGATTGCTACATCAGATCAGCAGTGAAACATTGATGTCCCCTAGTTGAAGTCGTGGTGGAAAAGTCCCCTGGAATAGCTGGCCTGAGGGGGATGAGAGGCCTGTGCCCCAGATGGGGCTGCTCTGGCTACCCTGTCCCCTGCCCTGGCTGTCTGCAGGGTCCCAAACCCAATCTGTTTGACTGGGCATCTTGCAGGAGGACTGTGTAGCTTGGCCAGTGACGGGAAACCTGCCAGAAGAAACTGCATTTTCCTCAGGAGCAAAGTACGGCGAAAGCGGCTCTGTCCTGCTGGCAAGACCACAGCAAAGTCCACAGTAACTGTACTCAGGAAATTATGGATGGGAGAGAGTTCTCTTGGATTAGGAAGAGAGAGGCAGATGGATACTGTTTTTTCCTCACCTGTGCTCTGTGACACCTCCTGTGATACCCATGCCAGGACATCAGTACTCCTCCTCAGAGAGACATTTGTAGCTCTTTCTTAAAGCTAAGCGTGGGTCTACGTGCTTTGCTGAGCGGGGAGGATCTCCAGTACGAGTTTAAGCAAAGCCATGAATTAAGGCCAAGATGCCGCGTTGCTCGAGGGTGATGGTCACAAAGAGGCGTTTCAGCGTTGGGAGCGAAGATTTACGAGCTGGTCGCTGAGGAAGGAGCACAGGCAGTTCACTGTGGGCCTCACAACGAGGCCGGCCCAACCCGTGTTTGAGCTGGACTGCTCCAAATGAAGGCATTGTGCGCGCTGCCAGTAAACAACGAGAGATATCTGGAAGCGATAGAGCCCAGATTGATAAAAACTTCCCTTCTTCTAGACTGAGGCCACACATACTCCAAATAAAATGTGCCACTTAGGAGATGATTTGTGTTGATAAAGCCCCATCATGTTGTTTTTCCAAATGTTCTTCTCCCAGTTGGGAATTTCACACTTGGGCAGGCTCCAGCAGCGGCCTCCCCAAGTGCCAGTCTCCTCCGCTGACCTGACCCGGTGTTGTTTATACTGCTGTTTACACATTTCTTAACAACCTATGCAAGCGGTCTCTAATTACTTTCACTCATGGTGACGGTGCGGAGCGCGGGCAGGCTCTGAAGCGCTGCCAGTGTTGTGCCGTTTGTTTGCACAGAGCTTCCCCGCCGCGGCAGCGGGCCGGAGGCAGGGTTACGCGCTGGCTAATTGTAGCCGGGGACACAGCCCTCGTGGCCGGGACCGCGCTGTAAACAGTCAAGGGGATAAATAACCCGGAGAGGGATCAGCTTGCGCGGGGCTCGCTCCAGCTCTGTGCTGTGCCTGAAACGCGGCGTTCAGCCGCGCTCAACGCTGCGACGCTCGGGTTGACCTGAGCCACACGTGTGCATTCCCACAGAGCTGGAGTTGTTCAGAAAGCGGTTCAGTTTGGGTGTAACTTGGGCGTGAGGATGCATCTCCTTCCCTCCAAAGCCGCAGCTCAGAAGAGAAGCGGCAATACCCTCCGGACTGTGGCACTGCTGTCATGCTGTATCGTTTGTGCAACAGTGTGTTTGGGGACGATAGAGGTGACCTTCGTGCCTTTGCGTCCCAAACATCTTTGACTTTAAAAGTCAACACATACCATTGCTCTGAACATGGAGGCTCATAGTCTGTAGGCAGTGTTGTTTCTAGTTTACCAAAGAATAAATTTTGTTTGAAGCCAAATGTTTTAATTGATACCTTGGAAAGCTATGTAAACCTGATATAAATTATGGGGGTGTTGCCCTCTCTGACTTACCCTGTTTGAAAACCTTGAGGGCCCCCGGCCTGATTGGACTTAAAAATACTAGCATTTGTTTCCATTAAAGCCATATTTTAAAAGCTGGGACAGGGTGTGGGAGTGCTGGTTTACCTCGATTAGCTACAGATACTCCACAAGAAAAATAAAGTTCCTGATTTTTTCTTCACAATTTTTATTCAGAAAGTCCTCCTCAATCTTTCCTTTGCACTCTGTCCCCTGTTGCCCCCGGTAATGAATCTGAGAGTCATCATTTTGAAAGTCTCAAAACTTGTGAAAGGATAGTTATCTCAAAGGATGGCCAAAGCATCTGGGGTTTGCATAGCTGACTGTTAATTTTTTTGACCACTAAGGTCTATAAGCTAGATACCAAGCTCCACACATCTGAGTAGTTAGCTCTGTCCCCTGAAGTCTTTTTCTTAGAACTGATATTTGGTTGATTGGTCTATGAAGCAAACTGATTGTACGAGACATTGGATTTATGTTTATTTATTAACATGTCTGAGAGCACAGAAGCAAACTGAGAAGAACGATTCGCAAAAGTGGGACAAGGAGATGTTTCCAGGATACGAAAATCCTTCATTTAATGACAATGAACAAAAACTACAACCAGAAAGTTGGCAACTCAAGCATAGCTGTAGAGCTTTCATGCTACTTCCGTAAGCCTGAGAAGAAACACCATACATGGCCTGGTTTCTGTGCCAGACAGTGATATACATGTATCTGAGAAATAACAAGTCTATTAGTCTGGGATAGCCAGCAGCATAACCCATCCTTGGGGAGTAGGGTCAGGAGATCAACCCAGATTACTTATTATCCCAGACCTTGAGCCAAACTGTCTATCCTTGGGCACGTTCATTGCAGAATTCAATAAGATGCAATGTATTTTAAATAATATACCGTATGTAAGCTCTGTATTAAGTAAACTCTTACAGAGAGCAAACCCAGTGTTGCTACTGAAGTAGCGGTGGTTCAAAAACAAACATGCAAAGATGCTACAAACTTGGTAGCTTCCCAGCAGTTATGGCAATGAAAGTGAAGAAGAAACATGAGTTAAATTTTAATCTACTGGCAAAGAGTACTTTGAGTGTGGAAAACTGCTGGTGTGGATGCTCTGCAAGTGGGAGTAAAGACGCTGTAAGAAAAAGAGCACACCTGATCTTTGCTCCTCAGTAGACTTGGCAAAGCTGACAGCTAAAAAGCTAGATAATTTAGGTCTCTTTTTGTCCTTCTAAGCTGATTGCTTTGAACGGGAATGGGGAAACAAGCCTGAGAGTCCCATTCCTGGCTGCTTTTCGAAGCATGCTTGCAGCCTGGCTGCGGCAAGGCTTTACGCCGTATCAGAGGAATCCTTCTCACCTCCCCGGCGCATCCATCAGCCTGGCTTGTCCTGCCAAAGAGCTGCCATCCACGAATTCAAATCCTTCATCCTGTCGCTTCCTCTGCCTGGGTTTGAAATATCTCCTCTCCCAGCCGCGAAGGCTTCCCTGCAGCAGCCCGCTGACCTCTCCTGCCATTCTCCCTCGGCACATGGGAAGACCTTATCAACCCAAAAGGAGTGGGCCAGCCAGGATATGAGACTCATCCCACTGATTCGAGGAGGCAGATCTATCTTAACATTTATCTTCCAGTTAAAACCTCCTCCCTCTCTGACAGTTATTTCTAGGCCTGTATTTCATACTCATCACCAGCGCTAGGAGTGAACCTTTCCACAGACAGATAAGTGGCACCAAATTAAAGAGCATTAAATGAATGTCTTTCCCTATTTAAAGAGCCAGTAGCAATTTGTAAGTCCCAGGCATGCCAGAGATGGTAAAATCTAATCACTTTCCATGCTTTAAATGCTGTGTAAACATGAGGTAATTGTTCTTATATGTGAAAAACGATGTGTCTCGTGTCAAGAATGTATCAAGTACAAATTTTTAGCTTTGTGAAATATTATCAAGCCCAGCCCCTGCTCAGCAAATCTTTCCAGACTCAAATAAGTCACTAAAACAAATAAGGCTGCCCTTATTTATGAGACTGAGGGTTTATCTTGATTAGATATAAAGGATGTAAATAATGGCTCTCTTTTAGACAACTTCTAACATGAAAGTAGTAAACTATATATCTATCTGTTTTCAGGATATCTAAAATACACTCATCAGCCACTGCAAAACTCTTAATACTCGTGATAAATGAAATCCATATAGTTAATCTCAGTGATTTTGCCCCTAAAAAGTATTTGTTGCTTTGTTAGAAAGGAAATAGCAGCAAAATACACCATTAGTTGCAAAGAGTAATCTGTTAACATCAAAGCTAATGGCTTACTGACTGGTTTTACAAACTGTTGTTTCAAATTTTTACATGTCTGCAAGCATTTCTACAGCAATTATTAAGATAAAGCAATAGAGGAACAGAGTTTTAGTATTTCATCAGTGTTAAGAGAATGATTGATAACAGCAGTCCGGGACCCCAGGCATAACGTGGGCAGAGCTAGCGAGTTGCCTCACCGTAACTCTCAATTTGCTAGGAACCAAACAATTCACCAAAGATCTCAAATGAAACAATAGTAAGGATGGAGGAGGAGAGTTTGGGAACACGGTTCTTTCAGAGGGGTACATTTATCTCTGACTTATTTCATGACGCAGCTTTCTTGATAATAATTTCCAGCCATGGGTACTGAACTAACATTGCCTCTGCCTGTGTTGCATGGCACAGAATTAGTCTGTGAGCAGTCTGTAAGTCCTGTGTTAAAATCAGATACAGGTGAAAAAAAAGATGCATTCAGCCTTCAGACTACCATTGGTAGTGTAGTCTTTGCACCCCTTCTCCAGAGAAGTGAAGGTTCACATGCAGAGCAGGTGGAGGCAACAAGTCTCTCTTTCCTCTGATTTATGTTCTTACTTGATCTTTCCAAACAATTTCCTCTCCTGATGGCATCACTGGGAGATTCTGAGTCTCCAGATTAAGATGTAGGTATTAACAATAAGGAAAATCTTAATGGAAATATTACTGGAAAGACTCCCTTTATCTATTTCCCATGTAATAGATCCATATCAGACTTAGAATATCTACAATTTTTGGTATGTAATAATCTAGTACTTTTTATTTTATACCACAAAGGAGTTTCACAGTCACCCATCTTTCACAGGATAGACCACAGAATTAACTTGAGTAAGCCTTCCTTCAGCAAGTCCATAATTTCTAACTGACCAAAAGCATCATGTTTCAGACAACCATCCAGTCTTTACACTAGGGATACACCAAACCCCAAATGAATAGTGCCAGTGGTTAATAAAGATCACTGTGAAACTGTGAAACATCCCATGACTTACTACCATAGATTGAAATTTGTACAGTTAGAGCTGCAAGAGCTAAGAGAATTTTTTTTTTTGCAAGAAGGTTTTCTTTTAATCATAAATCTCATATGCAGAGGAAAAAAGGAAAGTTATATCTCTTCATAGCTTCATCTGTGTTAAAATAATGCCATGATTTTATCTGGACTCTCCAAGGAAGTCTAGTTTTCCAGACTTAAAATCACTCGTTCTTTGTTTGAACTCCATGAATTAGTCAATTCCCTTTTGTAAAACTGGAAATTGCTGTCTTAAGTCACATAAACAGCCCAGGTGCCGTTTGAAGACCTTAATGCAGTGAAGCACAGCAGGTGATGACCTATCTCAGATAAATGTGAGGGTAATACGCAAACTCCAGAAATGCAGTCTTGCAGCATAGCCAGATGTTGCGCCCTGCAAATATATCGAATGAAATTCCTTTGGTGGCTTTTCCAAGCTATCATGTAGCAGGACAGAATTTTCTTCCTCCCATTCCCTCTTCTTCTGTACTCACCCTTCAGCTGCTGTGATCTGTCCTTCAACAAGAACTAATGGGACAAGTCCCAGATACTTCTGAGGAATTAGAACTGGTTTCTCTAATCGTTTCCCAAATGTTCTAGTGGAGATGAGTGCCTGAAGGTGAGTTTCCTCTGTTCCAGATGTTTTCTGCCTAGTTCCACCATGTAAAACTGTGGATACTCTAAGTTCATAGGGAGAGTGTGGTTATACCTAGGAGATTTATGTCTGAGCAGAACTTTTCTTTCACTATCATGAAAATTTTAGAAAAAAAAATCAGGGAGACATTATCTTCAAATATACCTTCAAATGTGCATAAACTAAATCCCATCATATTTAGGCAACCTCATTTCCATGAAAATTCTGGAGTCACTGGTTCCTTTGAATAATATACTGCTCAGGTCCTCCAAAGTTCTCTATCTCTATTAGGGTTGAATATTGTAAATGTATATGAATGCTTGGTACGATAGATATTTATTTAGTTAGATTTTTGGAGGCAGTTAGGTCAAGCAGACATCTAATTAACATCTCCTGATTCCATGCCTTTGAAAATCCCACTAGCTATTTACATGTGGCTTTGAAAAGCTGATCCAATATGCCTAAACTCAGATATTTTGGTTCCTAGCTTTAGAAACTCATGCTGAAATACAAACTTTCATCTACCTATGAGTTTTAGATATTTCAAATAAAGCATATATATTTTTAACTTAATGGTAACTATAGAATCAACTGTTTAATGCTCTCTGAAAATATTTGGTATATAGGAAAAAACATTGCACCTTTGTCCTGCACCTTGTCCTATTTTAAAGAAGTGTGGAGAGTGAGTAGAGGAGTCAAAGGAATTATTTTTGCATGTGATATTTAAGAAATATAAATGGGGTGGAGCTTAAACCCTGAGCTTTTGGAGATTATCCTCAGGAAACCATATTTTATGTGGTCATAAATAAAGCAAGAAAAATATCAGCTTAACCGTGGCATGTACCTTTATGTGGGTATATTATGGAATTCTAATTAAAATGAATGCTGTAATAAACCAATCCACCCCTAACAGCAAAGCAAAGCACCCTCCCTCCCCTTCTACCACTTTAATGGTATTCTGAATCCCACAAATAAAACTGGCAAGAATACACATCCTGTTCTTACGCTATTAAAAACTCCAGTTGTGGATTATTGCAGTTTCTTATTGTTTCAGGACCCTTTCCAAGTTACACTTTATCACGCTGAATACCAGGCAGTACAGGACCATTAGGATACCAAAGAGCATTTGCAACAGCAATCAGTATAGGTGAAGAAAAGAAATCAGCTGGCAGTTCATAGCAATGTCAGGCCTCCTCTGGCTCTTAGGGAAGGATAGGATTAAATCCCTGCACTCCTTCTCCTCCTCCTCAGGCACTTGGACACTACTGCCATGAATCCTCTCTTTCATAGCTCTGTACACGTGAAGCAGTATATGCGCTATATGCACACTTCTAGCTCTGTACCCAAACACAGAATCAGCTTTCTGGAGCAGCCTTGACACAGAAAATCAGGATTTTCACCATCTCGTAGAGATACCAAGATGCATCAGTGGAGCCAGCTGAGCACTCCCCTTCTGAAAGTGGAAAACGTAGCCAGGCAGGTTTCAACAGGATCAAAAAATGCCATAGCACATGCCATAGCACATGTCCAGCAAGGGCCAATGTGTGGTCACTTCCACAAGCAGACACTCAAATGGTAGCGCTAAAAGCCTGAATGCTCAGAGCTCTTTGTGCAAGTGTCTGACAACAACTCCTTTTCTTCAGCCGGCACGCAAGCTTCTTGGAATTCCTATTCTCTGGGAAGGTCTAAAAAGTTAGTGTTTATCTATGATCAGCTCTTTGGGAGGAGCAGT
This sequence comes from Crypturellus tataupa, assembly GCA_034781795.1. Taxonomy (NCBI): domain Eukaryota; kingdom Metazoa; phylum Chordata; class Aves; order Tinamiformes; family Tinamidae; genus Crypturellus; species Crypturellus tataupa. The sequence goes on along the minus strand of JAWLRI010000700.1, from coordinate 515,671 downwards.
AAGAATCCAGGGTTTTCCACACCAAAGGAAAGGTGTCTTCCAGCATTTTTTTTCCTCACTCAGCAGTGATGTAGAGGATAGCTGTCTATACATTCATTTCAATGATCAGTTCAGTGATAGGTAAATATATATATATTTTTTCTTCTCCCACTTCTTTCTTGTTCATGAAGTAGAATTCCTTTAAATTGTCATATTATCGAGTAACACTTTTTTTCCAGCTACATTTAAGCTTTCTAAAATTTGGAAGATAAATTAAATTCAAAGGAGAAATCTTAAAATTGTAGAAAGGAATGCTGAGTGGTACAGATATCACTTCTGACAAATCTTCATCTAAGAGATTCTTAAAGGTTTCCATGATTGGAGAATACAGACACTTGGGCAACCCATTTGAAAGCTTCACATTATGACCGACTCTTTCTACAGCACAAGCCCATTGCTTCTTATTTTGTAAAGTATGAATATTCCCTGTTGTAATGTATGAACATGTATGAACATGAGATATTCCCTTCATCTTTGTAACAGCCTTTTTATACCCGACACACAGTTTGGTGTGATTTTGTGGGAATGTATGTTCACCAGGGATTTATAGTTAAAATGATACTCACGTGAAGTCACTGGAGAATAAACAAACACAAATGCAGAACAAATGTACATTTGTTTGCAAGCAAAGATAGTGAAGACAAAACTAAGAATCCACCATATGTTTGCACCAGTTGGAGTTCATTCACCATTTTGTTAGTTCTTGTCTTAAACGTATTGCAAAGATGACTTTTGAGATCCTTCTCTTACGCTATGTCATTGTCAAGAAGGTCTCCATGTATGGGTTGCATCCTGCAAAGTGGTATCTAGCAGTTGTCTTGGAGGGGAACGTCACTAATGTGTTTCCCAGTCCTTGCACTGAAACTCCCAACAAAGTATTTTCTTTCCTCGCTTGTAATTGTTCTCCCTTGATGAACTGAGAGGATCCCAGTGATAGACTAAGATTCTTACAGCAGTTTTTTGAAGAACTTCTTTGGAAACATGGGCGTTTTCAAGCACTGCAAAAAAATGGAGGCTATCTGGTCAGGGACTAATTAAGAGTAGTCAAACAGGATGTGGGGAATAGCAAGAAAAGCTTGGGAGGCTATCCCACCACTGGGAAAGACACAGGGCAAAGGAAAAAGTAACTAAAATGGAACTGGAGCTTTTCTTTGAGCAAACTAAAAGAAATTGGTGTGTATATGTATCTGTACAATTAAAACCAAACACAAATTGTTTAGCGAAATTACTGTTTCTATATCTAAACTGAAGTCTAAACTATGAAACTGGCCATTCCTCCTGTGAATCAAACAGAATTCAGCGGCAGTTTTGGCTCAGGATTCTAAAGGGTAAATTACCAAGCATAACTCAATATTGCTGTGAGGTTACTACTCCTCAGAAACACCATCGAAGTCTACTTATACAGATAGTGTATATGCGAGAAATTCTGAATTCCTGGATTGCACAAAGCAGATTCAAATATTCAGAAGTGCTATAACAAACTTAATATCCAATAAGATGGTGGTGTTTTGAGTTTGCTGCCAAGAAGTTTGTGCAGAGGGACAACTTTTGTTGTCTGTGCACTGCTCTGAATTAGAAGATGTGTCATATAACACTTATCTTAGATAGTGTGGGGGCAGTCAGTGAATGGTAACTGTGTTCTCCTGAAACAACAAGGATGTCATGTAGCACTTTGGAGAGATAAGTGAACGTTTGGACTGAGAAGGGTATGCAAAGAACACCAAAGTTCAGCAGCTAATTAGAGTGTTATCACTTGAAAAGTAACATAACTGAATGAATGAAGTCATGGCATCTAGGGAAAAGCTTGTCATTTGTTAAATTATATTGCTGTGTACATGAACCATACAATGGTGACATTCTCAGGAATGTAACGTAGAAGAATCAGGACAGAGATTTAGTTTCCTTCCTAATTTAGGGAATCTGTAAATGTGTATAAGCCCTTATTGCCTATCACATGCACATCATCATGTTATCAGGAGGAAATCAAGGCTCCAACTAAAATTCTAGGATACAAAGCTGATTTGGAAACAGCTCTTACTAAGAAATAAATTTAGTTAAATATTACTATTTCTTCTGTGAAAGCAAACAAAAGATTCACTTACATCTAGACATAGGACTTAACTTTCAAAAATAGGTCCCATCTTACCTTATCCCAGACCAAGTCATAATAGGACAGCATGCTAACATGGAGACTCACCATGGTGGGCTTGGTGAGCAAAAGTTTTTGTTTTTTTTTTTTTCAGACCAGTTAGGCTTAATGCAGCTAGAAAGTCCCATAAAGAGTAAGGCAAACTCATCTGAAGTCATGCTGGCTGTGCGTGGTACTGGGAGAGCAGAGACACTTAATTTCTCAAAGAAACATAGGATTATCTTGTAAATCACATAACCTTGAACTGCCCCAAATGTAATATTTAGTGTGGTGATAGAATAATCAGCACAGCCCACTGACATAAACAGGACAACGTGCAGGGACATAGCAGCACTCCAGAGTATGGGTTGCAGGAAAGCAATTCCAAGCAAGGAGAAAATGAATGGCTGGAGTCTTATCTAGCATGATAAGAAACATTTACTTCTGAAGCAACTATTAAGGGACGAATTCCCTCGCATGCACTTAGTTAGGGAGTACTAATTTGGCAATTATTTGCAGTGAAGAATGTGGCCATTAATGGGCCAGTCTCAGTTGCACTGCCAGTAGAGAAATACAGTAATTGCTGAAGGGATAAGTGAAGGAGGGCATGGATTCAACAGGTCAAGTGAACTTACGGGAGAGAGTTACAGATCACACAGGAAGTGTATGGAAAAATCAAGAGACCCCTTTGCTTCCATTATGAAGCAGGTATTTTTCAAATATGACAGACATAACCTAGACAAGTTTCCCTTATCCGTAAGTATTTTCCTTAACCTCTTTACAAATTGAGAAATATTCTTTAGGAGAGCTTTCTGTGCATATAGAAGACAGATACAGACTTTTCTGGGGCTTCCAGGGGCTGACCTGAACCCAACTCTGGGAAAAGGACTCAGGAGACAGGTGAAATGAGGCTGTGTACAGGCTGCAACAACTCTCAGCAGCATCAGGGCAACTGTCTAAATTCTCAGGCCAAGCATGGAGGCAGATGAAGGCAGCACCCACTTTCAGCACTCCATGTGCACTCCATGAGCATGTGGGCATAACCTAGGCACAAAGTTAGGAGAGAGCCTGACCTCAGCTTACACAACTGAAGCTGCAGAGATACATGTAGGAGCAACAGTTTTGTGTCACTGGGATAGAAAAAAAAAATGATTTATGTTTAGATTTTTTACAACACTGCCTAATCTGAGTGATAATGGCTTTTGAAAGCAGTTTGGAAAAGAAAGGCATGGCCTAATTTCTCAGGTGTTGCCTTCTCTCCTCCTGTCTCTGCAGAGAGACCCCAGCTCTCCATCCAGCCCAATGGCCATTGCCTCTGCTACTGCATTACTGCTTCAATCCCCAGGCTGTGAAGTGTTGCAGGGGGTCCAAATGCACTTGCAAAGCAGATGATTGCATCAACTCACAGCAAACACAAACAAGAGGCACAGTTTAGCCTGCAGACTAAAATATACTCATCTGCTCTCTGACTGTAGGCTGTTGAAGCTAAAGGAACAAACCTGTTCCGATCAATGGCAGCTGACTCAAACAATGATGAATTGCAAATAAATTTGTGCAAAGCAATGAGAGACAGTGATCAGACAGAAGAGTGGACACCCAGGATCCTTCTAATAAATTGCTCACAACAAATGGCCTGACCATCCTTAAGCAGCGCTGTGATGAAGTGGCTGTTTGCTAAGGAGTAAAAGAGAAACGATTGTAAAGACAGATGGTGAAATTCTAAATTGGGTAGTAGCAGAGAAAGAAAAAAATAGAGGGGGTGAAGAGACTTTTCTGTACTTAATGTAATTACCTATGTACTTGCTTGTATAAAGAAATGTCAAGTGACAAACATAATATCTGCAGAATTCAGCTCGCAGCATTTTAACATAATATGCTGTTTTGGGAGCTAAACTGTAGCACAAAAAGCTAAGTAGATAATAAAAACATGGAATGCAAACTAAGGCAATAAATACATAAAGATATATTTTGTAGCTAGAATCTTTCCACATTTTTAAAAGTCCAGCTCATCCAACAGCATATTTTCAAACTCATTTGCTCTGTGATTTATTACAAAGACCATCATAATCAATTACTTTTAATTAATAGAATCTGGAAACATTAATTGGACCTATTTAAGTTTGGTTGTATTAAATGATTCTACTAGTAATCAAAAATGTATTTCGAAAGGGAGTTTAGGCTAATATATCAGCAAATGAGGCGCTATAAACATGATTAATATGCACATTAGACTTTCCTTATCACTTTTTGTTGGCAGTTTTTATCCGGTCACAGCTGAAATTCCATTGAGTTCTTTCTCCTTTTGTATAAAATACAGATTATGTGGAGACAGCCGTCTGAGCAACTGGAGTTTCATCTTGTATGGCCATTAATTATTATTGCTCCTTTAGTATTTCTTATCTATCACAGAGATGTAGGACTGTATTTTTATAGACATTTGCCAGTAAGGAGAAAACAGACTTTTGTGTGATGGCGCCTCAGCACTTTTTTGCGGGGGGAGAAAGAATCAACAGCACATTTTACACATCCATGAAATGGTAGAAAAAGCTGTTTACAATTGTCACTATTGTGTAGGTGTCTATATTTGGTCATACGCTACAGAAGCCTCTGCTGCATTGTTTTGAATTTTTTTAAAACATAAGCAATCATTCTGCATTTATTTCAAGGGAAATCATGCACTCTGAATTTTCACTGAATTGTCCTTGCATTTGGGGGAAACTTAAGAATACACTGACTTCCTGTTAATTTGCTAACGTACAAATGTTGCTCAGCTTTCTAGACTTATTTTGGTTGTTTTCTGTGTTCACAGAGAAGTAAAGTGCATCCAATACTGATTCAAGAACAGCAGTGTTTTTGGACCAGCCAGGTCAGAGCCCTGTTTTTACTGGCTACCACATCTACAGATCCTGGACCAGACCCTATAGAAGAAGCAATTTCAGAAGGCAGAGGCTGAGGTGGAAAGCTGAATTTCTCCTCCACTTCTCCCAGTGAGAATCTGCTACTGAACCTCGTGGCTCTGCCAGACCCAAACTTTCTTGTCTTTAGCCCAAAGCTACCCATCACGGGTATTTCCCCCACTTGTCCTACAACCATTACTTGGCAAATAACAGAAATATCCCACCCATTCTCTGTTTTACGAAGGGTTCCTCAGGACAGTGCAGATACCCTTAACCTCAGCTGGGCTGTGAGTAGGAGTGACCACAAGTTGCAGACTAGATAGGCTTGAGCTCTTGTGCACACTTGTTGCAGCTTGAACACATGCTCATCGCATTTAGCAGTTCTTTGAACTGCTTCATCAGTTTGAATTTTTGGCACAACTGTGTCTTGTTGGTGAGTTAGAATCATCTGGTCCCCTTCTCATACCCAGGCTTTCTCAGTTGTTCCCTACTGAGGAATCCCCACTTAGAAATTATTGTTAGTCTGCACGTGACCTCTACTATTTCATTTCTCCCTCCTCCAGAGGCCACCTGGTTTGTCTCATGAGATATTTTGGTTCTTCTCTGTACTAGTGATTCCTCCTAACCCTGTCTGCTCTACTGATTTCATTAGCACACACCAATTTTTAGTGCCAAGCAAAGTCATTATTAAAAATATCAGACAAGAAAAGTGCCAAAGGTGATGCTTGAAGAAGCATACTGGCAAGTACCTTCAGCTACCTACTCCCTGTTCAGGCCTCACACACCTGACAATTTTGCTACTGAATTCTCTCTTCTCAGGGTTAACTGAGATTTTACTGTCTAACTCTGGATCAAATGCTTAATAAAGTCTGGATTATTACAATTTTAAATCAGCATCTGTGGTTTATCTTTGTTCTACAAAGAGAATAATTTTCTATTATGTTCATTTTTTTGTTAATCTTCTCTCCTTTGGAAAAAAAAATAAAAGGAAACCTTTTCTTTCTCTGGGATTTTGTGAGGCATATATGCTTTCCAGTCTTTTCTGTAGTAGATATTTATAGTGCATATCAGTTCCTCACAAGTACAAGTAAATGGAGAGGCTGTTAAGTTCTTTATTCACACAGTGCTCGTGAGACACGTGCTCCAGACCACATCCTCTTGGCCCGTCAGACTTTGCTCTGCAGGAAGCTGAAGCGGGCAGAGCAGTTGAATTAACAGCAGTGTTAACCAAGCTACACGGCATTTTGCGTTGCAGACAAAACAGCTGCATCACCTCTGGCTACTCTCAGGAAGCCTTTGGATAAGAGCAGCAGGACACAGGGAGAGCCCAGGGTGGTGACCAGCATGTGGTGGGTCCTCTGGGATTTAGAGGGAATTAATACCTTGATGTCCTTTTAACATCCTCTGTTGGATTTCGTTTAATGTGCGTTGCCTTGTTCTTTCTTAGCTGAGTTGCAGTAAGCTAACTAGGGAATTTCAGTCAGAAGTTTAGGCCAAACATTTATTATTCAAATTACTGGTTCAAGTGTTGCAGGTGATAGTAATGAAAGATGCTGTATTTGCCAAAATCTTTTTCTGTATTTTTGGTCAAGAACCGTTCCAAGTCACATTACTCACATAAATAAAGTGTAACAAATCTGGCCTAATAAAAAAGAAAGAACTTATAAAACCTCTAGGCACTCCAAAATCAGCTTTAAATATATTCATTACAGAGTTTGTTACAGCAGAGTTATTCTTGATTAGGAGCTTGCTCATATTCATTTCTAGTTTATTTTTTCTTAGAGTAAACTACACCAAGAATACAGGCACAGGAACAGAGACACACACAGAGGCTATGTCCACACCAGTAAATTAAACAGGATCAGGGCACAGGCCCAAACTGTAGACACAGTCACTATTAAATGTCTAGTGCTGTTCCTCAGATGTTTTTTGACATGGACCAGTTTGTGCTCCCCCAAAAGAGTGCCCCGTTCAGGGCAATGTTTGGGAATAAGCATATTGCGGACATCATTCCCAGTAAGCAGTTTGCATGCAGTTGCCCTATTTGGAGGTGAATGGTATGGACAGGACCAAGTTATGCCAATGGGCCTCAGAACCAGAGAACTGACTCTGGCACCATTTATTTTACTATATTACTTACATTAAGAAGAGTTAGAGTATTCTTTATTTGCAGACTTAAATCAATATAAATAGTTCAAAATAGTTCAATATAAATTTTCTAATTGGTCAAAATTTAGAGTGAACCTGCTAATGAAATCAAATCACCTGGCATCCAACTATCAACAGTCTTTTGAAGCCATTAATAAAATATTCCAGACAAAATTTTTTTTCTTAATTGCCCTGATCCTGAATCTTTCTCCATACTCTGTGAAGGAAGGTTTGAGGGCAGACTTTAGCCCAAAGCTTTTTCATAACATTTGTAAAGCACTTTCTATGACTGAAGCTTTTGCTACTCTCTAAAAATCTGTTGTCACAGAGACTGGGCTCTTGCCCTGGGCAAAGGGCAAGAAACAAACAAACAAACAAACAAACAAGCAAAACCCCTCCAAACCCCCAAACAAAATCAAACAAAAAAAAAAAAACAAAAAAACCCCACAACTCTGGAGAAAGATTGCTGAAAGAATTACTCTAATACTAAATAATGAAGAAGAATGTAAACAGATTGTAGATATGGAGAGCCTGAGATCAGCTAATGGCTGAAAAAATAGATGACAAAGATAAAAAATGATAAGACTTGTCAGAAAGAACAAAGCCTCTGTGTGCATCATTCAGATTAAGGAATTAGAGTCGAAAGGTTAAGTGTGAACAACAATGAATATGAGAAATGGGAAAAAATAAGTAAAAGGCAACTTCGTTTAATAAATCAACTCTAGTCTAACATTGCTGCAAGAAAAAAAGTTAAAGCCTGTTGAACAAGTCACTAGCTTGAGCTGGACATTAACATCACATAAGGAAAGGTATGGGTATTTTCAGCAACATATAGAAGTGTCCTGTTCAGAGTGCTGCAAATATTGGTCTCAGATTGGCTATCATCACATGTTTCATCTTGTGATGTGAGCCAAATTGATCTTAGTCTTATGGCCCATGAGTCTGGAGAAGTTTTTAACACGACCCCAGACATTTCCCACTTTGTGAAACTAAAGGCTTTGGTTACATGAAAGATGAGGATGAATAAAAGAGGTCCTAGTGAGCTAATGGTAGGTGAACCCTGGCAACGAGGCATCCACATTATATAATTATCCAGATCTCATCTGTAACATCTGTGCTCTTTACTGCAGGAAATGCTTCTGAAAGAAACTCAAAGCAGATAATAGGTATCTGAAAGCACTTCCATTTTATTGGAAGAATATGGAATGACTGTAAATCTGCCATTTTTAGAATGAGTGAAAATAAATTCTGGACAATTACAAGCAACAATATCTCAATTTCAGTGTCTTTGTGTTCTAAGTTTAGAGATGATGTTGAATACTGAAAACTGCTTTGGCTAGTGAGGACAATCCAATTGGTTGTGATGTGCAGTGTGGACTATAGGCTCTGCATTTGCAATTTCTGCACCTCAGCAGGTGGGGAACCTCAGAAGGTTGGTCCCAATTTGTGCAGCAATTGGCTGCAGACATTTGAGTAGGGTATGATGCAAATAAGAACTATTTATTCTAAAATGGAACTGGGCTCTGCTCATAAAACCTCCCTTGAGAAATAGATGATAACTTGTGCACAGGGGCCGTAAAGATGCTTTCTCTGTGACTAATGGAGAAAAAAGTGCTATTCGCTTTCCAAACAGTCATATTCTCCTGAGATGAACTCGCAACGTTATAAACAAGTATATTTAGGAGTGATCATAAGGGGTTAGACCAGAGCTCCATCTGTCTCAGCATCCTCTCCCTGGTGGTGGTCACAGACAGATCCAGGATATACCAACAGGGTGAGCAAACACCAGCGCTTTTACAAGTCTGTTCCCCCAGCTTCCATCTGTTTGAGATTCCATGAAGTCATGTTTTTGTGTTCAGAATCCTTGGTGGATCCTTTTGTCATTAGACTAACTTACTTTATGGCATCTGAAGGATTCTGCGACAATGAGTTCCACAGCTTGACCACACACTGTGTAAAGAGCTACTACCTTTGGCTGATGTGTGGCATTTAATCCAGCCTCCTTGGTGGTGGAGCCACACAAAAGCCAGAATTCCTGCTTTCCTGCTGAAATTTTCTTCATATATTTTTGTGGCACAACTTTCCTTCGTATCAAAAATAGTTTGTCTTTACACTGCATGTATGAAATGAATATTACTGAATATTAATTCATTAAACTCTAGGCACTTTTGTTAACTGGGCTTCAGGGGTCTCAAATGAGAACATGAGAAGAGGCAGCCCACAAGTAGTCCCCACATACGAGAACTGTGACTCAGCTTGATCCCTAGGACAAACACAGTGCAGAGAGGACTGGTGTGGACTGCAATGAACTACCTTTATTCTGGAGCCCATCCTGCTCTTCTTGCCTGCTTGCTTAGTCCAATTTCTGCACTAGATGAGGACAACAGCCCTGATACACTCTCTGTGAGCATTACTAACCACTATCAAAGTAATATTTTGAAGAAAGAAAATACACTACATCTCTGAATATTGTACCATGCAAAAGGAAGAGACCACTGAGTTGCTTGGGCAGCGTTAACTTCATCAGGAAATTTCGGATCCTAACATCTGAGTTTTGATGTTGCAATTCTTTGTTCTTTAAATATCCCTTCTTGTCCTTTCCTCACTATTGAATTTGTTAGTTGTGCAGCTGACTTCAAGTGCAGGTGAAACATCTTCAGTGAGACCACGTCTTTGGGAAGTTTCTGAGCAGATGTGAAAACAGCTCATTTCAGAAATGTGCCTTCCCATCACAAGTGGATGGATTCAGCAGGATGTATCTGTAGCCATAAGGCAAAGGCTAGCTATATCCCCATCCCAATGCAAAGATATCTCTTTTAAACCCACTTGTTATAAGATTCTCTTTCTTGACAGAATTACATTTCTTCCTATTCTCATTTTTAAAAAACAATGAATCTGCTTTTCCTGAACCTCTCCAAGGAACATTAGTGCAATGCAAAACAGCCAGCATGAAAAGTTTCAGGCCAAAGAGCTGCAGTATAGAAGTACATGAGCAACAGAGAGTGAGGTCTTATAAGGAAAAAGATTGGGCAACCTCAGTTGCCAGTTCTACCTGCACGGGACAGCAGCCACTGCAACCATCAGATACAAGTCAGGGTCTGGCAAATTGCTAGAAGCAGCAAAAAAATGACAAATAAAGCAAACAAAGTAAATCCATCAGCCTGCCTTCAAGAAAAGCAGGTTTGGCGTCAAACACCAAGTGAGGCAGCAGTGTGCCCTCGTGGCCAAGAAGGCGAATGGGATCTTGGGGTGCATTAAGAGGAGCGTCTCCAGCAGG
>JAWLRI010000700.1:487066-501732 GCA_034781795.1 Crypturellus tataupa | reverse complement strand
AAAGAAAGAAAGAAAGAAAGAAAGAAAGAAAGAAAGAAAGAAAGAAAGAAAGAAAGAAAGAAAGAAAAAGAAGGAAAGAGAAGGAAAGAAGGAAGGAAAGAAGGAAAAAGAAAGAAAGAAAGAAAGAAAGAAAGAAAGAAAGAAAGAAAGAAAGAAAGAAAGAAAGAAAGAAAGAATAGAAGGGAAAGAAATGAGAAAGTAAAAGTAAAAAGGGAACAAAGAGAAAAAAGACAAAGGGACAAAGAAAAAGAAAAGAAGAAAAAAAAGAAGAAAGAGAAAACGAAGGACAGAAGGCACAAACAAATGAAGGCAGGTAGGAAGGAAAGATAGGAAGGAATGGCAAGAAAGAAATAAAGACAGCAAGAAAAAAAAAGAAAGAAATGAAAGCATCCTGTTGCATGCAAAAAGCAGATCCCGCAGTGGCAAGGGCTGGGCAGAGTGGAGCCTTTCCTGATAATATCAGTTTACTTTTTAATTAGATGCTGAGCTTTTAAAGACAATGCAGCAGACATGATAAAGAGCAGGCTATTAAGTGTCCCAATTACGGAGCACCAAGAATCCAATAATTTATGTGCTGATAATCTCCTGGTAATCCGCCGGGTGCTGCCGGAGCGCAAGCGTCCCGATTACTCCTCTGCTCGCGCACGGATTTGCTCTCGGGCCCTTGCCGAGCTTCCCCGTTATGTTTGGCACAGCTCATTTAAAACAACCACAGTTACCTCGCGGCCAAACCACCGACCTAAGCTTAGCTAAGATGAATAGGCAGCAGTTCATCTGCGACAGAGCCTTTGGTGTAAGTGTGGCCAATTAGTCACACGTTTGGTGTCCTAATTAGGCAACGCTGGGCCTTTCCGAAAATGTGCTGTTGATTTAGGTACTTCCTCAAACAATGCTAAATTGTGTTATGTGAAATTCAATTAGTTCTTTTCTAAATGTTTCCACATCTGTTATTCTTTAAGCATAAAGTGATGAGGAGAGAAGGAGAAGTGAAAAGCCAGAGTCTCCACTGGTGAAATATGTTAGGCCTCTGGGACTAGCCCTTTTTCCAGCTTTTGACCCTGAACAGTGATATACAGGAAGGAACAAAGTTGGAGAGCTATCATGGTGAAGCCCTTTAAAATAAATCATTATAGAAGAAATACAGCAACTGTAAGGGAACGTAATCTCTTATGATAGCCATAAACTAAGCTTTGTTTGGAAACGGATGGCATGGGGAAAGTACCATTAAGCAAATGATTATAAATTCTGCTTTAAGAACTGCATTTTTTTTACACAATAATAGTGATAGGCTTAAATCCCAAGATTAAAAAAAAAAGCATATATAATAATTTTACTATTTGGTGGAATGGCTTTGAGTAGTGTTATTTTTATCCCCAATTTTCCCTCCGAGGACTGAAAAGAATTTGCAGTGTCAAAACCCTCCTTTATGGCAGCGTGGGGGCAGGGGGTGGAACACATTTATTCTTTTCTGCTGCAGCATTTTGCAATTTTTCCCCCACGTTCGAAGCAATAAAGTGCCCTAATCCTTTTGATCCCTGGAACAAAGCGTCGCGCTTTCACCGGCGTCTCTCCGCGCTCTTAGTGGCAGACACACGAGGTTTAGATTTGTTCAAGACTTCTTCCAAAGTGCAGGCTGCCTACGACCATTGTCAGAAATGCTGTGGAGCTGAGATCGCTTGCGAGCAGCGTGTAGGCATATCTGCTAGGGCAGAGCAGCGATTTCTCTACCAGCGACGCAGCCAAAAACCACAGCTGTCTAAAGGTGAAGTTGTACATGCATTTGATCCTTGTTACTGTTATCACCTTTTCACTGACCAACATTTCAAGCCTTATCTGTGGCTGGCAGGCCATGTTTCAGGTTTGTCAGAGTCCGGATATAGCCCATGCGGTTTTCGATGATATATCTTGATAAGATTTGTGGAATGCGAGAGATGAAGTTGTCAGCACCGCTTTATGGCACCTCTGTACATGTCAGAAAATGAAAATATTTTCAGAAGGGATAGCGTTATTTTGACTGGTGACACAAACCTTTAAGACAACACAAGTCCTAGAGAAGAAAAAAAGAGCATCCAATTTTTATAATAAAAGAAAAATTAAGAAAAAGAAGGTAAGGGAGTCTCTCCTGGAAAGGTATGAAAGGTATCAGACTTGATGGGTGAATCACTTAAATAAGAAGTCAAATAAGACGATTATGAAATGAAGCTTTTCTGAGCTAAACTGACACATTTTTCAGTTGCCCTTACTGCCATTGCATGGAAGTCAGCCATGTAAATCAAGACCTTTAGTTCTTCCTTTCTTCAGAAATTGCAAGCAACTCAAAATAAAACAAACCACCGGACCAAGTACACACAAGCCTCTGTTTGGCGCCTGTGTTTGTCTTTGGACTCAATCACCACAGTATCTGTGAACCACCCTGATTAAGTTTCACAGGTTTCTGAAAAGAACGTTTTTTTTTCTTTTTTTTTTCTTCCAGATGATGGTCTAATTACAGATCCTTAAGCCTTAGCAGAAATCTGGAAAGGCAAGTGTCAATTGGGCAGCACTTCACATGACCAGCTACAGGGATTGCTTACCTGATCAGTTTGAGGTAGACCACACTGCCAATTTAAGTAGGAGCATTTCACCCTAACCCCTACCTTCCTTAATCTGACATCTTACAAATAACACGATATTTGAATATTATTGCTTCAAAGCAATTAGCAGGAGGACACTATCTGGGAATTTATTCTGCATTCAGAAAATTTTCAAAGCTTTTTTTTTTTTAAGAGATGAAGAATTGGAGGCAACGGATAGTTGCTGGAATATTTTAGATACATAGTTTTATTGAAAAATGCTATTATGTCAAAGCCAAAATATTTAGTAGCAATGCATATGTTTTTGGAAAAATATCTGGTCTCTTTCAGAGAGAGAATAAAGAAAAAAGTTATCCAAATGAAACTTTGAGGCAGCTGATACACAAATGGAAGTTTTGGCAGACTCCTTTTTCTTGAAAAGAAAGAAGACTTTAGTTTCTCTCTTAAACTACATAAGCTGTTAGAAAATGGGATTGTTCTCCTGAGAGATGAACAAAAGTTTTCTTTTTAAATTTGAGCTACAAGTATTGGAGCTGAAAGAGTATTTTCAAAAATTGATGGAAAGCGTTAACAGTTTTTGTTAAAAGCAAAACAGTTTTTAACATCTCTAGAAGTTATGAATTGTTGACAGAGAAACATTCTACTTACCTCTCATGATGTCCATAACTTTGGTTTTTACATCAGACTGAATGCATTAAAAGTCTCCTTATCTATGTTCTTCCAGAAGTATTATGCAACTAAAACTAACAAATAAGCTACTTCCTTAAACAATAAGACTTTTAAAACCCACTCTGATAAAGATCAAGTTTACATTGCTCTCTCAAACAAACAAGTGACCCATATTTGAAAGAGATCTTCTGTTATCTAAAGTTTGATGGGGCTGTTTATTGTAATTGTGTTTCTGCTGCTTGGCAGGCTATTACATGAAGTCACTCAGGAACTTTCCGTGTTAAGCGAGTGTCATTAGCGGTCCCACGCAGCACACGTATCCCAAACATCTTGAAGGAGTCCAACACCGGGCTGCATTTTCTACTTCACGTGGCAAAGGTCCGTGCAACCCATGGAGACCACCTGGGTGAAGTGTGAAGCAATCTGCTAAACAAGTCATTTTTTGATGATCACAGACCTTGTCTCCAACTGTATTTCTATCAGTCCTGAATGAATTATGACCCCTACAATTTGAAGACCAGCACACAAACTTCCTGTAACTGGACCTTCAGTGTTGGGTTATCTTAAGAAATTAGAGTGTCTTATTTATAATTCAATACATTTAACAGTTTTCCAGAACAGGAAAGTACATGTTTTCAAGCAGAAAAGGAAACATCTGAGAGGCAAAGAAATGATCAGCTAGGGAAGCCTTCACAAAGCTAGTAAATTGACTGGGAATGCTCTGAAGCAGAAAGCCCATCTGCGATACTCCTGTGGGGTAAAAGCACAATAAAAGGAGAGCTATACCTAGACTCCCTTTTCATTCAGGATCAACTGAGTGGCCAGTTTGGCCCCAGAAAATACTTTACCCTTAAGCTTTACGTCTAGGATCAGAAACACATCAATCTTCATCTCCTGAGTGCATAGTTGCATTCTTAATTCAGGCATCTTGAGATCTAAGCCTCCCAGTGTGGGGGAGTATTTGGCTTTCCTGGAACTTGCTTTTAATGGGGAATATATTGCCCAGATGAGATCTGTTTTTCTTCTTTTCGTAATACAGGCCTCCACATTCAGAGGAGTTTGGGGTTGGCTTTGCGTTGGTCCTATCACAATTTTGGGGCTATGTTTTAAACTAGAACCTTTCTAGGCAAAGGGGGAGAGGTGAGTCCTTCCCTCTTCTACCCCTTGCACTGAGGGCTGCAAGTTCCTTTCGCACTGAAGAACCCCAGGCCTTTGGCATTAAGGCTGGGCATCCACAGCTCTTCAGTAAATCCTCTTATCCTGGAACATCGTAGCACAGCAGCCTGCTGCTGCACTGGGCATCGCTGCTTCTTACAGGGCACTTTCCCATGCTCATGATGCCCTCTATTCATTTCCCTATCCCCCAGCCTATACCTCAAACTTTTTTTCTGCTTCAGGCTATACTGGGGACGTGGTATCTGCTCTCCTCAACCTCCTGACTCTCATCAGCATAATCAAATCCACCGCTGACCGCTCTCTGGGTGCCCAAAGCAACTTCCACCTTACTATCCTCGATTTTCTCCTCTCAGGTCTGTGTCCCATCTCTGCCCTCGTCTGTGGCCTTGTGCAACAGGCAGCTGTGTTAGAGCATTCCTGCCGCAGGGCGCTGATGGGGGACTCAGCCCACAGGCAGCGGGGCAGCTGGTGCCGTGGGGCCATTCAAATGACAAGCTGGCATAGCCTCGGGATGGGTGTTCTCTGTTTCTGCATAAGTCACCTAAAATAAACATGCCATTTAAAAATCGTCTTTACTTCACAAGTTTTTCTTCTTCTGTGCTTCTGTGACTGTTCTCTCACGTATGGTTTGCTGGTTTGCACCCTTTGAAGATAAATTAACGTTTCTTCTTTTTTCTTCTTCTTTTTTTTTTTTTGAGATCGAGGCTAAATATTAAAAAAATTAAAAGCTATCCAAGCAGTGAAGAATATTGAGGAAGTTCTTGGAAATACACATTTATGTCATCCTGCTAAGTTACATTAGCCGAGGTGTAGTCTGAACCCACAGACAGATTGACAAATCCTTCCGGGCAAGCTCCCTACCAGCCAAAATGAGGAGCTCCACTTACATTATGTGGTTTTGGGAGACTTTTGCCAGGTGCTGTCAGCAGCAATAAACCCAGGGTCCTTTTAAAGAGGAATAAACCTCCTTGCCCAACATTTCTAGGCTCACTAAATATCTGTTCTTAGATTTTCTTTTCCTAAATACCCTTACCACTAAATACCTTAATAAACGATATTTCCCATTTGCAATAGCAAAAAAGAAAAAAAGAGGAGGTCTCCACACCGCTTTGTGGGGAGCAGGAGCTGTGCCCTGCCCTGAGAGCCGTCTCACCAGGTTAGCCTGGACCTGAGCCCGAGTTAATGTGCCCAGGGGCCCTGCGGGGCTCATTAAGCAGAGGGTGATGCTGTGCGCGCTGCGGCCGCGCTGCCGCTGGCTCGGGGCCAGCCACGGCCGGCTGCACTGCACCCTGCCTGCAAACCCCGCGCGGACGCGCCTCGGGGCCGGGGCAGAGAGAGCAAAAGTTTCGCCGGAGGTAAAAGGGAGCACGGCACCAACTTCAGAAAACCGACCAAGAAACTATCTGCAGTCTATTAACCAGACGCTGCCGCGCTGCGTAGACTTCTGATGTTCACATTATAAAAAATAGGATATTGAAAAACTGGAGAAGGTGCAGAAGAGAGCCATAAAAATGATTCAAAGCCTGCAGAAAATGTCCTGCGCTGAAGCGCTTAAAGAATTTGATCTGTTTAAGTTATCAAGAAAAGGACTGAGAAGCAACTTGATTGCACCGGGACAAACTCGCGGGTGCGCAGGGCTCCACTCTGCAGCGCAGCGAGGAAAGATGTCGCCAGGACAAATTGCTGGAAGCTTAAGGCAGACACAAATTGGAAACGGCAATGGTTTTCTCCAGATTGTTCTTCAGAAAAAAATCCCAAGCAAGACGGGGGATAGCCCATCTTTTTGATATTTTTGTATTGGGATTAAATGCTTTCCTGGAAGTTGTACTTCATCAAAAGACCAGTTATTGGGCTCAGGAGAGAAGTCACTCAATAAATGACCGAATGGTAGTTACTGCTTCCCCATCATCGCCCCCTCCCTACCCACCAAGGTCTACTGTGGTTACTCTCAGTGGGTAGCAAAGTCCAAAATCCTGATGTGAGCTCTGACAGACTTAATCCCTGTGCCTAGGTTTGCCTGCGACTAGACCAGCCATAATGATTTTAGCTTTATCCGGTGGCTAATTAAGAGGAAAATATCTGACAGATTGATACTTTGGGAGTATGATATATTGAAAAATAATGGCAATATGAGGGGTATTTTATGAACACCTAGCATTGCCAAAGACCATCCATCTGTAACAAATAGTCCTGTGGCTAGCTAAACATTGCATTCCTACCCAAAAGTCAAGTTCCCTACAGAAATTAAAGTTACTGAAGTGAGTAGAAGCTGGCAGAGTGAAAGAGGAAACCCTCCTGTCTCTGTCCTCCCAAGACAGGACAGGTCTTTAGGAACCCAACTGTGCTCACACCTTGGGTAACTGTGGGTTATGGGAGCACAGGCAAAAACCCGTGCCAAGAACAGCTGCTGCCCATGTGAAGGGAGGTCAGATTTGTGGAAAACCATAGGAAAGGCAGGTTGAGCTCCTTCAGGAGGAGACTGAATACACACTGGGATGTTCTCCTGGCATGCTGGACAGTTGTGTTAGGTGCACAGTGTCCCTCAGAGAGGCACAGCAGTTGCCCCCAACTCTCTGGGAGCCCTTGCATCAATTCTTTTCATTAGAATAAGGCTCTTTTCCTGTTGCATGGACTGACCCATCGGTTCTGCGGGGATAGGTGGAACATCCCAGATGTACATAAGAGACTCAGGCATACATACAGATGCAGGTTTACAGATGCTTTGCCCTCATTTTACCAAAGCTGAAAGCAAAAAACGTAATGGTCTCGAGAACATCCATGCTGCTGGGTCCGGGCAGGTCTCCTCTGCAGATGAAGTTCAGCATATTTTCTTCCCCCATTCGCCAACAGATGGTGGCAGAGAGAGCTCCTTTCCTGTTTTAGGCCTTGGGGCCACAGTGGTTATATTTCCTTCCAATTACCTTTATGTGAAGGGCTACTGTATGCTACATTTGCCCTTCCGTAGGCAGCTCGCAGCAGTGGCACTGCAGAGCTCTGTGAAAGTATTGTGTGTAGCTACGGCATGAAAGTCCAACTGAGGGCAAGGATTTCAGGGTATCCATTTTCCACATTGTGCAGGAGTTATGTTCAGTTAAAATTATATAAACGTAGTATGCCAGCTCGTATGTCATTTCCACAGAATGTTACAACTATTCTGTTATGTAATAGTGAGCTAATAAAGTCAACCCAAAACTCACTATATCACTTTCTACATGAAGTCACCTCATTTATCCTTTTTCCTTTTAATTTAAATCTCGTCTCTATTTCTGCATTTACCTTCCTAAGTACTTCTAGCACAGGGTATTCCCAACACCCTTCTTATTTTACTGTGTGATCTAAACAATGCAGAATAAAAGGGCCTGAAAATTTGGACTGGAAATACTATGAGAACAGGCTCTGTCAAGAGTTTTCCACTATTTCCTGCTTCTGGTTGAGCTGGAAATACTCAAAGGGTGAAATTCTGGCCCGGTTGAAGTCAATGGGAATTTTGCCATTAACTTCAATGGGGCTAGAATTTCACTCTTGGTATTTACTCCATGTATCCAATCTCAGCTAGATCTATTGTGGTGTGAAAAGGAAAGCTTTATTTTTTCTTTTTTTTTTTTTTCTATGAAAAGATTTAATGCTTAAAATCCCTAACATATTCACATTAGATTTAAATTTTGTGTAATGTCAGATAAGTTCCCACGAATGATGCCTTTCTTCTACCTAAGTAGCTGCAATTAGAAATGGTGGTGTTCCAAATATAAAATGATGTAAAGATTAAGAAATGAAAGCTGTCTGCATAAAATAATTAAGGAGATATACTGTCTCTCTTTTGACAAGGCATGTACTGTAGGTAACTACCTCAGTTTCAGGAGCTTGATGCCAAAATCTTTTGCAGCCAACAGTACAGTAGTTTATTATCTGTGTAAAACATTTGAAATTTTGCTTTTATACAACATTCTCCTCATAGAGGCCTTTATCATTTGAAAGAAAATATATTTTTATTCAAATCTGAAGCACTATGATCTTTGCTTAAGTTTTACACCTGACTTTGTGGTGCAGGTTGACTTTAGCCTTCTTTTTTCTTAGGATCTGCCACTTTTTTCCAGAAGATGGTTTGTAACTCCTTGCTCACCAGGGCCAACACATAACACCATTTTTTTCCCCTTCGAAAAATAACATCAGCTCTGCTCCTGGCCCAAATCCATCTTCCATAAATGTGCTCATGTTTTACATCATTTTTTGATAATAACTGTCACCAAAAGCAAACCAATCAGTCTGAGATCCTCCTTT
Organism: Crypturellus tataupa; assembly: GCA_034781795.1. Lineage (NCBI taxonomy): Eukaryota > Metazoa > Chordata > Aves > Tinamiformes > Tinamidae > Crypturellus > Crypturellus tataupa. The sequence goes on along the minus strand of JAWLRI010000700.1, from coordinate 493,036 downwards.
GTACGGGTGAGTATTCAGTGGCAAGAGATATTTCTGGAAATCTCTGTGTCTCTTTTTATTATCGCAGAAGACCTAGGCAATGCTTGACCAGTAAAAGTGTGTGTTTGAGCAGAAAACTGGTTCTTTCCTAGAAACAAGAAATTTCCTGCTAGAAAAATAATAGTAGAAACACTCAGCCCTAAGCTATTCTTTTTGTCTTTGGTGGCAATTAGCACGTCTCATAAGGCTCTGCTGCTTCACTGCCACAGGATAAGTGGTCATGCCAAGTGGAGTCAGGCTGACACAGTCATTCTTCATCATGTATTTCCTGATGCAAATAGTTTTGAGCTACTTTCCAAGCGCCAAATCCAAGGAAAGAAGAAGAAAAAAAAGAAGTGGAAATGAAAAAGTCTTTGTTCTCCATTAAAAATTTGTGGCTGTGGTCGGGAATCTAGCACACTAACCCAGGCCATGAAGAAGGAAGCGACACATTGCGCGGCACGTCCCACCATGCAGAATTGCTGTCCCATAGTGCCGGGCCATGGATGGGCTCCTGGATGTGGACCTCCAGGCCACCCAAGCCCCTGGGCCCTGCCCGAGCACTGTGAGCACATGATCTGCACGGATGCTCTGACCACGGAGCACAGGGGCTGCTGTAGCTGCTGATGGAATCTTTTTTGTCTTGAAGGCAAAACAGAAGAGCACTTACAATGACAGAGAGAGAAAGAGGAGAGGGATTGCCAGTCTAATAGACAACTTTGGTCTCGTACTCCCCCACTAGCTGAACTTTGCAGGACTAGAGGGAAGATCGGGCTCTCTGAGTTTTGGCAGGGCTACTCCAGGGGCAGTTGGTAAGACATATAATTTTAGTATCTTTTCTAGTGACAGAAAGGAGAAGTAGTTGTTCTCATCTCTTTCTGACTCTCCTTGCTTGCAAAACTATCTTGGGTTTGTGTGACTGGAGGCCTCATAGGTCATAGAGTTCCAGGTAGTGCTTTTCTTTTATGTGTGCATGAATAAAAATATTATTTTATATGAAAAAGCAGTGGTTGTGCAATATGATGTAAAATGCACATTCTGCAAAAGGAAATGTAAACATTCAGTAATGTTCTAGCAAACTGCTTCCTGGTGGCTGTGTTCTGCGTTCCTGCAAAGTTCTGTACGTGGTACAGCTCCACACAGGGTGCCCAAGAATGTCTTCCAGTTTGAGTTGCTTTTATTTGTTGAATTTGACCTACCTACATACGAATGGACTGGTAAATTAGCTATGTTGCACGTTCCCCATCTTACCAACAGAAGATTGCTGAAGATAGCTAGGCTGGTGCCATTCTCCCCATTAAACCTTCTTCCCTCTTGTTACTGCTGTTTCTCAGAAAAAATGTGCCCTAGGGGAAAGCAGCAATGATATTCTAGGAGCCAACGCATTTCCTTTAATGTTCTAGTGACCCTTTTGGTGATTTTAGCTGTAAATTTTTTCTTTACATTTGCTCTTTTCAGCTTCTTATATTGAATCCAACAGCCATCGACACCTGCCTCTCCCCACCTTCTTCCAGGGATGCATGGCAGGATCTCTTTGGGTCTCTGGGGTTTGCTGACTTACATAAATTGCATAAATTATTTTATTAAACTTCCCACCTCTGCCAGATACAAGGAGTTTTTTAAACTGTAGAGCCAGGAAGGACTTTTTTTCCGCCCACACCACAATAGTTCAGCTCCTGAGGTGCTAATTCCCTCTCCATCCACCTTCCGCTGAATTATTAGTGTTTGGTGATGGATGTAGATGGTAGGACTGTGGGCCTGGATGACGAGAGACAGTGCAGGGTTGGTGCCCCAACTTCTGTTCATGTGCAAGTTCAGGGACATATTGGTGTCCAGTTCTGACCTGCCAAAGAGCTTCCCTTCCAGACCAGCCTGGTTTTCCGCCTCCTTTGGTGGTCTGGGCATGATTTTTCTGAATGGATTGCCTCAGCTTGTTAAACATACCTCATATCCACCACCAACAAGGAATTTATGTCCAGGAGGCATCAGGGCCCAACTTTTTCCTGCTATTGACACTGAGCTCCACTTTTTAAGGCTGAACTATTTGACCTAACTAATAACTTTGGGCTTGATACGAGGTATTTGCATGAATCCTAACGGGCTGCATTACTTAGGAGGACAGGGCAGATGATGACGTACTAGTCCTTCTGTCTTTAATTTCTCTGAAGCTATTGTAGCGCCTTCCAGAAAGGCTCACGTCTGCCCACCAGCCCCACAGTATAATGACTACCGCTTTGAAACACAATAACTGCGGCAGCTCGGTATCTGCAATGCATCCCCTGCTGTCCTGGGTAGCTTTGCACACGCCTATGTGCCATTAATGAATCATCATGTGGGAAGTATTTTCATTATTCCTTGCTTTCCCGGGCCTGGCGCTCCTTGGCTAACACGCAGCGCGGACCACAGCAGCTGTCTGTCTCACTCTCCTTCATTTAGATTAAAACAGTTTTTGTTGTTGTTTTGAAGTGCCCATTGAAGTGACAGGATGGAGAGGGATGGCTCAGTCCAAGTCTGAATATCTTTATTTCAAGGCTACACTAATAGCCTCTAAGAATTTTTCTCTGCTGCACTTCAGATAAGAGCAGTGAGCCTATAAATTCATTAGCGAGTAATGGAGCAACTTCACTTTATCTATGTCTTTTCACAGGACTAGGGTTTCATTCTGTGCCAGGAGTCATACATCACACTCAACATGTACGTCTCCAGAGCCAACTGAGAGAAAGTGCAGAAAAACTACTGTTAACAAGGGAGTAATTACATTCAGCATAAATTAATTATTGGTCACTCAGGACTGGTGGGAAAGGGCCACACAGGCCGTATTTGACTGAGTTCCCACCTTTGAGGGAAGAAATATTTAAATAGGAATCATAAGACAATACGAGGTGGGCCCTTTCTGGTCTGCTGGTCTTTAACTCCGCATATTTGCTAATATGACATGTGGCTTATTTGCTTTAACACTATAGGTACATTGTATTTTTTTAGGGCAAACATGAGTGATAGTCATTCGGGACAGGGGTCATGTCATAGCAGCCAGCGTCAGACCCAACAGAGTGAAGCCAGGAGGGACTTTAAAATGTAATGCAGCCAAAAGAACAGGACACGGATCAGTAAGCGAGTGATGGAAGGTGTTCATGAGGAATTTAGATTACCACACACTGCAAATAAACCCTGAGAAGCCAGAGCAGCCAGAGACCAGTGAAACCCGGCTGGTGGGCAGAGAGGAGCCCTCCCGCAGGGAGAAGATGCCCAGGACACGCAGATCTCCCTGGCAAAAGTCTTAGTGCTGGCTCTGGAGAGCTTAGCTGAGATTGAACCCTGAAGTGACATTCACCATGGCTAACTTGGAAAGGTGTAGAGTCACTTAAAATAAAGTTGGGCTGGTTTCCAGTAACCAAACAAGAGATTAAAACTGCTTGTTACAAGTATTACATTAAAACTGTTCCATGTCCTGACAGAAATCAGGAAATTCAAAGTTAAAGCGAATCCTCATAAATGGAAATTCTTGCTGTCATGGGAAATAAAAAGCATATCAAGATGCAAGTGACAGATGTACTGTCAACTGGGAACCTCAGTTTGGCATTTCCTGGCCTTTTTTCATTCAATTTGCTGTTCCTAAAACAAAGTATATTAGAGACTAGACTTCATTCCTCACCTTCTCTCCCTTGCTAACAGGTATTCATGCATACATATACTCCCTCTCACACAGAGACAGTCCCCCCTCATATGCATAAGGTACATGAGGTGGGTTATTTATTATTATTATATGAAATGTTTAAACTGTGCATCGGAGAAGTGAATAGGAAAGTTTTCTCACTTTGTGAAGCCTCAGGTTTAAGGGACCCTAACTGGTGCAAAGCTGAGACCTGCCATTTTCTCACAAAAAACAAAAAACAAAAAACAAAAAAACAAACAAACAAAAAAAAAACCAAAAAAAAAAAAAAAAAGAAGACAACTGTTTGGAGATTTACCAATAATAAAAAATACAATTTCCAGGTCCAGCACTATCTGTGTCCTGAGTAGTAAGCTATTTTGGGGATGTGCGATCTTGTCTTGCCCAGAAATTTCATGTTTGACCTTAGAAACTTTTGTTTTTACAAAAATAGCAGGGCCAATGGACTGGCATTTTATAATGAAGAAGTGTTTTACTGAAAAATACCCAATTAGCAATGGAAAGTGTAGCTTCCTGCAGATCATGAAGCTGGTTCAGAGACTGGTGCTCTTACCCTAGATATGGATTTTTAAAAAGTACTGCTCTGACCTCTGAGATTCATTTCATTTTAAAGATATACCTACAGCATTGGGAAAATATACTACAGCATTGGGAAAAACGAAATCCCAGTGCTGGAGTGCTGCAATGTTGTGGTGGCTGCAACATGAACATTTTACTCGCTGTGCTTCTGATGCTCTCTCTGAAACCCTTCACTTTCAATCCAAACAGTCAAAGTGAGGATTTTGCAGATCCTGTTAGAAACACATTCCAGGAGCTGAGGGATCATTTCAGAGAGCTTGATCCTAAGACCCACAGGGTACAGGAGGGACCGGCAGCAATCCCAGTGAGAAAGAAGACACCAGATTATCCAGCCAACTCATATGAAATACAAGCACTTTGGAGGATTGCTCCTGTTTTGGCCAACGTGCCCCAAGTATAGGATCCACCTGGACCCAAACATGGTGATGATGGTCCCACATCCCATCGAAGTGCCACGAGCCCTGAGTCCCAGTGCCGGTGGGTGCCTGAGCGGCTACACAGCTGATGACATGTGTGTTGTGTGTGCGCTGGGTGTCCCCCCATCTATTAGGATGCGGAAGGTGCAGAACTTTGGTCTTACGGCAGGGCAAAAACCCCGTCTTGCCACCAGGAACAGCCTGTGGGTCTCCAGGGCAGGCGAGCCCTGAGTGATCCCCTCAGCGCATCCCGGTGTGCCGGCAGCCGCAGCCCCTCGCCCAGGGCTGCAGGCGCTCCGGACATGTGGCCACAGATTGGAATCAGATGTCCGGAGCCGCCGCGGCGCTTGGCCCCCCGTCCCGCTCCTCCTGGGGACGCGGCAGCCTGCAGGGATCCCGCGCGGCCGCCCCAGCACGCGGAGGAGGGACGGGGCCCTGCGTCCGGCCGTGGGCTGAGGTGTCTCCTGCCTCCACGGCGGCAGGTCTGGGGCCGGAGAGATGAAAGGCGCTGGGCAGCAACAGCCACCGCAATCTGATTTTAATTCTCCCGTCGGAGCCCCCAGCTCTCAGATTCCTGTTTCCCACTTATTCCTGCGACAGTACTCAGCATTATCCCTAGCCAAAAAGCAGTGCCGTGACTCATCCGAGCTTCCTGCGGGAAAGAAAACGCTTCAGCCTGAAGTTCAGCCCGTCTGCTCATCAAGCAGCAAGGCTGCATCATAAAATTATTACTGGTCCTTAGCCGTGGCGGTTCAGCTGCACCTCTCTGTCATGCCAGACCGTGGCTTTGGCATTAGACATAGATTTTAAAATGTTTTAAAAGAGCATCGCACAAGTCAAATAAAGAAAATCTTCCACCTTTCCCAAATGACTGGCGATAGAGTAGGTAATTCTGGGAGAGACACTTGCACAGGCTAATGGCTTCAATCGCTGCAGCCAAAAAGTGGAGAGGGATCCCAGTGTTATTAAAGCTAATAAATCAGGGTACGGGAGAGATCTTACACATGGAATTGGACAGCATTTGCATTTTTCTGCCCTCAGAACTTCCAGGAAGGTTTTTATTTTTTTATTTTTTTTCTTCTACCTCATCCACCTTGGGTGTCTTAAAAACAGGAAAGACACTCCTGAGACTTAGAGCCTTCTATTAGATGTAATTACAGTACCTTACTTTTAAAGGTTTAAAAGTGCATCTTTATGGGCTTATGCAGTCCCGGTAACAGTAACAGTGTTTTATGTGTTTGATTGACATAAAACATGCCTCACCATTAAACCTTTCCTAGAACTCAG
>JAWLRI010000700.1:471657-486966 GCA_034781795.1 Crypturellus tataupa | reverse complement strand
CCGGTAACAGTAACAGTGTTTTATGTGTTTGATTGACATAAAACATGCCTCACCATTAAACCTTTCCTAGAACTCAGCGAGCGCTGGCCCTTGCTCCGGGGCTCTCCCTGCATCCCCGAGCCCCGGTCGCCCCAGCTCATGTCAGACTTATAACTCACAGGTTCATCAACCAGAAACACCAACCCAGGAGTTGCCCTCACCTAGTCAGACCCGCAGAAACAAACTAGGCATCCAGCTGAATGCTCCGATTTCAAATTTTTATTCTTCAAATTTCATAAGAAAAAAGATGGTGGAGGTGAGCAGAGCAAAAATTACTAGTGGAAATTGGAAACAAACTGCAAATAATAAATCAGATCAGGGAAAAAAATGTCTTTCTGTCTGCAGATAATTCACAAATGAAAAAAGTTCATTACAAATGACTTGCCCTGCTGCAAATTTTTAGTAGCACGTGTGTACAGTACATCATAAAACTTCTGCCCTGACATATTTTAAGAGAATGCCATTACTGATGGGAACTTCAGCTGGCAGCTGGGAAACTGCCAGAAAGCAAATTCTGAGGCCATGAGATGGTGGGATTTCAGAAATAGCAGGAGGTTGGGAGGAGTTACAGCTTCTCTCCCTCAGAGCATCCCAAAAGTCCACAAAACCCTTGAAATTAGTACACTGACTGAGTAAAATTAAATAAAAAGAGGTTGTTCTCTTACTGAAACCATGACTCATGAGCAGACAGAAGTGAAGTAATTAATAATTAGAAATGGGAAAAATATGAAAACTTTTATTTGCATGATTGTTTTTTCCATACTGAAAAACAAGCATCTGCAAGAAAGTATCCACGTTGCACGTAATATGCCAGAGTTTTTCAAGTGAGAAGACTTAAATTTTTGGGAGCTTTGCCTCAACATATTTCCTCAGAAAGATATAATTTTTTTTTTTTTCATGAGAGGAAGAGGGGATATTGGATTTTTTCACACCAAATATCCAAAATTGCAAATGATCTTCATAAAACAAAGTAGAGATTTTCAACAGAAATTCAATCCTCATATTGCCAAACTGTCTTGTACTTCAGTTATCAGAGAAAAAATAGAGAGAGAGAAATTAGACTATTTATATTGCTTTAATTTCCCTTCTTTCCCTCCTCTCTGTTGTTTCCTGATGTTTTGACTTTGTTTTATGCTTATCATCTCAAGGCATGGGTCCATGCACATGTACCAGCAGTCTCTTTCAGAACTTCTTTGCATTTACTGTAGAAGAACAGTTTGGTTATAAATCTACTTTTCTCTATTCCTCTTTCTGCCTCATTTCGCTTTTTTTTCCAGGTAGCTAGATTATTCCAAGAGTCTTTTTGCTCTTTTCTCCCAATGCCAATATGAAGGCGCCTAGACAAACATTTCCTCACCAGACTCTCTTGGCCTCTTCCCTATGAGTTTTGCTGCTGCCGTAGCAGGCCTACAAGAAGGGATGAAAGCCGTCTGGGCAATATCTTTTAAGCGGCGGAGAAATGTCTATCATAACTGCTCACCATTTACCGCAACCATGTGTGCATGTGCAGAGTTTACAGTTGTGGTTTTTCCAAGGGGATTGTGGTGGGGTTTTATAGGCTGCTCAAGATGTCCGTTTGGGTGTAAGTGTGTCTATCTATATAGAAATGTATATATATACATTCTAGAAAATGCTTGTGTGTGTTTTTTTTATTTACCATAACAGTCTGGAATTAAGTTTCCTTAAAAAAAGAAAAAAAAAAGAAAAGAAAAATGATTAATTTATGACTCCCTCATGCTTTTATTTTTTCTTTACTTTCTGTTTCCTCTCTCCAGTGTTTCTTCTATTTTGTTTTCCTTTTTCGCTTCAATTTTGAGAACCCCGAGGGTTTTTCCTCTGCTTCTCCCCATTTATTTCTTACCTTCCATATGTCTTTTTGTTCCTTTCCTATAAATTTACACTCTCTCCTTTCTTTTTTACTATTATCCCCTTTCATCTCTGCCTTTTTCCTTACCCTTTTTCCTCTGCTCCTTTTAATGTTCAGTCATTCTATTTTCAGTTCTGTACATGTCCATCTATTCCCTTCTATTCCTGTACACATTCCCTTTAATCTAACAACTCGCTGCTGAGCTACGTCCTCTCTGTGTGCCGACACCGTTTCCTCACTTCTTTGACTTTTTATACTTCCCCCGTTATGAGGTGCTCCTGCAGCCAGTGAAAATATAAGTCTTCGTAATATTTTCAGAGACCAGTGACAATATGGTTTGGGTTTGGGATCTCTATTTTGATATAACAAACAATATATGTGACTCAAAATGGTTAGGTTCAAACCACTTGCAACTACGGCGAATATACTTCTGCCCAAGATACGGTAGTATATGAAGCTACTAAAGACAGTAACAAGCTGTTGGAGAGAAAATGATCACTTTATATTTCTATCATGCAGATTTGCTCATTGTTTTTTGCTTTGACAGAAGTTAAAGCATAGTTGGTTTCACTATTTTGGAAACAGTTATACAAGGGGATTCTTGAAACTATTTCTCTTTGAAATACTCTGTTTCGCTGAGTGAAAACATTCAGCATAAACATGCTGGTTTTGATAAAGTTGTTGATAATCTGGTTTCCAGGATGAACCCTATGGCCCAGTCCAGAGAAGTGCACTTAAATAATTATTTTTGATTCTGACTTTTCCAATCTGAAGACTGGTATTTTGGCATACACAATTTTTATGAAAATGCATGAAGGTTTTTTTATAGGTGCAGATTTTTAGAGCAGAGGTGTGATTTTTTCAGTAAATGTTTACTGAAAAAAAATCTCAATCCAATAGCAAAACAAAGCCTGTGTACTAATTACATAGCTCCTTGTCTGTACCAGCCCATAAGACTGTTATCTGTCGGACCAAACTTTAGGGTGTCCCTCCTGGGAATGGGGAACAAGGTTTGAGTAAATCACCTACCGCATTCTGCATTGAAAAACCTCTCGAGAACTTGAAGCAAAGATGGAAAGGACCTTAATTAGTTTCTGGATAACAGATTATCACAGATTTTAGTATGCCCAAGGGCATGTCCTCTCAGTAACTCTCCTTCACCAAAAAAAAAAAAAAGAGAAAACCCCAAACCCTAGACTGGGGTAGTCGGATTTGTTTGGATACTCTCAGCAGGGCTGAGAGCTGTGAACAGCCCAGCAACATCTCATTGCAGCACAGACAGAAAATACGCTCCTGCTCCAGAGGAAATCTGAAAGTCCCGAAATGTCAGTGACTTCTGGAAGAGCACTGCAACCATTAATACTGAGAATTTGGCTCCAAGGAGCTGATTCTGCAAACACTTTAGCACATGTACAGCTTCCCTTTACGAGAAACCTCAAAGAACTTGATAGTGTTGCTCCATGCAAATCAAGGCAGTCATATGGCAAAGTGTTTACAGGGCTTTGGATCTAAATTTTGAAGTCACTTCAGGACCCTTAAAGGCAGGCGCTAGATAACCATAAATCTCCATTGTTTCATGCAAGAAAAGATGAAGAGATTTATTTCCTTTAACTTACATCATGGTGTTTTACCACTCAGGCCTAATTCTGAAGCGAGCTCAAGTGCCTGCAGCTCGGAGGGCTACAGCCCAAAACCCTTGCCTTGTGCAGAGGAGCTGAGATGTGAGACCCAAGGGTTGCCCTGCACTTTCCCTGGGCTCCTGTCATCTCCTTGGAGCAGGCTGCTTTTCAGATAATTTTTAAGATAATGAGGAGAATGGAGAGCTGGCCTCAGAAAAAGGAATGGGAGCTGGATTTATTCAGCCCAGCAAAGATGAAGGCTGAAAGAGAGCAGAACTGATACCTGATATCAGCAAAGGGAAAGAATAGACTAGAGGAGAAAACTGGCACCAAAACAACCAATGAGTGAACTTGCCAGACACATGTTTAAGTGCAAAATTAGAAAAAAATATCTCTAGCTACCTAGCACAGAGAGGAGAACAGCTTCCTGAGGAGAGATGCCAACAGAGCAAACTACGATTGAGCTTGAGAGGACTCACTAAAGCCCGGTGCGAGGAAGGGTTGAGCCACCAGGCCTCCTCCCCAGCTTCGTTCCTCCAGGCCCCGGGGAGCTGCCGTGGCCTGGCAGAGCCGGGGATGACCAGCAACGCACCTCACCCGGGGCTGGACCTTTCCAGCCAAAGAGACAGGTTCCTGGGGCTCATCCCAGGAGGAGGGGCACGGGGACCGCAAGCCTGTGCCGACTTCAAAGCCAAGGTGAAGACACCAGCCTTGCTCCCCAGTCAGTAACATGTTAAATGCAAAAGGAAGGACAGAACCTGAGTCAAACTCCATAAACCTGTGGAGACTGTATCTGCTGGCCAGACAAAAATATAAAAAAGAAAAAAATATATGAAAATGCATTTTTCTTCAGTGAGGATTTTCTCAGGCACCACAGTGGTGTCAGTCACATAAAACCAAAAACTGGATTGTGCACACAATCAGAAAGTCCAATTTGTTAAATAATTTTTACATTTCTGTGCAATCTGATGCCACTATGAGGAGCCAGAAGCAGAGCTGTCACAAGCAAGGTGACAAGCACAGAGAGCAGCAAGGTCAGCCAGCAACCACAGTGCTTTGCTCAGGGAGTTTGCAAAGGGTCTGATAGCCTGTGCACACATATGCTGTGTGAGACTCTCCCTAGATGAATACAAAGGTGAACGCACCCCCAACAGAAAGCAGCTTTTCTCCCTTTTTTGAGGACAGTGTCAGGCTTGCTAAGCATGAGGATGCTTTTGGTGCCCCCGACGGGGAGGCAGGCAGGTGAGCGTTCAGTTGACTTACACCAGAAGCCGCAGTTTTTCCTGTTTGCTTTAGGACACAGGGACTTTTTAAAGCTCTCCCGAGGCGATTTACTTCTGCCTTGACTTTATGTGCATGTTGTTTCATCATCTGAGGCCTAGCTGCATACATACGTTTATAATATGGGTTTCATTTCAATAAGCTGGGAAAGCAATAAATTTAAAGCTGACTAACAGTTGTTTTATGTGGCTGCCAACCTGCCAAGTAGCATTCTTAATTATTGCCAGGAAACTAAGTGTTTTGCAGCCATGTGTTTTACATTTGAATGCAGTATGTCTTGTCAGCTCTCTCTGCTGGACTGACGGACAGGCTAGTAATTTTTGTATGCCGAGGGGCCTGCTTTGGTGGGTGGCTTCTTTGTAGGCAGGTAGGGATATCAACAACAGAGTGATAGAATGGAGCACCCCAAACAGTCCCTGTTTCCTCGACTGCTTTGACCCAGAAAAGCTGGAGGGAAGGAGTTAAATCTGAGCCCAGATCTGTAGAATTTTTCTATTTAAGACTGTAGGGCAACTAGTTATTAAAGTTGTCAGCAGAGAAAAAACATAAACATATTATAAATTATGTATGTTAGCATAAGATGGATGACCGTTTTGTTCCTTCTGTGCAGGGTAGATTGAGACGTTGCTATGAGTAGGCTCTACTTTCCTTTGGCCCAGACAAAACTCATTATCGTTGCACCAAAACAAGCAGTGGTTGCAGGGCTTGTTTTTTTGCAGTCTGTGTTTAGGCTCCAAGATGTTGTCCCACACTTTGGAAATTAGCCAGTGAAAGGAGGACAGAAAAGGAATACTAAAAAAGGAAGCACTGACCCAAACAGTTTGGTTGCATGTATTCTGCTCTCCAGAATGCTTTGAAGTCTGGAGAGAAACTTGAATGAGTAAGTTAAGAGTGCCTTGAGGCCCTTAATTTGCGCAACCAACACTCATTTTACTGGTCGTCATCATTGACCCTAGAAGAATTATAAAGGTCGTATTTTCTCGCAGATAATGTAAGTCTTGAGCAATTTTTAAAATGGGATAAACATAAACACATTGTTAAAAGCTTTTTTTTGTGTGTGTTCAATGTTTGTGTTCATTTTTTTCTTTAATAAATTGCATGCAGCAAGAAAAATGCCAGTGAAAGAAAGGCTCATCTCAAGAGCGCGTGGGGCAATGTTGTAGGATATTGTTCCCCCTGCACACACGCACCTAATTTTAGAACAGTTCCCATTTTTCTCTAATGCTGCAGAAAAGTCTAATAGTGTTTACTGGTCTTTTTCTTTGAGTAATTTTGTCGTTTTGTTAAGGAGGGATTAATTAGTGAATCATTATTCCCATTTTGGCATATGAAAATCTGGAGCATGCTTTCATCCATCTCCCGAGAGTGCGGCATTGGCACCATAGCAGAGGATGTGGAAGAAGCGTTTTTCAAAGAAGCAGATGTGGCAGCTCCAGGAGCATCTGTATTGGTGCGTTCTGCTGAAGGATCTCCACTAATCATTTCCCTGCTCACTCAAGCATCCTTGTGTGCTTCTTGCAGGTGAGGCCTGCCTTTTTGGCACCAAACTCTCTGGGGAAAAATTATAATTAAAAGTCATGTGGTATTTCCATTAACTGCTCTAATTTCTAACTCTTTCTCTGTTTTTTTTTTTTTTTTTTTTCCCAAATAAATGAATTTCTTAGGAAGTTTCTTTGGAAGGCTGTTCTCTATCTCGGGGCAACATTTTTCCAAGGAGATTGTGGGCATGGGCCAATGCTGAAAGTTGCAGCATAAGATCCTGTTCCCAATTACATCAATAGAAATCCTCCACTGACTTCAGTGGGGCCAAACCCATTCGTAGGATTTTAATGTTTTCCTTGACGATCCTTAAAGAATTTGAGATCCATGGTTTTGGGTTCATCCGCTCTCCAGATGCGTGGCTTGGCCTGCTCATTCCAGATTTTGGGGGAGAACTTTGCAGAGAGGTTCCCCATGCAGGTGCAAGCTATTGGAGACACAGAAATGGCCTGAGGGAAGAAGTTAGAGGTAGGAGGTCACGGAGGAGCTCAGGGATGATTGCACGTGTAGCCAGTTAGCTTGGCATCTGGGAAGGAAAAAGGAGTATCTTTTGCCTGACCAGCACTTTGAGGTCTGAGTTACATTTTCATTCCGTGCTGGCCTAACTCTTCTGCAATTTAGGTCATTAGTCAAACCTGAGACTGTGTGAAAATGCCTGTTTAACCATTTAAAATGTGCACCAGGGCTTTTAAGCCACTGTTTGCCCTGTACAGTGAGGGCTGCCTTTAGGCAGGAGCTGACAGGACAGCAGACACTGCAGAGCCTGTCACTGCTGCCAAGCTGGGGTGTTGCTCCTTGACTTCACTCCCTGAGCTGAGGAGGAATAAGAAGAGCAAATATGAATTGCCATTAAACATACAGGTGCGGAACAAAATGAGGCACAACCTGAGGCTAAGTTTGGAAACTCTGGTCAGCTTCTGGTTATGCAAAAACAGGCACTTCAATGTGGTCTGGAACCTTCACACCCCTGGAGACACCGCCGACATGGCACTTTTTCCTCTCCTCTGTTTTTCAAGAATTACTTAGTGCCCAATCTCTCAGGAAGAGAGATGAAGTCCTGTATGCCACGCTCTGCTTTTAAGGCAAACCAATCACTGCAGCGGCTTCAACAGAGCACAGCCTCTGCTTGCAGGCAGCGGGTTCTCCCTCTAACACCAATTGTTACCAATTGCTCTGGTATTTCAGAGCTAAGCCAGATTACACCAAAGCAAACACAAAAGCCATATCCACTTGTATAAAAAAGTATATCTAAAATTACTCCCATGTGTGAGGTGCTGCTGCATGACACTAAGTGCAGCAGCCAAACCAGTAACAGCTAAATCCTCTGGATCCCCATAAAAAAGGCACTGTACACAAAAACACAGTAAACGAAATGACTGAATTAGAAGCAGAGATAAGTGAAGGACAGCACTCTGCTGCTCTGTGTTCAATATGATTGCCAAAGTGCTGAGGCTTTTTGCCACTTTCAGATAAAGGGGATTTTTACACATTTACTCGTTTGCAAGTTTTCCCCAGTAAAATTTTTGGCAACTGCTAACTACCTTCTACTGTCTTGCTGCATCAGCGACAGCTCAGGCTCTCCACTTTAATTGTTTGTGCCCTGGCTGGCTTCCCGATGAAATGGAGGCATTCATTTGCTTTTAAAGTTTAATTTTTACTACTATTGCTAATAGAAAAATCCCTTGGGCCTCAGCAATATGTAGGTGAAATTCACTGGCAGTGAAATCTCTGAATGACATATTTGTTGAACCAGGCGTGTTTGTCAGGCAGTCTGAGCAACCTAAGCCCTACTCAGCTCATTTATCTCATAAAGGACATTAGGAAATATAGAGCTGAATGAAATAATGCCTTAATTTGTTCCAAGTTATCCCAAGTTTGGTTGTCAAAGATGTCATCAAAAAGCCCACTGATTTCTTATCATTCTATCCTTCTTTTACCCTAGGCAAAAATAATGTTTGGGAGTTTAAAGGAAAATTTTACTGTTAGTTTATATATATATATATGTTGACTTTTTTTTTCCTTGATAACTCTTCTTTCAGTATTAGAGCCTACGGTTTTCCCTAAGGTGAACAGATATTTGACAGAAGCATCCAGATCAGATGTCACCCTGCCAAAGAGCATGATGTGGTCAACACGTCAGCACTGCAAACCTGCCATTGCCCTGGGCAGCCCAGTGCTTGTGGAGCTGGTTTCCCTCATGGAAGGCGCAGTGCACCATATCAGTAAAAGCATATGTAAATGTGCGCCTCTGCGGAAGGTGCACCTCTACGGAAAAAAGGATGTCACTTCAAGACAGCTGCTTCTTTCTTGTAGTATTTTGCCCAAACCATTTTTCTTCCACTGTTGTTGTGTACTCAAGTTATGGGGGGGAATTTACATGAGCAAGAGAGATGCCTAATTCCCAGACCAAGGCCTGGTTCCTCCCTCCCCATCCCAACCTGCCTGTTTTGGCTTTCCACATCCTATTGCGCTTTCACTGGGGACTGGACTGTAATGATGGCCCTTGCTGCCTCACAACCTTATCTTTCCTTCCGCCCTTTGAAAATAGCAACAGAAGAGGTGAAAGCCTTCCAATGCAGCACACAAAAAGCAGGAGAGGATATGCGAAGGAAGAACCCGCCTGCGGAGAGGGGGAACTGACAGGCCTGTGATGTGGCTTTCAACATATCAGTGTCACAAGAGCACTAGGCAGATCTCTGCCATGGTGCGGTCCTCATGTAGTGAAGGCAAGCTTGTTTTTAATAGACAACATATTGCGCCTATAGCCCTGATTAAATCTCTCTGTTCTTTTTCCTTTTCCCTTCCCCTGTGGGCTACCTTGCGATCGGCTTGGCAAATCTTAAGGAATACAGATGTAGCACTAGCATAAACAAAAATATGGCACATTAGCTGCGCAGGCTCCTTTGAAGATAAAGAGCGACTTTAAATTCCACAATCCTGAGGGCTCTTGTCGCCTTGAAATCTGATTTCAAAGCTCAACACCACTGAAATGTCTTGTTGAGAGTGATGACAGCAGGCAGTGAAGTGTACACTGCATTGTCACCACCTGTGATTGGTGGTAAAGTGCATACTTTGGCTACCACATACAGACTCCCTAGCTGTGGGCTGCCTCTAATAATGCAAACAATAACTGCTGGCTAATTTCAGTCCTGTAAGTGTGGTGATGAAGTATAACATAAACTCAGAAACCATGGGAGTTAAGTGGATGGAGTCCATTTTCATGGTTTTCAAGGGATGCAGAGAATCCTTGTGGTGTCAAAGGCTGTGGGAGAAAAAGAGGTGAATGCATCCCTCATATTTTAATAAAAATAAAGCCCAGCACTTGATAACAGATCAAGACATATATAGTCTGAATGATGCTGTAAGCACTGGTAGTCTTCTCAAGGAGGACATGTATCTGTGAGATAAGCTCAGGGGACCTGGCACTTCAGCTGTGCAGTAGCGTGCAGGACACCACGCAGATGGGTGGAACACCACTGCCTGCCTGCCCATGTGGGAGCTACATCCCTTTCACTAAAAAGTATCTACTGCCAGATAGCAAATAGGTGACCAGCGAGAAGTACACAGACTCCAGGCTACACCCAATTTCCATGCCCAAGCAGTTCTTCAGTTTTTGAGATGACATGGCACGAGGAGGTTCACAGTGGTGAGGAATCTCAGTGCTCCATCTGACCAGGACCTTCTCTGAGCGTCCGACAGGCCTGGGCAGTTGTGCTGGTACCTGCATGGGTTGGAGGCTTGCTAATGAGGGCCACTTGTGTGTTGTCCTACCACAGTCTTGAAGGTGAGAGTTTTGGGGGAAACACAGCAGAGACACACCTGAAGTTGGCCTGAACTTGGCTGTGTTTGCCAGGGTGCCATGGCTGGCTGACCTTGGGCTTGGAGGAGACAGAGGCAAAGGGATACTGGGAGGAGTGAGGAAGGTGAGAAGGAGGAGGAGGTAGTATTAGTAGTTGCACTTCTCCAGGTCAAGGAGGGAGTGACTTAAGTATCCGTGTACACAGGTTTTGGGAAACCTTGGCTTGCTTGGACATGGTTCCATAGAGATGCCTGAGGCCTGTTTCCGTGCTGCTTCTCTTCTGCTCAGGTCTCCCAGGGCAGCTGTATGATGGCAAGCCCTCCCACGGCTGGGCAGTGCTCAATCCACGTGCAGAACCTATGTCCATGCTGCTGCTCTCTCTGCACTGTGCTCCTCTCCAAGGAGCTGGGGCATTAACAGGTTTTGTGACAGTGACTTGACCGTCTGCTTCCAGCAGGAGAGGTGAAACGGCTGCCTTTTCAAAGTCAAGAGCATCACCCATTCACTTTTCATGGAATTTCATCCATTCATTTACTTATCTATAAATGAAAATTAATTACACAAAATTCCTCATAGGCTTCTTGAAGGAAGACTCTGAGGAAGAAAATAGGGTAAGACTGAAGAACTATTGTTAGAAAAGTAGGCAGATAACTAATCTAGGCTCTCAGTATTGCCAAGATTGGGACAGCAAGAGGTTGAGATTGATGTGATGACACCAAAATGGACATCAGCACATGGAAGCATGGTGTCCGATCTCTTCCCGATGAAAAGAATTTGGACTCATACCCATCTCCAAGACTATGTAAGATATCTGGACCCAACTAAGACAACACCCACATCGTACTTGCCATCATAACTAACTATCCTTTTTTTTTCAAGATTAGGAGAATTGCTGACGCTCAAGAATCATTAACTCTGACATACGATATCAATGGAAATGCAATGCTTCTTTCATGTTCATTTTACTTATGGGTATTAAGACAGTTATAGATACTAACTTCTACATATTAGCTCATAAACTCATAACACACATTACTTTAGGTAATATGTTATATATGTAATATAAAGTTAGTAAGATAACTTACTAACTTTAGGTAACTTTAGAGAGATACATGTTAGAAAGTCCATATATTAGAAAGCATAATTTCTGCTCAGAAAGTTATTTAGCAAACTTTTCAGTTACAAATGAAATAATTTTATTTTTTCCTACTAATATCACAAATATATTAAGCGATTTACAGCAGACAAAGCTCCAGTGCTATGGAGTGTGTAATCTAAACAAACAAGGAAGAGATGAAGGGAGAAATGCTTAATATGATAAAAAAGGGAGATGGAACATACTTTTTCACCTCCTTTGCTCTTGTCCACTTGTATTCAGTATTTCTGGGGGCTTAAAGGGTGCTGATGCATTACTGCTGTAGGCAGAGGTCCTATGACTAAATATTTAGTAAGTAACAGGAGGTCTGTGGACAAGGAAAAGCATACACCTTATGCACCACCGCTTCTTTCTAGCAGTAAACTACCCTGTAGTAGTGGAATAAACCAGGGCAGGGGCAGAGAATTTGGAATACAGAGGTTAAACCCTCTAAATCTCTTTTTCTGCTCTCCACCATAAATCTATTGCTGTCAGTTAAAAGCCATAGGAGATATATACTGTAAAAAGAAAGTAAAAAAAAAACCTTAAGTTTAAAGTATGGCAGAACTACCAGACAGTTCAAAACATAGAGCCACGCAAAGGAAAAACTATTTCAAGTCAGCTAAAAGGTCAGCAGAAAGTTCTTGCCATTTTGGGAATGCCTGTGGAGGCAGGCACTGAGCAATGCTTGGAGCATGACGCAGGGGAGCACATGCCTCATCCGCCCTGAGTGAAGGTGGCCAGGTGCTTCGCCTTCATGGTGTCGTGCTATTCCGTGGCCGACACTAAATACCGATGACACCAGATACTTTCCTTTTTAACGAGCAAAGCCCAGCAGCAAGGAGTTCTGTTTGTTACTGGCTTCTCAAAGCGCTTGGCTTGGAAAGTGAAGTGCCCTGTTTTCTTAACTTGCAAAGCATGTTGCGAAGGTCCATGGACAGGAATCTTGCACTCCAGCAATACCTTCTTTCTGCTACAAGGAATTTTGACAAATGCCTGTTGATAAATCATCAATCTTTGCAGACACGCATGCTTATTAAACTTTTCATGCATAGAAGGACTCCTGTTGTCTTCTGTGGCACTAGCACCTGCAGATGCCCGCTTCACCTCATAGTTTTTATCTTTTATCTCACAAATTGCATTTTTTAATTATTAACACCTGGGATGGTAATTTTTGCTTTCTGCTTATTTCATCCACAATGTTAAAAAAAAAAAAAAAAAAAAAAAACAAATAACAATGTGTGAGTTTTATCTCAAAGGAACAATAATAGTGTTAGGGGTTTAAAAAGAAACAAGCTAAAAAGAGTTGGGAGCAACCTTGAAGCTTATTTGCCATTAAGTAAATACATAAATAAATAGTTCAATAAGCAGCCAAATTCAGAAACTTTGGTTTTGAACAAAATGCCAAAGGTTGTGACAGCTGACAGCTGTTTACAACAACCTTCTCCTTGGTCAGTGAGGAAGTCTCTGCCAGGATGGAAAATAGTAAAGTAGTTTCCCTACTGCTCAGGTTGTATTTTACATCCCAAACTATTTTTCCTGACAGGAAAAGCTGACGTCTTCTCTAAGGAATCTGTTCATTTTCAATCTTCCTTGCAACCTGAAAAACATACCAAAGTATGTTTTTGCTGTTTCATGTTTCTTTACCTTCCTCTAGTAACTAGCGGAATACTGAACTGGAAGGGAAAGCAATTTTCCAGTCTCAGGGGTTGGGAACTGCAAAGCAGCTTTGCTAAACCCTAATCTATGACTTGTAATTATGGCCATTTCAAGGTTCCCTAGGAGAATTATTGTCTTTTGAAATATTTTAAATAGCTGTCTGTCCACAGCTTTTCCTCTTCTCAAAAAAATGGATATATTATCATTTTAATGTCTCCTGCTGCTGCTACTGGGAGCACTAAACCTCAGTCATGTTCTCCCTCTGCATATGAATCAGTAAGAAATACCTAATGCTAAAATATGCCCGGAAAGTTTTTAGTGACAATCTAAAAATAAGAGCAGTGAGCAAACACTGAAAATACGAAGCTGACTTAACAGCAAAGGTGAGGTAGCTCTCACCTAACCTTAATCATCAAGAAGTTGGGCCGATAGCCTGGAGCAGTCACTTAGGCTTGCTGTAAAAGGAGAGAAATGCATCTCCGGAGGGCAATCTGTCTCTTTACCTTAAGGCAGAAGGAAGCACTTTCAACAGTACACCCGTTTCAGTGGGGTAAAGTGCATGACTTCTTTGTATGCATCTCCCCTACATCAGTGTTACAGGCCCCGATATTGCTCAGTTTTACACTGGTGACTTGCCAGCTGTGGGCACCCCCACCGCCCCGCACTGCTGCAGCGGGAGCCGTGGGGCCGGGTGAGGACAGAGCCTTCCTGTGCTGCCTGTGACTCCTGTGCGGGGAGAAGTGCAAAGCGTCATCTGAGGTTAGGAGTGCGGTTCACCTCGCCCAAAATAAGGTCAAGCTGCAGTTCGCTCTTCCAGAGCAGAGATTCATTTTCACTGAGTCACTGCTAGGAAATCTAAAGGGAAACTAAATGAAAGCACTAGCGAGGCTGGCAGATTTGTTTCTCTCTCTCTCTCTCTCTCTTACCTACACGTTTCTCACGTCTTCCGCAGCAAAAGGAATTTATCGTGCAGCCAACTGCTCCACCTCTCCCCATTTATTGGCAGTTTCTGTGTGAATAACTGTAACAGGAGAGCTGGCTGCTTTGTAACAGCTAATGCCACATTTTTTAAAGCATGCAGGTATTTGGCTTGTCCTGCAGCTCTTGCTGGAGAAGTCTGATTGCCTTCAGTAGGCAACTGCATCTGGCAGGGGGGTCTCCTTTCTGAGGATGAGATGCTGAAAACAGATCCAAGTGGCACTAAACTTTTGCCTTCAAACTTCTAGCAAAACTCCTCTGCCTGACGCATTTCATGCTCTCTAGCTTTTCGAATGGCTGCAAATATTGCTGGTCATTTGCTTTACATTAGGAATATTTTCAATCACGGGACTGATGATCATAAGCACTTTTCAGTTTCCGCACTGTCACCCTGAAGGCAATGGAGACTGTGAACCCTTGCAGGGTCAGGCTCTTAAACTGTGGCCATTTAATGACAGCCTGGGCAATTACCTCTTTATTAAGGAATAAACTAGGGGAAAACCAGTGTTCATGCCTGACTCACGTATTGAGCTGCTGTTAGCACTGGAGAGGTCTGACAGGATGACAGGTTCTGTCAGTTGTGCTTAACAGAGTGACACAGCTGTGAGCATTTCAAAACAATATATTTCTTCAGAAGGCTTTGGCTTCACAGACTCTGGAAGTAGTGACTCAGAAAGGCATTTCTCAGCTCTTCTTACTAGAAGGGAAAGTATTCTGGAATTCCTGCAAAATAACAGAAATACTATTCTCCACACATACCCTTTTACTGTATAAAGAATAACACTAAACTAAATCTGATTATGTAACCACTATGGCAAGGCTAACAAAACTGCTGCCTGCTTAGTTCAACTCAGATCAAAAGCAGTTCAGCTGCCTAATATATCATCACAACTCTCACTTAAAAATACAGTATGCATAATTGCTTATGGGCAGTGGTGTCCCCCTGGGGTCAGTACTGGGCCTGGTACTGTTCAGCTTGTTCACTAGGGACTTGGGCACAGAGTGCACCCTCAGCAAGTTTGGAGGTGACACCAAACTGGGAGGAGTGGCCAGCACTCCCGAGGGCTGTGCTGCCATTCAGAGGGTCCTAGACAGGATGGAGAGTTGGGCAGAGAGGAACCTCCCGAGGTTCAACAAGGACAAGTGCAGTGTCCTGCACCTGGGGAGGAATAACCCCAGACACCAGTTCAGATTAGGGGTTGACCTGCTGGAAAGCAGCTCCGCAGAGAGGGATTTGGGAGTCCTGGTTGACAGCAAGTTAACCATGAGGCAGCAATGTGCCCTTGTGGCCAAGGCGGCCAAAGGGATTCTGGCTACATCAGGAGGAGCGTTGCCAGCAGGTCGAGGGAGGGGATCCTGCCCCTCTGCTCAGCTCTGGTGAGGCCGCACCTGG
>JAWLRI010000700.1:437723-471557 GCA_034781795.1 Crypturellus tataupa | reverse complement strand
TCTCTGGAGATCTTCCAAACCCACCTGGATGCCACCCTGTGCCACGTGCTCTGGGTGTCCCTGCTGGAGCAGGAGGTGGGACTAGATGATCTCTAGAGGTCCCTGCCAACCTCAACCATTCTGTGATTCTGTGAACTGCTTGCTTCCTTGATGAGCCTTTTGCATGGTCAGAGGGAAACTAGGGGAAGGAGGAAGAGGAAATAAGAATGAAAATCAGCTGTGATATAAGTAATGGACATATTTTGCTCTGTCTGTTCAAAGATGGCAAGTGGAAAAACAGTGAAAGGAAGTAACAGTGATTTGGGGTATTTTTGTTATGCAAAACAAACAAACAAACATAAAAACTCATTTCTGTCTCCCTGAAACTTTCTTTTGCCTGGTGTGGTACATACAGGTACTCTGCAGCAGTGCAGATTAAACTTTCTTTTTTTTTTTTTTTTTTAATACAGCAGATTTATTTCAAAAAATGACAGACTTTGCATTTTAAAAGAAGGATGTACTTCACTGACCTAATTTGCACGTTTTCTCTTACA
Organism: Crypturellus tataupa; assembly: GCA_034781795.1. Classification (NCBI taxonomy): domain Eukaryota; kingdom Metazoa; phylum Chordata; class Aves; order Tinamiformes; family Tinamidae; genus Crypturellus; species Crypturellus tataupa. Next base: position 471,024 of record JAWLRI010000700.1, on the reverse strand, counting down.
AAAGATAATCTGAAATAATCCTGTTTTTTGACTAGAGTGGTTGGGAAGCATTACATTTAGAAGGAAAAGAGATAAACCTGCTGACGATTTGTCCTCAGATGTGTTAAATATTAGGTATATTCCAAATGGAGAAAAGCTTCATTTTGACAAGGGCTCTGCAATTTTAAGTATTTGTATGTTATTTTCACTAAAGTAAATGTTTTCTAAATAAAGAGTTATTTCCATAAAGGCCTTTCTTCCTGTATTTAGGTCAACATTTTTGATTATCTGTAGATCTGTTTGCAGTTTAATAAAAGTGCTTGTAATAGATCCAAGTTGGAAGGTAAATGCATTTATAAAGTTGCTTGAAAGTATAAACATATTGTAGTTTTAAAATAATATAGCCTTGATAAGCCTAGACTGCAAAAATAAAAAGTAAGAGAGATTCCAGTATGTTAAATTTATCACAGCCATTATACTTATAGATTGATATTTTTGTATCCCATAGGTCAATTAAGAGATATTGTAAGGAGGAGGAGGATGGCTCCAATGAAACTGTAAGTGCTTTAGAGGTTTGCGCTCTTTCTGAAAACACTGTGACGTTCTGTCAGTGGATAAGCTTACCATTACTCAGAAAGTGATAAATGCTCACCAGTGAATGCACAGATATTGTATGAAGGTACTTTTCTGTCACTATGGTTGTTATAATTTTGATAAAATCATATTTTCTAGGCATTTGAAGAAAGTTTCTTAATCTGAAAAAATAGACATAGACATATGTATGGTATGTATCTTTATATATATATATATACGCACACACATCAGTGTACGTGTAACTCTACTTATACCGGCACATGTATGCATGTATGGATGAATCTACCATAATATTTTTTCTTCTTTCTCCAAATCATTTTCACACCCATGTAATTCGACTTAAGCAAAGACCATGTGTCATAAGATGGTATGAAAAAGCATTTTTACATTAAATAGAATTGGATTGATTCGGCTTACAATCAGCCAAAAGAAATGCTTTTCCCTAATGATGGTGAATACTGTCATTGCCCAGAATACTATTATGGAAATGCATCTGTTTGATTGCCAAGGTATGGGAAGGGACTACATTTGATACTTAAATGTTGAAACATTTATCAATGTCAAACATTTCAATTAAACATAAATTTATTGACTGTTGTAGTATAAAACACATATTTCTATAAAAGCAAACTGGAAAAAATTCATAGGACCATTGGGGGATAAAGAATTGTGTTAAAAATGCACATATAAGACCACATGTTGTTGACACAAGCATTTTTACATAATCTATACCTGACTAAGAGACCTGATTAATAGATTTTACAAACTGGCAGAGGAAAGAAGAGCAAAATTGTTGTGTTTTATCTAAAGCACTGCTGAATGTAATGTGCTCAGGTAAATAAAAGCTTTTATTTCAGAAACAAGCTGTATTTACCGCTACCATCATCCTTGACATTTGTTTCCATCAAAACTTCAAGACACAAAACTGTTGGGCCTAGAGTTAGGTCCAAATCCTTCATTTGGACATATTTCACAATGAATGCAAATATTTCATGTTGTCAGTGATGACAGCTTTTCCTGCTAAAACAAGTATTCGGTTGAAGTGCATTTATCAGCATTCAGCTTGGCAAAGTGGAGTAGATAGATAGTTTATTTTTACCCGTGAGCATGAATGAGGTGTTGTGAGCACTGGACACAGATTCCTCCTGCCCAGCTAGGAGATGGGAAGTCAGGACTCATCCTCTGAGATCCGCACTAATGTTTTTCATATGGCTGAGAGTTCGAGACACAAACTGCATACCCAGGGAAACTGGGGGACTAGATCACGGGGGAGATGCCAGCAGCTCTGAAGTCCCTTTGTTTTGCAGCAGGAGGGAGATGTCAGGTTTGCAGCCAAAAGGCAGCTCAGCCTGATGACACAGACTCAATAGTCCTTGGGATACTGCAGCCATGAGGTCAGCTCTTCAGCAAAGCATCCACAGTGGAGCTTTGCTCCGACTATTTATTGGCTCCATATTCAATGGTCCATGATGCTGAGGGCATAGGCTGACATTCCTGGGGTAAGAAGTTTGAAAACTAGTTTAGTGGGGAATAGTGTTGTACTTTGTCAGGCAAGGAAGTAGAAGTATCTGAGGAAAAATGTGTTCCAAAAGCAGAACATTAAAATCCACCACTATACTTTTCTGCCCACACACCGCTGGATAGATGTGGATAATTTTTAGTATTTGTTCTACTATATTGTTGTTCATAATGCTAAATAATTGTGGGTACTTGTATATTTTTCCTATAATAATGTTAGGGAGACTACAAATCATGGCATAGAAACATGGGTAACCAGAAACAAATTTTCTTCTTTATATGTAGTACATGTGAGAGGAAAATAGTGCTAGAAAACATCTAGGTTGCATTATATTTGTATGGCAAAGAATATAATTAATTTGCCAGTCGGAGCCTGTTTGTAATAGCAGCATAAGTCTGATTTTCATAAACTTTCTATAAACATAACTATGCAAAATTACTTATATAAGGACCTATTTTATAGACTTCAGTAAGTTTACAGGCATATAACACATTTCCTCCCATCCTTTGCCATGCTCACCTCTACCTTCATACACATTAAGGTGAAAGAAATTTCTTTCTCCTGAAAGGGAGGTTCTGCTTCATAAATTGCTAGCTTATTAGACTCCAATATATCTTGCCACTCACAGGGGGGAAAAAAAGAAAAAAAAAAAGAAAAGGAGAAACTGTAGTTGTTCTGCTGTTTATTTTTGTGGAATGTCTTTTCTAACTCGGCACCACCAGCGAGATTGCTGTTATCAGCTCTCAAATACCAGTCACTCCCTTATGAAGCAAGCAAAGATACACCGAGCAGTCCCAGGGACCAAGGAAACTTTGGCATTTCATCAGTTTCAGGGCTAGAATTTCACTGTCAAGCTCACTATCTGCTGGGCCCTCATAGATAAACAGTAGATAGGAGCTCACAACACATTCCTTTCATGTTCACTAATTTCAGAAAGAGACTCTGCAGTCTAACACCAGCACATCCCTTGAAGTCCTATCTCTCTGCTTGTATCTTTGGCAGCCATGTAGTAATTAGTAAAACAGAGCAAAGATATTTTACACCACTCTGTCCACTCAGCTCTGCTGCTATGAACAAATGCTGCAAGTTTTGGCGAGGAATGGCATCTCACACTCTGTGCTTGGATTATAAATCCCTATTTACATCTGAAATTCTTTTAAATTAGTTAAGATGTAAACTATAACTTCAAACGATAAAGAGCTCTTGCTATGGTAATTTATAGCTTTAGGAACTAAGTAAGTTTATCTCCTCTAGATTTAATGAAAGTTTAAGACAACATATTAAAAATGAAATTAAGATAAATAAAATCATGTTATCACTGCCTCCTCTTAGCAAAATTAAATAACTTACTGTGAGAAAGTGTGGTTTCTTTATAGCTAACTTAGGGGGGTTGCCTTTATATAATATTTAACCTTTCCTCTGGGTAACCTTCCTATAACATTCCTCCCTCCTAGCCTAGATTCTGCCACCCTCACAGCAAATAATAGGCATTTCACAGATGGTCTTGCTGTTTGCAATTGGCCCATCTCTGGAATAAGATACTACTCCATATGACGAGCAGAAACACAGTTAAGTCCTTAAGTCTTCAGTGTCAAGAAGCCATCGTGGGTATCATATATACGTGTTACATATGTGATACATATATATTATATACACACATATATACACATGTGCACAGAGCTTTCATAATATATATAAGAGATACTTAAGCTTTCAAAGATCTTACCAGCTTCATAGGCCAATCATCTAGTGCATTGCAAAACTTCTTACTTTATGAATCAATCTGACAAATATGGTTGTAGCTTTGCACTTCCTGAGCATGTCCACAAGCTAGAAAGTACTCAAGATTCAGTCTGAGACCGAAATAAGTAGCTTCCATTTTCCATGGTGATCTTAGACTGAATTATGAATGAGTTCACCTACATGCATATTGTATATTATAGTCCTATAACGGTTAAAATTGGCAAAATAGGGAAATTGGTATCACATATTTAATTTCCAAATGCATCATCCTTCAGTTTCACTGCAAAACTTCTTATGTTGAAGAGACGAGAAGCATGAACTAGAAGAGGAAAGTGAAAACGATCTCAAAAGTGATTAAAGAAGGAACTTGGAGGGCATTAGAGGAGGTGTAAACCTGTTTATAGCTTCTGTGCAGTTAAGGAGGCCAAATTCAACTTGAGCTGAAGCAGATACCTTCTGCTTGAGGTAAGCTGCATTTTACTTGACCTGCATTGTCTTCCCTTAGCACAGAGTCCTAGAAAAGGCAAAAATCCTACAACTACTAAATACCAAGTCAGCACGAGCTACTCTCCACTGCCAGGTATGGCAAACTGCAAGTCCCAGAGCTGTTTTGTCACTCTCTAATTTGGCCCTTTTATTTCTGAAGTGAGAAAGATAAGGGCACAGTGGAGCCATTCTTCTGGGTCACAGAGAGGAGCATTCCCCTGGCAGGGTGCCAGTCCCAAGGTCTAGTCACACCTCTGACTTCTCTGCGTAAATAGTGCAGGAATCCACGTGCTTCCCCTTTATTCTGGGGAGACAGGAGAGCGACAGGATTTGCTGGTGTAAATGAGGAGATGGATGAGGCATGGTGGCAGTTTGAGTTATTCAGATTCCTCTGGCCAACATTCATCTAAAAATGCTTAACAATCGTCTACCAAACACCCTGCATTAAAAAAGGAGAAAAAAAAAAATCAGAAGAGATCAGCTCGGCCTGGCCGGGGGATAATTCTTTCAGCTTCTTCTAATATCTCTAACCTACAATGGTTTACTCTTTTTAAAGTATTACAAAGCAAGTCACGTGTGTGGCAGTGACAATTCTTTTCTGTGATCAAATATATTTGACTGAACATTCAGATCTGCAGCAAAACCTTTGGAATTGAAAACAGAGACTCCCTGACTATTTCATATAACACTATGGCCCCTCACAGCCATTAGGTAGACTACAAGGATACATCATCTATGGCAAAGAAGCTTGTCATGACTGTCTTGTCTGTTCTTTACTGCGCATTTTAAAGACTGTGTCAAGACCTGGACAATAATATTGCACGTAAGAGCACTTTGCAAGTTTGCTTTTTTTCTTTTTTTCCATTGAAGTTTAGGTATTCTGTTCCAAATCTGACTGTAGTTGTTAAAAGTCTTTATCTATCCTGCTTTCACATGTAGGAAGAGAGATGTTCCTGGGGAAGACATCATACGTTTCCTTCTGTCTGCTCTGCAAATCACACCATTGGTGGTCTGGTAGGATGAATGCAATGTATTTTTCATATTACATTGCAGGCTGTGAGAGTCTGATCAAGCTGCTTGTGATATATAAAGGAACCCTTCTTGAGTCAGATGGTGAATTACGGCCAAAGCTTTGCTCATCTCAGGAAAAATAATCAAAGCAACTGGCTTTCTCCAATAGAAGGCAAACAAATGTTTTTTCGTGTTTTTGCTACAAGCAGGTCAACTTTATTATCCAGATCAAGAGATGAAGAAGAAAAAGTGGTATCCAAGAAAAAAAATCTCTTACTAAACCAACCACATATTTCACAGTGGACAAGATAGGATCATATCTGATGACTCCCACAGGCCACAGGACTAAATTAAACTATCACCCTTCATTATCCATCAGTCTATATTTTCCAGCAACAACAATGCTACCTGTCCCTTCAAGTCAGAGAAATGCACAGCCCAGGTAGTAATCACCTCAGCTTCTTCCTTATGGATTTGCACATTTTGAGCTTTCCTTTATATTGCCAACCTCAGGAAAGGTGTGTGGCAGGTATGCAAACTAAGGAAACTAAGGAATGTTTTAAATAGCACTAGACACTTAATTTTTTTTCTCCAAAGAAAATACACACTGATTATTTACCAGTAATACATATTGTGTTTGTACTTATAAGACGCCTATGAAAGCATGAGGCACACTGACTTAGCATTTTGGCATTTTTTAATTCTAAGGAGTCTAAGTTTCAAATCAGGATGCAGGTTGTGTCATATTCACAGTTTGTCACCACGCAGCTCTTCTCTAGCAGTATCCAGGGGGTTAGGACTGTCTGATACCATTGCACAAAAATGCTAAGAGAATCTTCTGCCGTGCTTCCATCTGCAAAGCAACGGTTACCTCATTGTTTTGAGGGTGGGTTTCTCTGTGTGTTTTTTTCCCTGGGTGGAGTGAATCTAAGGAACAAATTTGCTCTAAATCAATTGCAGCACTAACATGTGACATGAGTGTGTGATGGGGCACACTCTAAATTGTGAGTGGGGAGCAATTATGGACACGCACATGCCATGACCTTTAAACGGACGAGCCTTAGGTCATATTTTTCAAATGCTTCATAAAGAGGTAGAAATAAATGATTTCTGTTCAAATGCTTTGCTTGTTTGCGGGCAACTGAAAAAATATACGGAGAGCAGTAAAGAAAAGCCCTTATGGTCAGCTTCACTCTCATTCTTTAACACCATAAAACAGAGCGAACCAAGATGAGCCTTTACTGCAAAGGGAGAAACATTACTGTTACATTTGACTTCAAATTAATCAATCCATTTAAGGCTAAGGCTGAACAGGCAAAAGGGGAAGTCATTTACTGCATCGGGCGTGATATGTGAGGTGGCATGAGAGAAGGAATCTATTCTTTCCTGTTTCCAAGGAGAAAATAATCTGACTGTTTTAAGAGAAAAATGGGGCATTTTTAAAACTTGAAATTGAACTTATCAACGCTGCACTATGTTCTTTTATTTCCAATGCATTGGGTGAGAATCATTCCACTTTGGAGAGTTTATCACTTAAAATGCGTTAGTGCTATTTAAGTAAAATCTCTGTGAATTCACAGCTTCCCCTCTGCTTCAGTAATGAGGGGATGCCCAGGGAAGCCCGGGGCTGAGTCCTGCACTCTGTCAGTATCTGGCACTCGTCTCCTAATGAGGAACCTTACAGACTCTTTGCTATTACAGCAGAAGGAAGGAAGTGCTAAAATTGCCAGCAGTAATAAGACATCTCAAACTCTCTGGTGCATGGAAGAGGTCTAAACAGCTACATCTTGGTAGCATTAAAATATTCTTATTAGGAAGAGAAACTGATAGGAGATGCGTTGAGTTGAGCTGCAATCTAGAAATGGAGGTTTTTGTGCTTCACTAGCTGAAAACTCCTCAACCTTGCAGTACTTAACTATCCCACACATTTCTGTTTGGCCTTCAGGGAAAAATAACTTGCCTTAAAACAGCAACAGAGTTTAATTCTGCCTGCAAAAGTGACTTTATAAAAGTGGCACCTTCTCACTCATTTATTTTCCCTAGAGGGTGCATTTTTTCCAGCTTCTTATTCCTGTCAGTACTGAGGTGCTGGCAAAATGAAGAGAGCATTATCATGCACCAGACTGGTGCAATTTAAGTAAAATGGTTGTGCAAATATCGCAGGCGGCATCATTTGGTGCGGAGTGTTTGCTACTCGGAGAAAGAAGCCTTCTGTCCTTCAGCTAGAAGAAGAATTTACGAAGTGGTTGGCTGGATTTGTGTTTGTGGGAAGGCAGGGGAGAAGAAAATAATACAAGAAGGGTGAAAGACAAGTATGTTTCTAACCTGGGCCCAGTGGCCCCGTTTTAAGAAAGGATACCCAGCAAACTGCTGCTATGTCATTTTTTACAGAGCAAATTTTCATCTTCCCTTTGAGTTGAGAAATCAAGCCCTCAAAAATGAAGAACTGCCAAAAATTAAAACTTAACATTCAGTAAAAATGCAAGGAATGCTGGTTTTTTAACTACTATCTAAAGGAAAACTTACAGCTCTTTCCAAGCTACTTTATTCTGCTTTGGAGTCAGAAGTCTGACTTAACTGGTTGTATTAGTTTTCCTCTTGCATGAGAAAAATGTCAAGGAAGCCTGAAACTGCAAATCTTAGCAGACATTCCTGCTGAGAATGGATATTAGCTAAAGCATCATAATCTCTGGCACTCAGCGGTCTGCACTCAACAACATCACCTCCTCTATCATTCAGGTGCAAGATTGAGCAGCTTCATGTCAGAGCAAATCTTACGACTTTCCAGCCTGCAGAATCACTAGCATACTGGAGCATCACCACAGCAAGTTCAATCTGGGAGAGAGCTGTAGGGAAAAACCTTGTTTTTCGTGTAAGCAGGTTTGGTAGGGGGATTGAGATTATTCTCTTGAATTTAAGTTCCCATGTATCATTTCTGTGACCCTTAAATCTTCTCCTGAATCTGGCCTGAAGTGTTTATTTAGAAATGTTAAGATGCAAATTGGCATAAATCCCCCTTCAGTCAATGAAAGACTCTGAGAAATCAGATCAGTTTTGCAGGCGGCTGTTGTTGGCTGAATTGGGCAGCACCAAGTGGGTCAGTGAGACCTTCAGTTCAGACGTGAAGGGCAGGCTGATCCTAAAGGGCCCTCTGCTCATGAGAAAGTTCACTGCTGTGGCCCCTAACTGAGAAAGCCCTTTCGCCAGTTGTAGAGTGTTTAACCTCAAGAAGTGACAGCGAGCGCTACGTAACTGATCGCGGCTAATGTGATGGGGTAGAGGTTGAGAGGCTGCCTTTGAGATAACGACTAGCTATCGTTAGCACATTAAAGTACAGGGGAGAATTCCCCTTCCAGAATGGTTTCTAGTGGTCTACAAAGAGGAAAGCACAAGATAAAGGAGCAACATCTGCATTTTTACTTCGTTGTATGGCAAAGAAATAGGTTAATTTCTTCAAACTTGAGAAGAAGCAACTTTTTTTTTTTAATCTTTGAGAAATACCTAAATAGTTGAAGGGGGTCTAAAAGAGTCTATGTAAAGAGATATAGGACTTTTAAAAGTCCTATATTTTAAAATATTTTGATTACTACTTTAATATCGATATTAAGTAGTAGTTTAGCTGTACATTAACTGTTACATAATCTATTTTTTAAAAAATGCCAATCATAATGAAAAAATCCGCTGGAAAACATTTTTTAATTCAATGACAGAAAATTTCAGAGTACCGAAATCTTCATACTTTAAACTTTGCTTTTCTCCTTTTTACTTCTGATAAATGTTAAAAAAAAGAGTCAAAATAAGTTTTAGAAAAACAGTACTCCCTGTATTTAAAAAGAAACAAACCTCTCTTCCTATCCCCTGATGGATTATTAAATCAAAAAAAAAGAAAAATAAATTTAAGTTAAAATTTAAATTAATAAAAAAATTAATGCAAGAGAAAGGAGAAATTTTGCTCTAAAATTTAAACTCCTTCTAAACATGATTCCCTCACAATAATAAAAAAGAGAAAAATTACATACACACAGAGAGACTTTCATAAAATGAAGCATGCTTTAAAATCAAAATTAATGATTCCTTTTAAAAAAGATAAGCGACTTTTTATGTTTCTAAAGCCAAGAATAAAAGTTTTGTAAAAAAGCAAGAGATTATTTTTTTTTTAAAAAAAAAAGTCTGTAGGACATATATTAGACCAATCTAACATAGTAATTTTGTCTACTCACAGAAGCACCTTTAGTTGTGTTTGAGAATGAGCACAGCTTGCAGCAGAGATGCAGGATGTCGTTTGCCTGCCAAAACCCACGTTGCAGGTGAAGCAGCTTCTGCCACATAAACAACTGCTGCTTTGGTTCTTTTACTTCGTGCTGTGACAAGAGGAAGGTTGTTTGTGCCTGGGTTTATCCGCAAGAAGTTTCCTTCTGCTGTAGTTTTGTTTTGGTAGAAGGCAAAACATATATCGCCTGGAGTAACCAGACCCTCAGAGAAAAAGCTGTTGTTACTTTCTAGGTTCAATTTTCCTCAGTGCCAAGTAAATTTACCTTTGAACTTTATAAAGCGGATAAAATTTTGGCAATGTAAGTGGAACTATAAAGCAAAAAACATGCTCAGAATAAGTTAGTATGTGCCCTAGTTAAAGAAAATGGAAAATAGGAATGATAAATGGACAGTTAGACAAATAATCTCTCCTGCCATTGTATCAGAGAGTATGAAATAATTTGCAATATAATGTTCAGAGACATAATTAATATCCATGGCAGCATTTTTTTTCATGATGATGATGACTCGAAAAGTGTATTTGCTGCTGTGAAGGTGAATGCAGTGTGCAATACTTGCACCAAACAAACAGAAGTGCAGATGTTTTTAATATAAAATTGCAAGAAAAGCTCAGGAAAGCTTCTGTTTTATTTTTTCCTGGTTAAGACTTGTCTTCTCAAAGAGGGAGAGAGGATTGTTGCTCTATGGGAACTTATCAGAATGGTGAGTTTGAGATACAGCTTCTGCATCATAACTCGCAAAACAAAATGACCTCTAATTCAGGAAAACAATGGGATAAGTAGGGCACATTGGGACAAAACCAGTGGACCACAGGCAACTGTCTTTTCACCGCTTATATTTTCAGTTTACTATTATACTTGTGTGTTTCTTGTTCATAGTGCCGAAATTCTGGTAAGAATTCTGGATACCCTTAGAAATTATTTCCCTGCTATAAGGTTATTTCTCAACTTTATGTACTAACCACATGCCATACCCTGTGTGGGGGGAAAATCCTGATATAGGCTGCTCTGCAAGTACCAGATTCAGGAACCAGATGTGTTTTATAACTGGCCTATATAGAGCTGAGATGATACAACATAGGAATGAGGCATAAATAATAAAACAAACTAAGTAGCCCTTAGCAAGTTTTTGCCGAAGAAATGCAAATTTCTTGAGCAGAGAAAAAACAATGATGAGCGATCCCAAACTTGCATCACACATAAAGATAATAACTAAATAAAAATAATATATAAATACATAAAGAAGCTGAATAAAATAAACTACCTTTATTACCTCATGGAAAGCAAGATGTAACCTCTTCATTGTTATCATCCCTGGAAAAGTTACAGTGACTCATTACAACATGCAAGCCAAAACACTTGTGAGCAGCAGATGCCAGTCTTGTGGGAATAAATGCCTGAGAATGGAGCTGATCATTTCATCCTGTGTGCAGCAAATTAACTCACTAATAAGAGCAGATGAACTCATATAGGTATATGCTTTTAAGGAAAAACAACTAGGAAAGTATTAGTTCATTGTTTTCCATTCTAAGCTGTGAAACATCAGTACCTAAACCAGCCTCCTTCACCAGTAGAGGTAATGTATTGAAAGTGCTCAGAACACTCAGAGGAAGCAGAGAAAGCAAGCTCTGCCATTCCCAAGTTGGGATCTGGATCTTACCCAACGATTTTGTTTGGAATCAGAAGCAAAATCCCACATCTGGTACGCTAGCAAACTTATGAGATCTTCTGCCTCATAAAAATATGTGATCCCGAGAAAGCCAAGAAAAATTCTCTCTATATTTCAGATTCAGGATATTTTTTCATTAATTTGACAATGTAGAAGTTTTCTTTCACTATCTATTCATGCAAGTGAGAAAGGGAAAGGGAGATGTATTGAAGAAACATTATCACTTCTAAGTCATGCACTGTGTCTGCTACTAACAGAAAATTTCAAAGGCTATCTGGCACAAAGCAGTGCATCTCAAAGTTTTCACAAGACTTTTGAAGGAATCCAGACATCTTGCCCTTGTTTACAGTCTCTAGGACACATAGATGCATCCACTGCACCCAAAAAATGTGAAGTTCTTTTGTCCACGACAGTCAGGTAGTCTGCTCTCAGAAGTTCCCCAAGAAGCCGTGACAGTCATTGCACATGTCAAGCAAACATCTCTTGTCTCTTTCATCTGCTTCTTTCTATTAGGGAATTTTGCCTTTCCTAAGTCCATTTTTTTTTTTAGCCTTTCTCACTCTGATTAGATGTGCTTTTGAAAAGGACTGGTGGTTTTACTCCATATTTCCCTTGTTGTAGTTCAGAAGAGCCCAGTCCATTCACTAAATTTGGCTTGCAGATACTGTCCAGGTCTTTCAAAGACCCCAGAGTCTTTTCATGGACCATCTATTTGCAAAGCTCCAAGAACCTGTGGTAAGTTTATTTAGATACCTGCCTACTTTTCCAGTGGTATAGAAATGATTGACCTGGGCCAAGATGAAAACTGAAAGCTTTCTGCCCAGGCAATAACTTGCATGTCCCATCCAGAGAAACTGCTGTATTCCAGTCCAGCTGACCATTTGCATGCTCAGAAGTTATTCTTTTCCTTTTCTTCCTTTCTGTATCTCCAAATGTATCTCCCATATAGCTTACATTTCCTTTTTTTGCTTTCTTTCCCTGTTTCAGTTGTGATTCCCTTGATCCTTGGGTTCCTGGTTTTACTTAGTTGATAAAATTCTGCAGCATCCAAAATGTGCAATGCTCTTTGGAACATTTCCATGTATCTTGAGGTTGGAAAAGGGGGTTGAATTGTCTGTTTGATTAGGTTTTGCTTTGTTTTGTTTTTGGCAGGGTAGGAGGGTAGTTTTTATTATTGTTATTAAATTCTGCTTTACTCAGGCATTCAAGGACTGCAGTCCTTTTTCAGACTTCTCCCAGCACACTTCGAAATGTCACTTGCTTAGATACACTAGGCTGACTGCCACAATATTGCTTGTTGTGTCTTTCAATTATGATAAAATTTGACTGCAGTCATATTGCTACCTTGTTGATGATGATGGTGATAAAACTAGCCCATGGACGGGAATAATTATTGTCACAAAAATTATGGTATGACACTAAATAAGCCCAGCTGTTTACAATCATACCTCTTCAGTGTGTTGCAGAGTTTCCATTTCTAATTTTTATCCAGATAGTATGGATAAGAATAGTAATGGGGAAATGGGTTTCAGCATTCTGTATGGAGAATCTCTTGTATTATGACTGCTGGCATGATCTGAAGAATCTCACTGACATATTTTAATTACTGGTGAAGGAGCTTATTAGGCAAGTTTGTGCTTAGTTAACTTCAGTTTCCTCTGAAATGTCAGAACCATATACACAACTATGAAGGGCTATGATAAAGTGGACCATTGAAGATGAGCTAGGGACTACCCCAAATATCAGACAGTAGCTCCATTTCAACTGCACTTCCTGCACCTTTATCACCTTCCAATACTGTTCCCTGGGACGGGAATCTCAGATGGCTGACTTCTGGTGGCCGTCAGATGGCCATCCTCCTCCAACCTCTTGGGAAAAGAGCTTTCAGAACACACAGCAGACATAAGGATGAGAATAACAGATAGAGTAATCATTTGCTTCTAAGTCACTGACTGAAGGGGACCTCAAGGGACCTCAGTTACTCTCAATGTCTTATATATGTAGTCTTCAGATTCACGTTTTGAAAGTCAGAGATTTACAATTCACCTTCTGAGCAAGTAGTTAAATTTGTATCTATAGTTCAGTAGTTAGATTTGCATAGCCACAGATTTCACTTTGTTTAGTAGTTTTTGACTGCAGATCCCAGGCCCTTCACACAGCTCAAGTAAACAAGCTGAGATCAGGGGAGCTTCAGGGAATTTGCTGGTGAACGAATTGGCAATACTTCTGGCCTCTCCCATATCACCCTATCCCTTGTATATTGCTTCATACTGTTGTGAATCAAGTCCATGATGCAAACTACCCAAACAAATGCTGTATATTCCGCACCCTTCGGGCAGCAGATCTGCCTCAGTTCTCACTCAGCAAGAAGCGTTAGGAACCTGCGTTCCCTCTGTATCGAAATAACCGAACATGGAAGAGACATCCCTGCCTCTGCAACCACCTCAAGTCAGAAACAAGTCTTTGGCAAGGAGCAAATCCTTACATAAGGTACAGTGCCAGCACATTTGTTTGCTGAACAGACTAGAGGTGCTCAAAACATTAACAAAACCCCCGCTGTGGAAAACTTGCCAGGTTCATTTTTCATCATAAACTTGCAGACCAGGCCAAATCTGTCAGAAGATTTACTTATGTTTTTAAATTTTCAAGCAAAGCCATTGAGTATAGTTACATATAACTGAAGAAACAAATGGCTTTGAGTAATTTTAGCGTAAGGTAATATCAAACTCTGCTATGCCAATGATCCTACTTTCTCAGCTGAAAGCAAAACCTGATGCAAAAAGAAGCATGGTTAGGCCATATGAGATGAATCTGTATAGTAAAATTCCTAAGGAAAAGCACAAAGATAGGCCATATCAGCATATACATACACTTGGTGAGGACGGGATAAAACCTCTTGATTAACCCAAGTTGATCTCTATGCTTTATATTTGTTTGTCATTTAAACCAACTTTGTAAAAGGATATAATTTGGCATGGGGGAAAGGCCTTGGCATATTTTACTGCTTCTTGCAAATCTCAAATAAGCAACTGAGTGATGTACATTTCTACACCTGAGTTTAACAAAAGTCAAAATAAAAACAGATTAAAACAAAACAATGCGGAAGAAAACCCTACCCATTAGGGACTTGAAACAAACTCATTCAAACTTGGCAATTTGTCAAAATTTTTTAAAGAAGCTAAGAATAAAGAAAACACAGGACTTAACTATTAGAACTGGAACAAACTCTAATCACTTGCCTTGGACCTTTTTAAGATCATGCATCTATTTTTGTCATGGAAGATGTTTAGTTTTGAAGTATGTTCTGGTTTTCAGTGTATAGAATCCCTGTTTTTTCCATGAAAACTATGCATTGTCATATTAATTATGGAGTAGCAATGAAAAGACAAATCAGAGGGAGGCAAAATGGCAAATGAGAATTATGGGAGGTTTTGTTGCCTTTTTTTTTTAGCTTACTGCTTGTTTTTCTACCAAGTCTCACTGACTTGTTAACTGTTTAGGTTGCCTCAAGGGTGTCATCAATTAATTGAACTCTGGCCTTCAGGAATTTGATTGATAGGCAGGTGATTGAAACACAGACTGTGTCTCACCATTAATTACCCTTCCTGTAACGCTGGCTATTACTCAGCACCCCAGAAGAACTGCAGTGGTGATGGAAGGGTTAGTTTGATGTCTGGAGGTGTTTGTGTTATTCTCAAACTATGCTCTGAAAGCTTTAGATTTGAGAACATGGAAAGAGCAGTAAGTACATGCAGAAGGTCCCCCTGTTAGAAGACAGCCTGTCCTTCCCTGCCCAAACAGCAGCTGCATTGCTTATAATACCCTGGAGCACCTATGATTCCTATTGGGACTTTAATACTCTCTTTTCAAGGCTTAAGTCTCCTTCTAAGTCTTGACTAAGTAATAATAATAATAAATTAGGCATGCAATAATTCCAGTAGGTGGGATTATCATCTCTTCCTCCCTACTGCTTTACAGTAAAGTGCAAAAAAGACGCATAATTTGTCCTACTGTTAGAAAGAGAGTCTGTAACTGGAGTAGAATATTATTATTTATATTGTAATACCTGCACAGAGGCCACAGTATTACTGAGCAAGGCACTATGAAAAGAAGCATCCAACTTTGTATTCCACAACTGAACTGCAACTTGAAGTTGTTATCAAATATTGTTCCACCCCTAGAGACAGACCAGAATAGCTTGTATCAAATAGAGAAGTGTTAGGGGTAGCAGCTGCACACAGAAATACCTCTTTTCGTTATCTCAAATATGTCTTAACAGCTTTGCAAGACACAAAAAATGTGACTTGTAGAGTAGGAAGAGCAAACCGATGCTATTTCCAGGGATAGACTTTGCGTCTTGGGAAGTGTAGCAACTGTGACTTTAAGAAAGCTATCTCCAATAAATATTTGTATTTTGAATTACTTCATGTCACCTACAAATGCCAAATGGCCTGTAGTGGAAGGTCAAACTCTACACTGCTCTGTAAACCCTGGGGATCCTGAGCAAGAAAACACTGTTCCACCCTCTTTCAGCTGTTCCTGTTGCTCTCCACTTGCTTGTCTTACCTGTCCCACAAGTCAAGATTATACATATCAATATAAAAGAGATCTCCTTTCTTCTGTGTGCACAAGATAGTGTCTACATTTATATGAATATATCAAACATTAATTTACTATTCAAGCATTCAATATATTCAGCAGCCTATACTGTTAAATGACTAGAATGGTCCCACACATGGTTTCAGCCTGTGCTCTGTAGAACTGGGAGTCAGCATAAGCCAGAGATCATTCCCAGAAGAATATTTGAGTTTGGAAAGTAAGAGAGTTAATAATGTGGTTGTGGATGCTCTGTGCCAGCTGGCCTTGCAGCCAGGGAATGGTCCTAGAAACACTGAAATTACTAGTGTAGATATAGCTAGTGAAGGCAGTTTTCATACAAGCCCCACCACAAATGGAACTGGGTGGGGTAGAATTTGTGTCTTAAAAAATGTGCTTTTTCTAATGAAGAAAACCAGAAAGATGCTTGTGTCTAACCCTGAGCTCCTTGCTCATATGCTGCTTGTATTAACAAGCTGAACCACTTCTATGCTTCCAATTCCCATCTTGGACAAACTGTAGGCATTTCAAAAGTCTGTAAAAATGAAAACATTGTGACACAGCACATTTATATCAAAAGCCAGGATTCTTACCACTTAACCTACTTCAGGCATGTTTATGGTTGATGGTATAGGACTAACAAGATCATAAGGTAGCACGGCTTCTTAGCCCCTCCAGTAGTGTTGCCACCTTGTTCCTACTGTTCTTCAAATACTGGACTCTTGACATCCTGATTCACGTTGACAAAGTGGTGCTATCACCACCTTGTTCTTCTCAAGCCAGGACTGGGATAAACTCCTGCCAGTTCCCTTTGACACTGGATGGTGTAGACATTGCAAAGGTTCTCTCCAAAATTCTCCATATTTCAAACATTTTTTTACATGTTATCTGCTCCAAAACAGTAAAGCATCCTGTGCTGTCAGCAAAAAAATACGTTACTTAAATCATTAAACCTGTGGTTTTAATAATTCAAGTAAGGAAGAATGCTTTTCCTCACTACAAGAAAGCATTTTTAATAGATAAATACTGTCATGAAGTCAAATTTCCACACACTGAATAGTAAATATAGCACTGCAGAGCTGACTGGATTCCTTAATTACTTCCAGACATAATAACTTTGGGGGGAAAATGGGAGAAATAGAAAAGTGCGTTACAAAAGAGTGGAGTAGATCATTTCTGGAGAGTAATAGAAGGGGTCCACACATATACATTACTTTATTGAATGTCCTAGAGAAAAATAATATCTGCTGTGGACTAAGGAAAGAAAGATTATGAACTCTCACTGCTCCTAGACAAAAGTAAGTCCAAGACCTGCTTTTTTAAAGGGAGACAACATAACTTGACAATTCAGGAAGAAAATTTCATCTCTTCTTCCTTTTCTCTTTCCCCTAGTGTTTGCAGAAAGGACTATTTACAATAGCATCAAACCCCAAATCCCCAAATATTAAAGGGATTCTGGCAGTCAAACCAAGACAGGAACAATACATTTGTCAACGCAGACTCACCATGCAGGGAAACATTTGACTTATGAAAATTACTGATACCAACTTTTGTTTTTATGGTTGGGTGTTGCTGATGTGAATGAGAGGGCAGCAGTCTTCTCCCCCTCTTTGTTTTTTCTGTATACAAGGGCTTTCTGAAAGTTTATGATGTCACCTTTAACCCAAGTTATAAATACACAACACTGAGATCACAGGACACATTAATTTCCTGCTCTGGCACTAAACATTTAGAAAAAAAAAAAAAAGTGTGAGATATAAGATATGCATATATAAATCTGATTCATCCCTGATTTAAATCCTTTTGGTTCTAAATTTGTTCTACTATATTAGCGAACACAAAACATTTATTAGTAACACAGCAAAAATGGAAGACAACTTCCTGTAAACTTCTGAGTATCTATACAGTCCCTTACAACAAAAAGTACTCTAAATTCTCAAAATAGGTAGTAACACACATGTAAAGGTTGCATACTGCAAATATTTTGGCATTTATATTAGGTAGAAATAGTCCCACTGTATTCAAGGAAACTTCTCTATAGGGAAAGTTAGGCACAAGATTTGGAGAAAACAAAACAAAATGAAACAAAAATTCAGGAAACACAAAATCATGTTGGTCATTCCAGGTTTGTGTGGAGAATGCTGAATGGTTTTTGTCTGAGAAAATATTTTCCCTAGCTTGATTTTCATAGAGATAATGATTATTCTCACTTTTATCTAACTTGTTTCTTTTTGTTTACTTGTGTGTACCTGAGATAAAACTTTTTGTTTGGGTAAAATTAAATGTTTGATTCAGTGTGGTTTTTTTGAGTTTCTTTTTGGAGAAAATGATGAAATAACAGCAATGCTACAATTTTCCATTTATTTACACAGCCCTAATCATTGCACCTAAGTGCTTGCAGGATTGGAGCCCACCTAAGACAGTGCATGCAATGATTCAGGTATCATTAGTATCTGAGTTCCCACTTCTCACTGAGGGTCCCAGTAGATCTGAGAGTCTCTTGATTTTTCAGATGCTCTGAGAAGGAGAGTGAGTGGTGTTGGTCTAAATTTTATACTAATGACATTTTCCTACACGCAATTAAGAAAGTTTTTACTTTCTAAAAGCCAGCTCTAGAAATTATTTCCTTAAGGATGCCCATATCTGCTCCAGATGCAAAGTATAACAGATTTTTTTTCTTTGTACTCCTAGATTTTTCATTGTTAGAAATTAACTTCACAAAATATGACAGAAAAACAGTCACTGTTGTCACAAATTCTCCATTTTTTTTTACTTCATCTTTTTTTACAGCTTCCCTGTCTCTTTTGTGAGGTATTCATTCACTCCTTGTCTGCATTTCTAGTCTGTGCACATTTTTCTCATCTTAGGAGATTGTTGAAGTTGATTTAAAACACAAAATAGAAATGGACTTTGATTTTTGTTAAGTGTTTGCTCCGTAACCTGTCAGCAAACTCCTCTGGCATAATAACTTCACTTTGCATCAGTTAACTATTTCATGCTGGTGAGGAACGTCTTGTAGTGGCCACAGAGAACTTGTAAGATACTGAGAGAGCAGATTGTCATATGTATTTAAAGGTAAGAAGTCATGTAGAGCAGTTTTAAGTTTAGTCTTCTGTTTTGGAGATAATGTCTTATGCTAGATTGATTACATACAGCCTGAGGAGTGTGGCTCATGCATCCACTCTTGCTGTGTGCTGAAAGATAAAAATCCCATTTGCTGTATTTTATATTGGTGGTCTTTGACACTGGTAATGCAGATCTGTATGTTCCTTGTAAATCACAGATATAATGACTGCCAGATAACAACTCACTTAACTGCTAAATGAAGTGTTTCTTAGCTGGAGACTGAGCTATGCCATGTTCGTGATCTAGTGACTTACAGCACAGGGCACAGGATAAGTCACTCGTTTGTATCCTCATTAAAATATACAATCAGAGCTCTGTGCTGTTTGGTGTTGTAGTCATAATCTAACGTGGTGTGTTAGATGTATCTTGTGTTCCAGTCGATTTTCTGTTTGTCTCTGTTCATACTCTTCATAACCCTCAGCATGGTATCCAAGCGCTCAGTGTATGCCCAAGCTGGAGCATCCGCCTAGAATTTAGAGACTAACACGAAACTAGTAGTTTCCCTCTGAGAAGTTCCTGTCTAGTGGGTAGGACTGCCACCAGACCAGGTGGGTCAGCAGTCACATGAGAGTCCACGGCCGTTATCACTTAGAGTGCAAGGAGCTGAGTGTGCTGTCCTACAGCAGTAAAAGGGGAGCCACCACTTCTCTGAAAGGTGTCCTCCCACCAGCTTCCTCTTTCTGCCCTCTGTCCTCCCTCATAAAGCGTTTTGTTGTAAAAAGTCCCTGCAGGACCTAGGTATTACTGTCAGGTACTTCTGTAGCATTAACATGCACCCTTCATTAAAGTTTGCTTTTCTCAGATCTGTTTTGTTAATTATTTTAACCAGTTATTCAATCCTGTAGTACCAGCAGTTCTTACATACAAGTGCCCATCTTTGCCCAGGCCCTCACACTGCTCTTGCTAACGGGGTTGCTGGTAGGCCCCACCACATTAATCGCATGATGGGTTTTCCAGGTCCTTATTGAGACAACACCAGGATAATACTCGCTTTCTATCCTTCCCCAAGTGCCCTTTGGATCTCTCCTTCTGGGAGTCCCCCTAAGCTCCCCATCAGCTTAAAAAAGTACTTTAACGTGTGCAACTAGCAGGCGAAATGTGGGGGGGAAAAAGAGTCAGGCCCTACAGCAGCACTTTCCCTCTCTTGACATCTTATTTCTGATTGCTGAGGGAGAAAAGATGACATGTGAACTCAAAGATCATACTGTGGCTGCTGTGTTGATATGTCCCTATGGCATCAGGTTTTCACAGAAAGTCCGCTCCAGGTAGCTAGTAACACAGAGACCAAAACCATCACTTGCAGTAGGGGCTAGTCACAAGTAAAACTGCATCTCCAGCCTGTTTTAGGGACTCTTATCCTGACAACCCCCAGCACTGCCACGCTCTAAGCCAGGCTGACAAAATCCAGCGAGCGCCCCGCATGCCTCCTGCGAGGCCAGGCCTCCCTTGTGTCCAGGACTCCTTCTAGCTGCTGGACTCTCTCCCACCATGTGTCTCTGCAACACCAGTTTTGCTTAAATGTACCTCCTCAAGCACACACCGCCACTTTCGCTGTCCTTCACTGTGGTGACATCTCCCTCGCAGGGAGGGAGTAGTGTCTCTCCTGCCCCCGCCTTCCCACGAGCATCCCTTGTTGGCATGCATGTGTCCTTGCACAGTCCTCTGCAAACGTGGTGGACCCTAGAGAGACACGTGATTGCCACCATCTCCTGAGAGAGACACGAAGGCCTCCATCTCCTCAGAAAGACCCAAATGACCCATCTTCTCAGAGACCTAAGCACCACCACCTCCTCAGAGACATGTAAGTATTGTCATCTCCTCAGAGAGACCTCAGTGCCACCATCTCCTCACAGAGACCTCAACATCACCACTCTCTCCTGTGGCTGTGAGCTCACAGAGAGGCCTGGCGCACTCCTGTGTCATCCTGCGCCATCCTGTGACCAGCTCTGCGCTCAGTGGCACTGCTCAAGGTGGGGCAGAGCCACCATCTGGCAAAATTTACGAACAGAGCCAAATCTGCAAGCGTGCACATTTCGGGAGATTATCTGAAACTTTGCTTAAAGCGTCACACATGGAACTACGCAGAACTTGGCAGTGGCGGCTTATGTAATATATAGTCATCCATCTGCCGGCGCTGCAGAAAGCGCTTACTCAGATGTCTGCCGGGCTGCGGGTGGAGACTGCGCTACCCAGAGGCTGGCTATTAAAAACAGAGCTATTACTTATTGACAGTGACAACAAACCAGTAAAATCTCTCTGAACCTCCTTTTTTTCTGGCTGCCAAGCCTATCGTGATCACGGGGAAGGGGGGTCCGCCAGACGACTGCAGTAATAAAGCCTGTCTAAATGGGTTTCTTTGTACGTCTTCATCTGCTGCCAGTATCGCTTGAAATGAAAGCATGGGCCTGGACGCGTTAGACCTATCCATAACATTTCACAAAGGGATTCCCAGACAGGAGTTCTCCTTGTGTTGTCTGAAGCTCTTGGGAACTTCTTTCCCAAACTGTGCACATATGCCAAGGGAGGCTGACAGTATGGAGAGCGCGCTCAGCATCGTCCGGGCTCCGTGTCTTTTCCCTGCTCTAGCTCAACCCCTGAGGCAAAATGGACAAATATTTATTTCCCTTCGATCCTTTGGTGGGAGTGTTTAGGCCCAGAAGGTGACAGACGGACAAGTTTGTTTTTTAAAACACCAAGATGTTTACAGAAGAAACACAACTCCTCATCTTAAGCTGAATATTTTTAAACAAGGTTGTCATAATGTCACGTCTGCCGGTGGTTTACTGAGGAAGCAGCACTGGGGGGAAAAATGCCTGTAACACTGTACCTATCTATAATGGGAACAGTTTAAAGTAAACAGAGTTTTTCATCAGTGCTACACCAAGAGCTGGAACAATAAATAGAGATAGGAGGTAGCCTCACACTTCAAATAATTTGTGGAAACCTACTTCTACAAACTCAGCCTGTTTCATATTTGTGCAGTTGCTGACCATAAGGACGGCCATAACCCTTGCTGTGCCTTGGACAAGTGCCGTGCTAATCACTCTTCACATCATCTCCAGTCTCAGTAACTAAAATCAGTTGACACTGCACAAGTGTCCAAACAGTAATGTATTTCTTCAGCTTTCAGGGCAGCCTGGTCACTTTGATTGGCAGGTCAGCATAGCAAATGTCTGCCTGGGTGGCAAAGAGCAACTTATTTCTGTGCTTTTTGAAAGGACAAGAAAAGGTAGTCTAAGGTTTTTCGTAAGAACAAGTCTTAAACATAGGTGAGAAGATATAACAAACTGGAGTTCTACTCGACAGGACTGTAGGGAAATAAGATGCTTATAGCTGAACATATAGATCTAAAGAATGGAAAATGAACAGTCACTGAACATCAAGCTTTTGCTGTTAATAGTATTAAGATTTTCTTTGAAGATGTGAGATTACTCATTTATTTTCTGATCTTGACAATAGGAGTCAGCATTCACTTTGAAATCACAAATATGATATTTGAAAACAAAACCTACAGCTAGCAATGCTTATGGAAGAAAACACCATCATTTCTGGTGATTTTCTCTATTCCTTTATGCTTGCTACCCTGGATATTGTTTCAAAAGATTTCACGTGGAATTCCTCTTCACATCATCACCATTCTTAAAAATACATTGAACCCAATTAATTCCTAATGAAATATGACTTACTTTGCACTGGGGAACAGTTGCTTCACTAGCTTTGGAATCAATCACCAAATAACTGGAAACTGGAATCAAATAACTGGAAGAGATTATGCAAAATCCACGGGAAGGATTTTTCCAAGTCCTTCCTCCAAGAGGATTTCCTTGCTGAGATTTCCCATCTTTGGTAATGCATTTATTCCCAGAAAAAAATACATATAAGCGGTGCAGGTTTTCTGTATTTCTTGTAAGGTCATGCCCATGTACATGGAAGCTATATGGCTAAGTGTGGCCTTATAACACCCCATATGCATGCCTGGTTCCTGGCAATGCCATCAACAAAGATCCCAGCTCTTCAAGTCTCCTGCTCTTGCTGGGCAGGAGAGTTCTCAACTGTATTTATAGGGAGATATAAAACCTACAAGTAGATTTGTAAAGATTTGTCCCTTACCCCATACCTAGCCTACCTTTCTCTCCTGCCTATTTCTAATACGTGCTGATGACCTATTTAAACATTGGCAATAGGCAGCAATATCTAACAGAAACAATGGTGATTAACAAACCTTTGGCACATTCCAGAGGCAGCTCTTGAAGGGCTGGGGAATGGAAATCCATTTGAACCATCAGCCCAAGCTCAGGAAGTCTTGGAAGGGCAGAGAGTAATATTATCTTGCCATGTGTCACTAAAAATCAATATCCCTAAGAGTCTGATTCTTGGCACTGAGGGGATGGTAAATATTATCATTATTTTTTTTAAACCAATGTTATTATTGGAAAGACATTAATAATTTGAAAATAAGATTAGTGTTGAAAAGACTTCTTTGGTTTTGGCTTTTGTAGGCATTAAATCTGGATAGACTATTCCTGGACAAGTATTTCTGCTGGAATTTTATTTTCATTTTTTCCTCTATTTACACTGTGATCTATTCCAGTATACACAATGCAGAAGTGACTTTGCCTTGGGATATCATCTACATTCTTTTACATTCAAAAGATTTCAGAGAAAGTAAGTTAGATACTTACACTGGGCTCAATACCGTTTGCTGAGAAAATCTCACATATTTCAGTGGTTACGGCCATCACAACCAACAGAAATGTGTAACAGGTGTATTAAATACATAGGTAATTCTATCAATTACTTCATAATTCCTGGAACTGAATTTAAGAGACCATTTCATCATTTTATAAAAATGTCCCTAGGTACCTTTATAATCGATTTCTAGTTTCTTACTTCAGAAGTGGCTTGTTCCAAATGACCTATGCATAACAGCTTTACTTAATAAAACAGAAAAAAAAACCACAGAGAAATAAGTACTAGTTCCACTACCTTTCTCTGGTTTTTGTCTTCAAAAAATAATCTTTGAGATGCATGGCCTCCCAGATCCACGCAGTAAAAATAGGCCAGACATCTACAAATTCTACAGAGGAAAAGTAGTAAAATAAAAACAAATATAACAGATTGTGATTTTTTTTTTGATGACACACATGCTTATATGTTTTGTAACACAGGTGAAAGGGATATTTTATAAGATATAGGTATTAATAAACCTCATGCTGAAACCACTGCATACATATCACCCAGACTAGTTGCTCACCCAAATAAAGCTTTTCATATTTTCTTACAGAGCATGAAAAGAAACACAGCAAGTAAAGTCACAGGAGTAGATATCACACACAGAACTTCAGAAAAGAAGTGGGTATCTGGTAGAAGCTTGTAGATATAAATTAATAATATCTGTTGGATTTTTTTCTTTGTTTTCTGCATGGAACTTTGAAATGGAAGGCAAATCAAAGGTATATTACTATATCTGTCAGACCTCAGGGAGGTTGCCCTTGAGGGGCATAAATGGCAATCCTATTTTTCTCTCCTCTACTAAATAGGAGCATCTGCTGCCTGGAAAGCCTCCAGTTCTGTAAATCTATTCTGACACAAACAAGTCAATCAGAAACTAAGAGTGAACATGTCTATGATTCTTTCTTGTCTTCCTTCTTCTCCAAGATGTCTCAGGTGTGCTTTCTGCAATTTATAAAGGGAGAAAGAAGAAAACACAGTAGCATGATAGTGGGGCTAGGGAGATCTGGAAAATATTGTTTATAACCTGCTATATCGTCAAGACTCATAGCTCTGTCTCAGAAAATTTCTGATAGCATATTGATAAATCTATCAATAGCTATGCTGGCAGATAGAATAGCTAGAATCTTGATAAATAAAAAGACTTGTTTAAAAAAAAAATAGTTACCTTGTTGCCAGAGTCTAAAATGAATTTCCTGAAGAAAGGAATTCTTTCACGCCAATTTTGGCCAATTTCAGGCCAAATTCAGAAGGAAGAGTATTTGTAAAGCAGTTCCCCTCAACCAGTGCCATTAACCATAGAAGACTGGATCTGGGAACTGCATGAAGGGCAGGCAGACAATTCATGGAGGGATGCAAAGACTCTGAAAATCAGGAAGAAGTACTCATTATTTTTGGTTCCAAGATGAGAGCAGGTAAAAGCTCTGATGAAGCTTTAGTGACATGAAGTCATGCAGGAAGTCCCTTCATATCAGAGTGGGTCAGGCCACTGTCATGGCCCCTAGGAATGGAAGGAGGCAGCTAGGCAGGAGGAGATGAGGTGGCACTCTGCTGGCCAGCAGTCCCCACAGCCTGCTTGGTAACCACAGAAGTGCACTGCTCTTGACAACAACCTTTTTCCAATACTAACTTAAAATAAAATATTTGGCCTGTATCAGGCCAATAATGTGTTGGGTGCTTTCTATAAATAGCAAGATGTGGGACCTGCCCCAAGCAGCTCAATATCTAGGATGTCAAACGGTAGATTAAGGGAGGGGAAGAGGAATAAAACCTTTTAAAAAATAGTATCAGCTACTTTGGCGTGCTATCCCACTATTATCTGGGAATTTCTTGCTCAGAGGCATGTTCAGCGTGAGAGCGAGCCAAGCCTGAGCACCCGGAGGGCAACACAGGCATAGTTTGAACAGCTGCACGATCTACTGAGAGCGACAATGCGTTCTGACATCTCCCAGGGACTGAAGCAATTCTGTGGAAGGAGCCCAAAGAGCTGCCTTGTCTTTCCCCCTTGCTCCTGTCTGACCACAGGTACTCAAGGAGATCACCCACACATGGCCAGCGAGGTGCGTAGAGTGTCTGGGCTTGCTTTCTCCCCCTCTCCCTCCATGACGTATAGATGTCAGAAATCATGCAGATTAAGTCCAAATTCTTCATTCCTCTGGCACAGGGGCCACACACATTTATAAGGCACCACCTTCATGTGATTACGATGCTTTCCCGGGAGACGGAAACCTGTATTCAGGAAAGTTGAGGAGGGCATTGAACCTTCCCACTGAATTTTCTTCTTCATGGACTAGCTGTAACATTTGAATATTACCAAACGGAGTGGCAGATGCTGCCTAGCTTTTTCCGTGACTGGTTTTGGGGTACTTTGTGTGAGAGGATACCAAGTATGGCAACAGGCCTAGTAGCTCCTGGCACCCCTGAACCAAAAGTTGCTTTCTGCTGAAAGGAAATTTAGTCTGTGGGCATCATTTATGGGAACTGGGCTTCTTTTTTTATGTCAGGCACTTAATTTATAGATACTTAGGCATTTTGTCATACCTAGCCCTTAAAGAGTAGCTTTTCAGAGCAAAGTATTTGAAAGTTGCATCCATATATTGTAAGCAAAATTGTGGACCTCTTCATCTCTTGAAAGCAGATCTCTCTTCCTTCTCTTGTCATAATTTAAGAAAGTTTCACTGACTGCTTTTAAAGAAACTACACCTTCCAGGCTACATCTCCCAGGCTATACCTAACAATCTGGTACACAGAAGATACTAAAAGTCTCCATAGACATGGATGACTCTGTTTAAATGTAGACAAGTTCTGAGGTACTTGTCAGGAGCAGTGGATTTATAGTTTTAATTTTGAATATATTTTTCTAACTGTTCTTCAGATCAGTCTAGATTGGAAAATTTTGTTCCACAAAGCAACTCATTTTACTATATTTAATGCTAGCCATTTTCAACATTTCAGTCCGAAACACATGGGGAACATTTTGAGGTTTTGCTTGTTATTTCTTTAAGGAGCACAATCAAAAAAATCTCCTTTGGCTAAGACTATGTGTAAAAGATCTGAGGATAGCTAGGGCTGTTTTTATTGATACTATTATTATTGCTGAAGAATCCAAGCAAATGAAAATATTAAGACAGAACTGTGATTAATATTTTGTAGTGGATTCTGGAGAAAGCTATAATATATCTCTACCCTGGGTTTGCAGATTTCTGGAATCTTCTTGTCCTCAGAAATAGAAATGAATTCTAAATATACAACTACAGTGGTTTCAAGAGCAGGATTAATAAAGCTAAAAAGTTATGCCTGATAAGCATACCATTAGAAGAATTCTGTCATATTCAAAGTATGCTTTTTCTTTTGCTTGGCCAGTAGCATGAATGGCAATGAAATGTATTATGAATTTATCATCTATAGATTTAGTTGATAAACCCATTTGACTGCAACATTTCTTCTTACCTTTTCCTAGATTTCCATTCTCATGAGCATGGGTATCAAATGCTTCAGATGTTATTAAATTTTGCACAGGCTGGTGGTTAATGAGCTTTAGAAGTTATAAAGCTCAACAATGTTGTATTTCTAGGTGCTCTTAAAAACATCATCTACCTCCTGTAGTTAGTGATGTTGTGGTAAGGATTCAAAGAAAAACAATATGAGCTCTGATGTGTGCTACTTAAAAGGAGTGTGCTACTTAAAAAGAATACTAGCATATTAACATGCAAATTCTATGTGCGGGCCTGCCAAAAAACATAAGTGCTCCATCCAAAATATATAAATATAGTCTACTTCTCTGAAGAGGCATCATTTTCATCAAATGAAACTTCGAAGCTCTACTTACTAAGAATTTATACTCTTCTTCTCATTGTTTATATTAATATGAAACAGATTGCCAAGCTTTAATAAAAAGGCAGTTATCTTACTCTGCTAATGGATTAAATGCAGGACATTTGAATCTCATCACTGCATCCAAAAGCATAGGTGGCCCCAGTACTTTTGTCCTATTTCAACATCTAGCTATAACATCGTATAGACAGAAACTTGTGTACATAAAACAGCTGGTGTTCATGAGGGACCATAAGGACATAAGGAATTTGTCAGCTCCTGTCTCCATTGCAGTGCAGCACCTCTTTGGAGCCCCTCTGAAGGAGTATTTCCGCTGCTCAAAGAGGCCAGTTCCTCATGGCTTCAAGGAGGTCTAATTATTTCACTGGAAGGCAAAATGCAAGTTGGCATTTGTATTTATCAAATTTGTATTTCTATTTGTACAAAGCCAAGTACATTTGTATTTATATATACTTGATTTGCCATCTGGGGTTCTCTCAAAAAAGGTTTTGTGATTTGATATTTTTGTGCTTCTAGCATCCTAATTTTTTCATGCAGTTTGTTTTCCCAGATAAAGCAACTGCACGGCCCTGTGTGAGGTGAAAGGCTGACATGTGGAAAAAAAATGGGATGAGTGTGGAGTGTAGGGCTTACCACTTTCTTCATGCTAGGCTCTGTGCAGATTTAAAAGCCTTCACAAAGTCTGATATAAGAGTTTTCAAGAGAGGACTTTTATTGTACTGTTACTATTTCTTCCTAATCTTGGAAACTAGTGAAAGTTTCTAAGGTGCAGGAAAAAAAAGACTTCAAGGAGCCAGAGAACAACATGGTCCTTTGGCTGCTCTATGGACTTGCTTAAAACACATATTCATCTCTGTGCCTCTTTGTCATTTACTGCTGCTTTGCTTGAGTTCAAGTGCAGTGACTTGCTATCTCAGGGCCTGCCTAAGAGAGGGCAATAACCAACACTTCCCCTGATATGACTTGAAGAGAGAAGTTTGCTTCCCTCTCCCCACCTTTTACAAGTTGAGTACAGGCTGGTACACACTGGAGAAGATGCCTGACCCTCCTAAAAGACCTGGATCTGCCTGCTGCGCTGACACTAACGAAGAGGACTGACCATGCCGGCACCATCATCCATCACTGAGGGGTGTTGGGGAAAGCTTAGCTCCCTGCTGGTGCACAAGAAAGCCCATATTGTCTAGTGGTTTAAATAGCTGCTTAATACATTCAGGGTTGTTTTTGCTGTTTTTGTTGGGATTTGTTTGTTCTTTTCAAACAAGTGCAGGGCTAAATTCAGACCTGGTGCAAATGGATGAAACTTTATTTACTTGAGAAGTGCCACAGTCAATCTCAGCAGGACTGTGTTTGGTCTGTGTTTGGAAGTGTGTTCAGGCAGTTTTCTTTGTCTGTGGTACCATGCTGTACTTTGAAAACAATTCTTTGCATGCATGTGAGAGCGTATTTATGTGTATCAAAGGGTTTTATGACATAGGGCAAACTGAATCACTAGAAATGGGAACCTGATGGCAATTTCTGCCTGGATTTCGTCTTGCAATGTTGAAAAATTGGCAAATGAACTGAAACCACACTCAGACATTAATGATGGAACTATAGCAAATAACTACATGTGAAAATAATCCCCCTGGTTGTGCAGTGTGTGTACACAACGAAAGTCAGGATTTATGTATATACATTATCATTATATGACTACACTGTAAGCACTATGGAAGCCCAACACCAGTTATTACATGATTTGAATATCTAGAAGAAAAAGGCTACCGTGTGGGATAACATTTTAGTATAAGGGCTAGTGACTCAAAGGGGATAAATAGCAAATGGTGTACAGGACTCAATACTAGACCCACATAGCCATAAATGTAGATTATTGCGGATTGTCTTTTGAGTTTAATTCCTATGGAGTAAAACTGAAACATAGAATAAATCCTCATCCAGAATCCCCCACTGAAGAGGAATTTACAAGGGCTGAATTTACCAAACGAGGCCACAAGAAAGACAAAAAAAAACAGTTTTGACTATTTTGACTATTTCAGTCATTTTCCTTTGTTCACCAGCAGATGCTCACCAAGGACTCCCAGTCCCATCCACCCTCTGGTACGTGGTGTTCTCAGGCCAAGTGGAGCTGCTCTTCTCTCTCTTCATCAATAGATGTCAATAGCAAGCTTCCTAATCCCAGATACTTCAGCCATTTCAGTGCTGGCACCAAAAAAAGTAAGGAGAAAATAGTGACTCCCTTCAGAGCATGCGTTTAGTTTGCTGCATACTTTCAGTTTGTCCTTAGAGGCTTTCTCCTAATACGACTGGGCATGCTTCTGTATTTCCTGTTCTGAGAATCTGAAACTGAGCCAACGTTTGTGAGCTTCAGTCATCTCATAACACATTTAGAATCTCCAAATTTGACCCAGATACAGTGAATTCAACACTATTTTGCAAATTGGCAGGAATGTTACTCAAAGTCTGCTTTTCATCTTGATAAAGAAAACACCAGTGATGAAACAGGGCAGGGCATGTATTTATATTTTTTTCTATTTTTTCTATTTTTTCTTGCTTTTCTTTGGTTTTATTTTTTGATTCCCATACATGAAAACATCTGGTCAAGGATGGCAAGTATGTGTAAAAGATCCTTGCTGAAGACAAATAGCTACATTCTCCAGCCATGTACACCAACTATGTGTAAATGAAATGGAAATACATTTTGCTTACACATTAGTGTAACAGTGCAGAGAATTAGACTCTGAATCTGAGAAGTTGTATTTGGTGACATTGTTTTTGTTCTTCCTTGCTTTCCTCCTTGTTCCCTTCCTTCCACTGGAACATAGCACTTCACAGGTGATATTTAGCATGAGGAACCCCAACAAACAGGCTGGTAGCAAACTGCCTGTAAACTTGCTGGGTAGTCTGCTGTGCCATTTTCAGTCCCAGCTAAAAATAAGTAGCTAAGACGGTGGCATCATAAACCAAGAGAGCAGAAATGGCAGTACACCGGCTGCCAGCCTGCAAGGACAGGACCCAGCAACTAAGTGCACTGCCTACCATTCATGGCCCCAAAAAACAGATCACAAATCACACCAGTTGTTCACAGAGCCATCAGCAAATGTCAGCATGCTTCAAGTACAGCAGCCTGCGGTCCTGCTGAAGCTAGCACATAGCTGCAGTGGCAGAGAGCCTGTGTCATAACCTTTTTCTGAGCAGATTTTTTTTTGCTTATTTATTGGTTGAGAAGTAGAAGAGTCAAATCAGAGTTATGGAGGACCACCAATCCAAGCAGATCCCTTTTAGGGGCTCCTATGTTTAGGTCATATTGATTAATATGTGGGGACAAACCTATTACATATTATTCCCTAATGTTGCTATTTGGCAAATAAAGAGCTCTTCCAGAAGCCAAAATAGGTGCTTGGAAACAGTATATCAGATTCCAATGGGGTGGAGGTAGGAGAGAAGGGGAGGGAAGAAAAAAATAAAGGAAAAAAAAAAAACCCCAAAAACAAGAAGACGCTGGTATCCTGCCAAGTCCAACCTACCAGACAGGACATTGTCATTTCTCTGATAGCTCAGGATCAGTATTAACAGTTAAATATGTAAGAGTGCACTTCAGGACATGTTATTAGTGCAATAATGAAAATACTTTACAGAAAACAAGCTGAGGCTCACGACCATCCTGGCTGTCTGGTTATCTTATTGACATTTTGGAAAAGGGAGGATCATCATTCCAATTTCTTGTGGCTTTGGGAAGTTGCTCATTCCAGCACCATCAAACTGATCTCTGGTTCTGCACAGCAAGTTACCCTTGTTGTGAGGTCTGAAAAAGGGAGGTTGGATATTCTCAGAAGAGGCTAGCAAGTGGGTAGCAAGTTATATTTCCCTATTATTAATGAGGCACGTTTGAAACTTAGGACCAAGCAAACACCACTGGTTTTTGAAAGTGTGGCCTTCAGACTGCCTGAAGAACCCTGAGCTCACTAAGGCCCCTTCCCCAAGAGCCCATTTGATAGTCCGGCAGGATGCCAGTTTCCAGCCACAAGTGTCAGTCACTTCATGTGCTCTACTTTTCTCTAGTTATTAAAGGATCACATTGCTTTTCAGGTCTTCTGTGAGATAGGACTTTCCTGAATGAATTCTTGTTTCAAGTTCAAGGGCTTGCATTGAATCAAATGCACATTCTAGGGAAATACCCAACCCTGGTTTAAAATTTCCAGGGAAGGAAACCTTTACCCCATCAGTTATTTCAGTAGTTGGTTACCAAGGCTTCATCTTTCAGTTTGTTTATCTTGAGCTTCCAGTTATTGTAGTATGTTGTATCTTTGTTAGAACTCAGAGTTTTCTCTAAGAAAAGTTATTTTCTCCATAGCATGCTATCAAGTGACCCTGTAATTCTTTTTGATTAGCTAAAGGGATAGAGCTGTAAAGGGGAGTCTCACAGTAAAACGTATTTTCTTGTTAAACTGAGAAGGAGGTTGTTGCTAGGGGTAGGTTCTTTCTTTTACTTTGCTTTCTCTCTCTTTCTCACCCTGAAAGGCATGGAGATCTCTGGATTATTCTTTAATTTTAAATCAGAAAAAAAAAGAAGTTCATTATTTTTCTTCAGCTAACAAACCAAAAAATGGTATTAGATCATGTTCAGATTCAATATAAAAAACATTTTCAGCTGAAAAATGCTAGATACAAATGTTTTCCTTTGAAGACAGTGAAATTATAAGTAGTGGAGCTTCATAATCCAGTGTTTATTGACAATTTTTAAGAGTGTTTCTGAGATTGGCAGCACAGTTAGCACAACACTATGAAACACTAGAAATGCCAGGAACAGATTTTGCTGCAGCAGACAACTTAGGCTAGAAAAAGTTCAAGTACAGACTTCACAGTGGCACAAGACTGTGTGTGTGTTACTTTTCAAAACTTCCTTCTCTGGTGCTGGTTGCAGCCACATGATTTCTGTCTTTCACTCCTGTTTCGCATCACACTCTTCCTTTGCAGCCTCTTTGGCTCAGAGGCATCTCCAGACCTAAAGATGTTCTGCAGGGATGCTCTTTGTCTGCCTGCCAGCTGAGAACTCCTTATCATCACAGCCTGTCAAAAATCCCCTCATGTCTAGCAACAGTTGCTCTTGCTGTTCTTCGTTCTGGTTGGTAGCATTGTTATCTCCTCTACAAGAGCAGTGTTCATGTCTGTCATTTCAACGACTCTGAATTTCTTATTTTTGTCAGGATTGATGGCCTTGCTGCTATTCCTGTTTATTGTACACACTCCAGAACTGACTCATTCCTGTGTGCTCTGTGATTGTCAGGTCAAGTTCTTTTAATGTAGGGGAGAGGCTGGTAGAATGATTGGAAACTAATGTCTTAATGTAGCTCTCTGTGATGTGTCTAAGCAATGTCTCAAACCAATTTGACATGTAAAACCATTTTATTTTCATAAAGAAAAAAAGGAAAGAGAACAAACTTTTATCAGTGACCAATGGAAGTATTCTTGTGACTTCCTCAGGAGCAGAATTAAAGACATTGGGATGATTTGATGGAGAAAAGAAAACTTAAGGTGAGTTCACTGAGTTTAGTAGTAGTGATTCATACTAATTCTCTTCTTGTTTTACCACATGAAATTCAAATACCAGAGGAAATGTTTGTGACCATCAAAATATTTCTGGTGTTTATTCATTATTTATTCATTATGCAGCTAACCTCACACCAGAAGCTTCTTCTTCTCCTCTCCTCTCCTCTCCTCTCCTCTCCTCTCCTCTCCTCTCCTCTC
>JAWLRI010000700.1:401265-436265 GCA_034781795.1 Crypturellus tataupa | reverse complement strand
ATGAAAGGTTTTTGGATATTGAAACAGGACGTAGCAGCCGAGTCTCCCTCATCCATGTACTTCAAAGAACTAGTATGAAGAAGCATGTCTGTAATCACTGAATATATTAAACAAAATATTGAGGTTTTTTAATTTTTTGGTTTAAATGAGTTCAGTTCACACAAGATTCTTTTTCAAGCAATCAATCAACTCTGCTGTGCCAGTTCAGCTAACAGAGGCAATAATACACGTTTAAGGTTTGGCTGTATCCTTTCTACAAACCTGAACCTGCATCATGAGGTCGCCATTGTATTAGCCCAGGCTTTTTTCACTGAGGAGTTTGATTTTGTGTAAGACAATTGACAGCATAACTGATTCAAAGCCAAGAAGTGTGCGGTTTGGTTATTTGAAGGATACCTCCTGGCAAATAGTCATCTTTTCTGCTTGTTATTTTGGCCATAGAACACACCCTCCATAAAAATTCTCATTGAAGTCTGCTTTGAAAAACACATACCATTTTATAAACACGTACAAGGCTAAAACATTGTTGAAATGTATATCCACTTAGAAAGTTACTAAGTGAGATTCAGCCTGATATTTTTTGAAATGAGGGAAACACTGAAGTATGAATATCGGGAGTTTTAATCAAACTCTCATTGGGACTTCAATTTGGGATTGAAGCCGTACAAAATATTTGCATCTGAAGCAAAATTCACAAATATTTGGATTTTCATCAGTTCTGCTTGGATGCAAAACTGTCAGACACTGCAGTTTTGGCAATCAAAAATTGCTTTTCCTAAATGTTAACTGTGTTTCCCACCCATTGGAAAAATTGCAGAAGACCCGGGAGGCTTCTAGGTCATATAAAGTCAAGTGCCAAAGAAAAGAACTTCTCCAAGGGTTTCTTGTTTCTTCTCCGGGGTAGTCTGTCACCTCCAAACCTATGTTTCATTTTCTCAGAGGATTAATTCCTTCTGGCAGCTTTCCATGATCCTGCCTTGGAAGAGCGATGTAAACTTCAATTCTCAGCAGCCCGGATGCAGCAGTCTTATAACTTTGTTTAAACAACTGCTTAGATTAAATATATATATATATAAGCACAACATGAGGCACAATTGTCTTTCTATGAAAGGATTTTAAAGTGTCTCGGCTCACAAAGGATAGTTTTCCCCAGAACACAGGGAAGGGAAATGATGGCAGGTGTAAAATTTCAGTACATACATATTTTTATATATATATATATATTCAAAATCTTTATGAGGACAATGTCACAGATTTGTCCATGCCATGTAATATTTTTGGAGATATGAGAACCTAATTCCTAATGTTGAATGTTTTGAATCTTCATTCCATGACAGATACTTACTCATTCTCCCCTCTTAACTTCTCTCAAATACAAGATCTGTCAGCAAAGTCATCAACTTTTATGTAGTTTTATTAAGATATCTTTATAAATTATAAAAACAATTTTCTTGCATGACACCAGTGAAGTGAGCTAAGCTGTTAACAGGGGAAAAACTATTAGAATCATTCCCGTCTCCTCTCTGAAGAGATTATTCCTGAAACTATAAAGCTGCTTCCAAGACATAGAACTTTGTGTAATTGTGCATGTATTAACACCGCTTTCGTTTCTGAAAAACCCCCTCACTGGCATGAAAGCACTCACATGAGAAGAGGGGAAGGGAGCAGAACCTGACAACATTAACACTTGCTCCTGTGTGCATGAACTACCATCTCATGCCCATCAGTGACGCTGAAATGATGCCTCAGTGGTGATTCCCCCACAATGATGCTGAAAGAGTAAAGTAGTCAGAGTAGTAGTGAAGCAGTAGTGAAAGAGTTTAGTCAGACTGGGGAGAAGAGGAAATGACAGGAAGACACAAACATAGAGATTATTCCCATATACTGCAGATCAAGACAAATCAGAAGTTATTACATTGTATTTACCAAGGTTACATTCTTGCCAATAAAAGAAAATTATTCATTTTTTTTTTCTATTTCATATTTCTGAGAAGTTAATATTGTGAAGTATCTATAGTGGAAATCAAACCTTACTCCCACAACCTTGTATTTTAACTACAGGGCCATCTTTCCTGCTAAAAATAAATTGTCCCTGGCTTGAGCAAAGTATTGGACCGAGTTTTGTGTTAGTAATGAAATCTTATAGCCAGTCAAGTTTTAAGTTTCATTTTGAACCTTTCATTCTAACTTCATAATTCTTTGAAAGCCTAATGCTGAAATATTTTTCCTTATCAGTTTACGTACCCATGTATATATTTGTGTGTATATATACATGAATGCATATATAAAATAATAAAAACTTTTATATGTAAACATATTATCTATAACAGGAATTCAAGATTGTGTGGATATTGGTATGAAATAGACTTTTGACTGATAAACCATGAATGCTGTTCTTGAATGAGTGTAAATGTAATGTTTCAGCCAAGTAAAGTTTGAATGAGATTAAAAATTTTATAAGTAGATATAAAGGTGGGAATTGTAACTGCAAATTTCCTTTCAATGCTAACTCTAGCAGACACAAGTGGTATAATGTGTTTACTTCAGATAGATACGTAAATATATGGACAAGGCTCTCTCACTGCTAGTGTTTTACATCAGGTGAGACTGCAACTTTACACTTTGTCCTAACTAATATTATGTTGACAAAAACATGATTTTGTGTCAGTAGAGACAAAAAAAGCAAGAAAGAGAAGAAGAGCCTGACACAGTAACTCTCAGTTATACTATAGCTCTTGGAGGTCTTGGGGAAGAAGATCTTAACTTTGCTGAAATCATAGCCCTCTTCTGCTCTCAGGTCCTGTAAAAAGTCCGAGTACCAGCAAGAGTCAAAATCAGTTTTTAAGATTTTAAGTAGTTTAAAAGTAATTTATCAGTATTATTTTCTATTGATATTCCTGAAGAATTAGCCCTCAGATGATATACAAAAACTGAGGGTTGAAACATCTGGGCAGTGATGCAGGTCAGTCATCAAGAGAGAAATGTTTCAGTTTGTTTCAGGAAGAGAAGCAGCAAAGACTCATGTTCAGTTCAGCCAAGTGCAGAGGATCTCTTGCTCAAGGCACAGGTATAAATGTCACTCTATCAACTGGATACCACTTTGCAAAGCACAAAGCAGCGAAAGAGAAGCACTTAGTTTTATGGAGGAACCACCTGAGGGCTTAAAATAGCAGAACTTTGGAAAATGGTAAGTTCATACCGTGATCAAATGCTCCTGTGTAGAAAGTGATGCTTATGTATATCCAAAGAGGTCCATAGAAAGGCAGAACCACTAACACAGTGTGCTCAGGTAAGCTTCACCTCACCTAGTTACAGACTTCTACATGTAACATCTGAGCGAGGCCTCCTAGGGTCCTTCTGTGTTTCTTGGAGAGTTAGGAATATCTGTAAAAAGTAATTCGTCTGACTTAATTTACATACCTTCTTTGAGACAAGATGAGTAATGGAAACCTAGAAGTTCCCATTTCCTGCCATGGAAAACTAATATAAAACAGTAACTAGGCAACCAGTTCATATGTAGGTATCTATAAAGAACATGTATAAAGTCTGTATATGGGCACAGACTGCAGTTTGCAACAAATGGAGCCTTTTCAGTTCACAGTTCCCAAGTTGCTTGCTTGCTGGAAGATCTGTCAGACGAAATGACACAGCCCTGGCAACTGCTGCAGCCTGATAAATTCACATTTCATTCTGCCTCGACATTGCTCCTTTCCCAAGTCTGCCTTCCTCACCTGGATCCTGCACTCAGGTACCCTAGAATCCCTTTTCTGTGCCATTTCCAACACCGGTCGAAGGATCTCAGTTAGCCAGACTGGGCATGAACACGAGCAAAAGTGGTTTCTGGTTGAGTTTTGCGGAAAAAAAATGTACCCTTCTATTTCTAACTACTTTTAATTCGTGCTTGCCTCTTACTTTGATTCTTAAATCCACATGGGATCTTGGATAAATATTTTTGAAATTTGCATCTGAATCTTTTGCAAGTATCATAATGGACAATAATATTCTCATGAAAATAGCAATATTGGTCCAGTTGATTTTTTCTAAACAACACTATTTTGTGGTTCCAAATAATTTTTCTTCAGCAATGTTCGTCATCAAAATAAAAAGTCTCCATGTTCACTGAGGCCTAGTTGTTTGCAAAGATTGTAAACCATCTCTAGTTAGAGATGAGTCTTTTAGTAGTTTTAAAAAGCCTTTTGTTTCCCTTTTTGCCACTCCTTATTTGTGGGATAAGGTGTATGGAAACAGCATTTTTTTAAAAAAAAAAGAGCAAATCTGACATTTTTTTGGGCAAGGTTCAGCTCAATGAGATTTCAAGTGGCCAAGATTTAGAAATCCTCCCAAATCATGGCTGACAGGGGAGAGTCCAAACAGTCAGTATCTGCTGAAATGCATTCATTTTCCCAAGACCTAAGTATTTCACATGGCAAAAGATTCTAAAGTGCAGAGCTAGGCGAAAAAATTTTCCATTTCACCTCACTAGGATAAGGCAGCACTGATGCCAGCTAGTTTGACTTTAATAATATACCACATCAAGTATACTTCTTTAATATGAAACTCCTTTAGCACAACTTAGTCTTAACACCTGGTACGTAGAAACAGCAAACCCGAGAACAACAAGATCTTAAGAACATGTGGACAAAATCTGCTCATGTGCTGGCATTTTAATTATGTTTGCCCTGACCCTTTTCCCATGTTCCATAAAACAGACCAACAGTATAGAGGGAAAAAAAAAAAAACCTCAGTAGCACCACCTCAACTAAACCAGATGAGTGAAGTGCTCAGGATATTATTACCAAATAAAACAAAACAAAACAAAACAAAAATATACTGGAAATGAATAAGGAAGCTGAAGCTGATACTAATAATACTTATAATAATAGTGTAAAGAGCTGTCACATAGTTCCTCTTAATAGCTTCAAGGACACCTTCCCCTGGCTTTTAAGCTGGGCCACAGGCAGTGTTAGGTGCTTTTATGGAGCTAAAATGTTTCTCATCCCATCCTCCATGGAGGAGGAGAGCAAGGTGAAATGGATTACAGGGATTACAGATGCTTGTGATCGAACTCCCACTAAGCCAGGAGAAGCAGCCTCCGAGGTGATGAATTCCAGCCCCATAATCCCAAACTGAAAACAACCTGGGTGGAATTAACTCACATAGAGCTTGAGTTAGGGAGTGAACATTGGGCACAGCCAGGGTGCTGCCAGGGCACCTCCCTTGGCATGAGCACTATGCTGGGAACCCGCTAGCAACATGCCAAGGAGCTGCTGGCGTCACATTTTCTTTTAAAGGGGGAGATCTGACCGCAGCCAAAGGAGTGTCGCGTTGCAAACTCCCAGGAGAGCCAGCTGGCGTTGCCAAAGTGAAGGCAGTTAGAGCTTCTCCTTAGTGCTCAAGTACTTTAACTGTAAAAACTTAATGCTTTGATACCCATGCTGTCTTCTGGTGGCAACGTTTATATCCAAAAACCCACTGAGGCAAGAGATAGGTCATATGCACATACTCTCTCTTGTCCTTTCATCTGACAGCAGAACGAGATTATACTGAGTGCATCTAGGAGGATGGAATAATTCCTAGATGTGCTCAATCACCAACCAAACCCAAGAGGCACGGGAAAGGCTGATTTTCTGTGCTGCTCACACTTGAGCTAGTCAGAACGAGGTGCTCCACAGGCGATGGGTTAACCTGCTCTGAGCCCCCGACCGGCAAGCGAGGCAGGTCAGCTGCACGTCTGTGCTGGGAGCCCCGGACCCCACACAAAATTGCCCATAACACCCGGACCCAGCGACAACCTCCGCCTCTTCCATAGCGGCTACTGCAGACCTCTGTAATTTGCTCCCAGGCAGATTCTACTAAAATATCCAGGCTATCTCTGTTCCCTACCCTGTGTCAGCAGGAGCACGGCAACACCTCCTGGCCCTGATCCTTCTGGACAGCGATTACCTGCCGTTATCACCTCGCTGCCCTGGAGCAGGAATCCGCAGCTGCTCCATAATTAACATAAAAAACATAAGCCTGGGTGGAGGAAGGAAGCTGAAGTGGCAGGGACTATGACAGATGTTGCGAAATGTCGATTTATTCATAACAGAAAGTCGGAGCAAATCTTTTGAAAGCTTTTTTTCCTTTTCTTTCTTCCCCTCCCCCCCCCCCCCCCTTTTTTTTTCTAATGTGCAGACTTCAAAGCAATGAGTTGTGGCATCTGTAACAGCTACCAAACTGTGCCAGCTGAAGCCAGTGGAGCACAGTCTACAGTGATAGAATGCAAGTCATGCAATTATTCGAGTTTGCAGTCCTGGTTTTTTGAAACAACATATGGTCTGCAGCAAGGAAGCCAGGATATTTTAAAAGAGCTCCTACAGGGTTTCAAACTTTGATTTTACAGAGGTGTGGGAAAAGAAGCAGACTCCATTCAGGCTCTGATATTTAAATACATGTGTTGTCGTTTTGCCTATTGAAGAGAGCTGTGCAGTCCTTTTACATATGTAGAGGGCATTCTGGGTTTCTAAAGAGCAGTCGGTAACATATAGGTATTTCACACACTTCCTGCGTTTTGTTGACATTTGGGGGAAATGGTGCAGTACTTCTCTCAGTGAAAGGGAAATAGTCTGAACAGCTTAGAAAAAAAAATCTAATGTATAAAGGTGAGAAGATTGCTGCTAATTCTAACCATGAAAATGCTCAGCATCGTATTTTCAGTTCTCAGTTTTCGTTCTTTCATCCAGAAGCATTGTTAACATAATGTGAGGATCAGCCTATCAGGACATAAGGGCATAGAGACCTGTGACAAAGTGGTATGAAACACTGTGCTTGAACCATCTGCCTCTTGGGTCAGAATGGGAGATGAGGACCCGTGCTACATCCTTACCTGCGCACTCTGCACGGAGGGCTGCCAGGCAAAGACAACACACAAACTTAGCACCGTTGTGATGCTTTGAGCTCTGGTTTACCTATATCCATGTATATACAAGCAGATATCCCTTCAGGCTGCTAGTTCTCTTTGATGGTGAAGGCTCCTTGCTCAGTGCAAACTCTATCTTTTAAAGATCTGGTGTCCAAATCAAGCTTTGGTGTCAGTGTCTGTCTCCAGACAATTGTCCTTCTCAGGTCTGACAGATATGGTCCTTTTAATGAAAAGAAAAATGCTAGGTGCTCCCCTCCTTTTCCTTACAGCTAGCTAGCTACCTACATACCTTCATCATTGACGGGTGTTGAAAAGCTGAACCTGAACATTTAGCGAGAGTTGCAGGAAGCACACACACAAATCCAGGCAGAACTGCAGCCACGATACAGGATGCTTCTGGTTTCAGATGATTATTGGACAAAATATAACTTGATTTCCAATGTCATTTTCAATTGGTCACTTTTGAAATCTCTTTTCTTCAAGACATACCTCCCAACGCTAAGCTCCCAGGAAGTGGGAGCACCTTCCCTGGCTTTCAGCACCAGAAAGCATCCCTGTCACAGCTGGTCTGAACCTACACCTGGCAAAAATCAGAGGCCTGACCAGTAATTCCTGCAACAAGTCCAGATTATTTGACTGAGCTGCAGCTGTAGCAAAGTCCTTTGACCTCAAATACAAAAAAAACATATATTAAACCTATTCTGAAAAGTTGAGTGGTTTAGCCTCGAAGTGCAAGATCATAAGTATATACTCTTTATAAAGAGAAAAGAAACATCAGTCAGTTCAGAATACTGTTTTTCAGTCATCAACAACCATGTGCTGATGCTTTATGGAACAGCCTGTGCTCTTTATCCCAAACTTGTGTAGGCTCTCACCAAATCTCCCTATCTGCTGCTTTACAGCCTCCAGGAGGAGACAGACTGCCTCCTGCTACAGGTGTCTAAACCCTCCCTTAAATGCTTTCCAGTTTAGCCAGAGTCATCTTATAAGAAGTTTCCCAAGTTCTCTCCTCCATGCCCACACTTTGGGTAACCCAGAAACAGAGCTGCACACGTGTGAGTGAGCAAGTAGAGCAGTTTTTCCATAGACCTGAACGGCTGAGAGGGCCTGACCACTTTGCATTCAGTCATCCCCTCAGAAAAGCGGGCATAGACATATTTTTTTCCTGAGCTCCCTGTAATCCTCTCACATGGGAAGGTTCAAGGGATTAAATGCATGTGACTTGATTATGAATTACTGAGGAAGGCTATGATAATGTTTATAATATCAGAAGTATTCAAAATTCCAGGAAATAGCTGAATTTTTTAAGCTCATAGAAAATATCTAACTGGCAATAAGGGAGTGAGAAATACCTAAGTATACGTTGCAGAAGTGATTTCTAAAATGAAGATCTGCTCCTTGTGAAGTCATCACTAAAAACAAAGTTCTCAGTGGTAAGGTCTCATCTGTAAAATAGACAGAGCATGTTATTAGCCACATAGAAACTAATTCAATTTGATACTGCTTCAAGGAACCTCTAATGCACACCAGGATTGAACAGAATTGATGGGTATTTGCAAGGTCATTCTCCTATTCACACTGAATCACCACAATATTTTAAATCGTGTCCCCATTCTAACAACCTCTTATCTGCTTCTGCAATACTGGTCTTAACTCATACTCTTATTACCTAAAACATTAACATTATGTTAGATGTATTTGATGCATCTCTTTCTCTACAAACTGCTGTACAGAAGGAATACTGCACACTGTTTGCGTTAAAGTAAGTTTTAAACTGTATATGACAACTCAATCTAGTCTTAAGGTCGCTGTACTCCTTCTTGTAAAATAGGAACTAAACTTTTCAATTTTCCAGCCCATGAGAATATCTGCAGTGGATTCATTTATCATTGATTTGTTTTAATGCAGCTGACTGGTCAGAGTTGAAGCAGTTCATGATGTGCTTAAGGCTTTTTACCTCCTAGTAGAAGGATGCCACTTAGATGAGGTGACTCAATGAATATTTTTAAGGACATATGTGCAATGTTTAATTTTTGTGTAATGGAAATGAGCCATTTGCTCATGTACACAGGCAATCTACATATAGCAGATCTTTTGCTTATACAAACTTGCAAGTAGTAAAAAAAGCTAACAACTACAGCAAAAACTAACTAAAACACAGTCTTTCCAGATGCAAATTTGGTGTGCAGAAGCACACATGTAGGAGTGGAAATCAACCCTTCATGGCTCCTTTCAACTTCCTTTGAAGTCAGTAGCAAAATTCCCATTGAGTTCAATAAGAACAAGAGAAAGCCCTTGATCTAGTAAAAAGACCGTATGAAGTTTTATAAGCTCTTTATACCAAACTTTATTCTATTTGCGTATGAAATATATTTTGACCCTATATCTACCCTCAAGACTTTGTAGCTGGTTGAGAATAATGTGATACCTCCACTCTGCCCAGCCACCTACTGTCATTCACAGCACTGGCTATACAGATGTAGGAGGCTCCAGCATACCTGAACATGTTTTCTATGATGCTGTTCAAAGAGACACTGAAGAGAGCATGACAGCTCAAGTAAGTTGTGTCGAGCTATTCAGGAGCAGGTTAGGTCAAGGCCATTTCTGGCCCCCCGATCCATTATCCCTCTGACAATGGACAAATGCCAAATGTCTCTGCTAATTTTGCTTAGTCTTGTGGTAGCCTTGGACACAGCTAATCACAAGGGATTAATACCAAGACTGGAAAACCTGGCACGAGGCGATGGAATTGCATTAGAGCAATTCTGTTTCGCTCCTTTCTGATCAAGGCCTGAGAGTGGTGATGGGCAGCTATTCCCTCCGCTCGAGGACGCTCAGCTGTGAATTCCCTAAGGGATTGCTCATGTTGCTTCAGCTGTTCTACATTTATATGAAGTCTCTGGAAATTTGTGAGACAATTTGGGAAAAT
Organism: Crypturellus tataupa; assembly: GCA_034781795.1. Lineage (NCBI taxonomy): Eukaryota > Metazoa > Chordata > Aves > Tinamiformes > Tinamidae > Crypturellus > Crypturellus tataupa. The sequence goes on along the minus strand of JAWLRI010000700.1, from coordinate 426,435 downwards.
TATTACACTCCGTTCTTTGTCTCCTTTCCAACTGACTCACACACCATGGTCACTGAACTTAACCAGTACTGACAGGAGTCATGTTTTAGGCAAGAGCCAGCTGGCTGAAAGTCTACCCAGAAAAAATAGGGAAGATGGTGATCAGCAAATATAAATGTTAGACCCGGCAGCTGCAGGAACTCTTCTATCAGCCGAGGCCCTATGATTGACTGATGCCAAGGTGGCCCAGAACCATAGGAACTTACAGTACAAACCATTTGTTCAGATTGTATCACTAGCTGGAAGAACCATTCAGCCACGACTAACAGAGATGCTGTCCTCCTTTCCCTCAGATCTCGAGGTGGTGATTTACATCTTTGTTATGTCTCAGCCTTATGGCATCCAGATCACACTTTGCGCCAATTAGGAGAAAATCCAAAACTTCCAAGCAATTCCATAAAACTGCTGCTCACACTACCCTAGAGGAAGGTTCCCTATTCTGCATTTTTGCATAAGTAATAGAGGACTGAAAGATGCAATTCAAAATCAAGTCAATTTGATCTGTATTATGCAACCCTGCACCTCAGCCCTAAAAATCATCACTGCTCACGCTCTTATCCACAGTTCATATTCACAAAATCACACAATGACAGAACAGCTGAGGTTGCAACCTTTAGAGTTCATCTAGTCCAGCTGCCTTACTGGACCAAGTTGCCCAGGTCCCTAAGAAGATGGCTTGTGAATATCTCCAAGGATGGGGACTCCGCAGTATCTCAAGGCAACCTGTTCCATATTCTAGGCTTGAAAATATGAGCTTTATACACCTGATGTGTATCACACATCATACAATGTACAGATGATAGAGATCAATAAGGAATGTCTGGTTTAGGGCTGATTCAAATACACAAGGTTGTTTCATGGCTTAAAATATTTACAGGAAGACAATTTTTTTGAATATCTGAAAAGCTTCCCATTAAATTGGAAGTTCTAATACTAGAACACAGATAATATCTTATTGGACATAGAAATCTTTTAACTATCTGGAACAAAGGCAAACTTTTCATGGAAAAGTACACATTAATAGACTAGATTCATTAAATACTAGTAATTTTAGCTCAGGTTAAAACATCTATGCCCTTAATGGGATCAAGGGCACAGTATTAATCAACAAAGAAAGTTTCTAATCAAATTTGGCCTTGGGAAATTCTTTTACATATTCTTTCTGGGTGATGTTATTGTTTTTAGGGAGCTTATCTTCTGTCTCACTGGGAACAACTATCCTCTTTAATAAAGTACCTAAAATATTGTAATAAACACACAGCTTATATCAATAGCATCATATTTCCCCACATAGTATTTGTGCGCGGTTTAATTAGATGGAAGGATTACAGGAAAAGTTTGTGTCATAATGATTCTTTAAAGTGAAACCACAGATCAAAGTTCATAGCTGCCAAATATACAACTTTCAAAACAAGCTCGAGTGCTGCTATTAATCATGGCTGTTGGGGGATTTGATGACAAAGATTAAACTGCTGTAAAGGATACTGCTGTGCATCAGATTCTTGCAACTGTCATCAAATACTCTGCCAGCTATTAACAGGTCAGGAGAGTTGTCCAGCATTTACCATGGGTGGCTCCGTCCCTGCAGTTGGTGTACGCCACGGTGACAACCAATAACACCCTCCCAGATAGACATTTGTGGGCTGTTAGTTTTTACAGCGTGGCAGAAATCCTGAAGGTCAGTCTGCAGAATAAACAGCTGAGGGAAACTGCAAGATCTCAGTCTCACAGCATCACATCCTCCCAGAAAGCTCTGTTGTGCAAACGGGTTCGCTCTCTTCTCTAACCTGGAGTCCCTTCGCCCTTACTTACTGCATGTTAAGAGTGCCCACCTGTGGAGCTGAGCTGTTGTAAATTCGCTTTCCAGTTTACTCACAGCAGCCCCTCTCCATAGGCAAACCCTCAGGGAGTGCCTCACGGACCTGGTTTCATCTCATTCGCAATTACACCAGCTCTCTCCTTCCACACAGGATCGTGTGATAGCCCTGTGGGAAGCTGCAGCAATCGCTTACCAAGAAACATAACACCAAGGAAGTGCTTAACACACGCTTTGCAGCAGCAGAGCCAACAACCTGCAAGCCACCAGCCGGTGCTCTGTGGTGGGCCACCAAGGACCCTCAGGTGCCACAGGGAGAGCTGTTAACCTGGAGACCTACAATGTGCCGCAGTCACTGCTCAAACACAACCGTGTGCCTGAGAAACAGCCTTTCCGAGATTCAACTTTGCAGACTCCAAAACTGCTATCAGACGTTCGCGCTCAGCTGCCTATGGGACAGTTGTGAATGGCAGCGTGATGCAACAAGCAACTGGCAATTCAAACCCACAGATTTAACTATAGCTTAGGGGAGTTACAGATCTGAAACCCAACTTTACAGCTGTGGCCAGCTATAAAACAAGCTTATCTACATAATGGGTTGAAACCAATCAGTATTTGAATATTCTTCATCTCTGGGAAAGTCTGGAGACATATCTGGCTGGGAATTTTTGAACGTTATCTCATTTCAAAGAGGAAAAAAAGAACAGAATGTTAAAGACTAAAAATGGCAGATATTTAGCCCATGCAGGTAATTCAAACTACATGTTGTTTAAACAAGCTGTTTATCATACGCACTCACAAACATGCGTGCATGCACAAACCTACCAAATAGTTACCTACTTGATGATACATCAACGGGTCTCTGCAGATGTCCCTAGAAACATTCTTGTCTATGTTGTGCCTCAAAGAATGCAAAGACTGTTCAGGAGAATTTCCATGAATTGGGACCCATTGTTTTGGTTTTCTGGTTTCTGCCATCTTATACATAGAAGTGGCATCTGGTTTTCTTCGCACTGAGAACTATGTACTAAGTAGAATAACCAGAAAAGGGTGGGGAAGTGTTTTCTGTTGGGTTAGTGAAAAATATTGCCCGAGGAATGGAAACGCTGCTTTGATTGTGATATAGCCTCTATTTTTATTACTTTTCTCTGTAAAATGCAATAAAAAAAATGTTGTGGGAAATATATAGTCAATTATCTGCAGTAGAAATGAAAGCACCATCCATTGGCAATGATTCTGATGGAGAGGGAGCCTGGAGTTCCCTGTTCATCTTACCTTTCGCTGTGAGACAGCCTGTGGCTCGAAAACTTCAAGAGCACAAATTTAAAAACAAAATATGAGCATATGAAATGCATAAAGCCTGTTACCCACCTGAAAAACACCTCAAAGGGCCTGGAGAATTTCCCTGCTAAAAGCAGTATGACTACAGCAGCTTCATGGATAAATCACTCCACAACAGAAAGTGGATCTGCTTTGGGTTTGAAAATGCTGTACCCGTAAGGCATAATGGGCAAAATCTCTCACAAGTTAGTGGCAGCACAACCACCGGCCACAGCAGAGCCCAACAGCTGGACATGTACATGGATTTCCTCCAGTGTGCTTCAAAATTTACTATTGGACCTGTATTATAGCATGCAAATAAAACTCAGGGATGCACAAATGAACATCAGGGCACAGCAAATTGAAATAGCTGTTGTCTTGACTTGAGGTTGTGCTGTGTCTGCATTTAACTTGCTGCAATATTCTTCACCAGTCTTAGCTGTCAGTTCTGATCTTAGTCTTTGGACTCGTGTGAGAGGTGCATTGAAATATATTTGGACAGACTTCCTCACTGTGGGCGCTGTCACAGTCCATGTTTTCTTTACATTAAATGTGATATATTTTGAAAGTGTAAGGTGGGACTGTCAGGTACATTTACAATGCTATCTGCATTTACATGCTATTCTCTGCTGCCAGTCTAGGTGCTTTTCTGGAAATTTCTGCACTATCTCCAAGATTTAGAAATGCCATCAAAGGAGGAATTTACCAAAGTGCTGAGCTCTTGGATGTTCTGTGTTCATTTTGGTACAGTGGAAGTATTAACTACTATATCATTTGTTATAAATTAAATTCACATATAAACAACGTTGTGTTAAGGACAAGGAGAGACATGTCTGAAGATCATGTTAACAAAGCATTCAATTGACAAGTCAATATATTGGGTCAGTTGAAGTGGAGAGGCTATCTACCAACATGAGCAATTACTTCCTTATGGTAAATTGCAGTCACTGATATTAAAAGCCGGACTTCAGAATAATCTTAAACAACCATGCCAAGAGAGTTTGAGAGCATATTCATAGGAATGCAGCAAAATAATGAATGCATATGTGAAGTTGATACATAAGCCTCTAAAAGTAGCTACTCTATAGCTTTTAGAAACTCACTTCTGTATGGAATAATTAGGTCTACTATCCTAATATGATATAAAATTTAATCACAGAACTGTGGGGTACCTCTTCTGGTGACTTATTTCCACTGTTGAACTACTCACAGTATAGATTTGCTAGCATTAGTGGCAACACTGTGATCTTGAAGTTGCTCCTATTCTTCTTTTTAAGCAGGGAATTTGACTTCTCAAGAGTTTGATTATACCATTATTTTAAAAGCTGCTTCTCTTATTAAAATCAGAAATTTTCATTCTCTCTAGAGAAGATTTTTTTAGGGCAGATATTTATGATCAAACATTTCATGTCCACTTTTCTTGCCCCAATTCTGGTCATTTGCAACAATGCTGGTATTAAATGCCTATAAAATACTATTATTCTAAAGTAATCTTATCTTCAGGCTCCGTATCTGACTTCACATGGAATCATTTATTTCAGTACAATGTGAAATAAGGTCACTACAGATAACAGTATTTCTGAAGGGAGAAATGTTGCTCATTGCAGAATGCAGCACAGTATACCCAGATGATTATATGCTGTAAATTACTTTTTGGAAATCAATGGATCTTGGCATTTGGAATATAAACACCAAAGAGTGAATGACAGAAATAAGAACACAGAAAATACGCAGGGTATCAAAGCACTGGATCATATGTAAGTGATAATATCTCTGATCTGCCTGACCACGGGTAGCTGCACTTGTCTTGCTAACCGAGATGAGCCCAGGTCGGAAGCCCTAGCAGGGCTTCTTCAGTGCCTGCTCCTCGCTCCCTTCTATAACAAATAAACCCCCCACAGCTCTGCTGCCGGCCTCAGAACATCCTTGCGCTCCGCATCTGTCATGGCCCTCACATACCAATGACAGGGACAGTCACCACCATATACTGAAATAGAAACGTGTAAGAGTTTTGGACTAGTTCAATCCTTGCAGGTTGTTAGGTCTTTGAATTTCAGAGATCACTTGAGAGTTATTTCTTTTGTGTTTGTGGAAGATGTAAACAAAAAAAAAAAAAAAAGGCCCAAGTCCCTTAATTTTCCAAATGTAGTAAGAAGTGTTTAGATACACACTTTAATATATTTTCTGTGGCATTTTTGTAAAATACAGATATATAATTATAGATATAATGCATATATAGCATTTACTATATCAATAGAAAGCTAGTCTTTTCACAATGACACACCAATAAGTATTTACAATATGATCCAAATTTTAAGGAACAAATGTTTCAAACAATACTGTGCGATTATATAAGAATAATTTGAGGAAAAATAAGAAACCAGTACTAGAAAAATTCCAGATGACAAAGTATGTACTATTACCAGGAGCACCTCCACACATAAACCTTCGTTCTCCTTTTTAGAAATATGCATGATTTAGCTCTTTCATGTTTCCACCCAGCCACAGTCCCTTAAGATGACATGTAGAATTATCTATCTCGCTTATCCTTTTTCAAGTACAGATTAATTGTACCGCTCCCTCCATTTAAAGCTTTGTCCAACTGCAACATTTCAAAGTCTTGACTAGAGCAGAAATTACTATACACACATCTTGTTAATTAAATCAATGCAGCTATGCAGTTTACACAGTTCAAAATATGTCCATCTTCTGCACATTTTAAAACTATTTTACAAATTATTAGTTTGGGGTTTGTTTTTTGTTTTGTTTTGCTTTGTTTTTTTCTGAGCAGTGTTTTAGCATTTAGTCTCCAAGTTTACTTGGAGCACTGGCTCACAGGAAACTGGAACACCAAAACCAACCGTAGATCCAAAGTACATGAATGCTGTGTTACCTTCATACATGAAGACTGTCTAAACATACTTGTGTCTTTAGCATATTGTTTTCATATCTTGTGAGGCACAGAAGTGCTATTCCATTTTACAGTTGAAAAAAAAAATCAGAAAATCAGATACAGAGGGGCTAGGGAATTGCCCAGTGTCACTTGAGTAGCTTGTGACAGAGCAGAGAAGCAAACCCACATCTTGCAAATTTCAGACTCATCCTCTAGACTTTCCAGCTCTGAATGAGAACTTCATAAATCAGCATCTTTATATGTATAACACAAGCATACATATAACTAATAAAAATAAAATATTCTCTGTGCAAGAGCTTAATTAAATGCTATTGTGGTTTCTCTTCTCTAAATAATAAGAAGAGCTAGGGAAGGGTCTGTTTCTCTTCCATTATCTCTCTCCCAATGAAGAAATATTAGCTGCAATGAGCATTTCTTAAACTGGGAGCGGTTAAGTCAGTGTTTGCCAGAAAACATATTTGAACTTTTGAGAAACATAATGATTTACTTTTGCGGAAATCTGACAGAAGAAAAAGACATAAACTTTGAGGGCCTTATTCCCCTTGCCATAGTGCTGGCCAGGGAAGCATTCTCCATTGCATTCGCACGCGCTTGAAGAGGTCTTGAAACCACCCGTGCGGTACAAAGGAGGCCTAGAGCAACGTGGAGGAAGAGCTGTTTTCTCAAGCCCTAAAACACGTCCCAATCCTCCACATTCAGCACTGACAGGTGGGCAGCCGAAGGGCGGCTTTCGCAGCGAGCGGATGGACGCGGCCGCTAGGCAGGCGCGGACAAGGGCAGAAGTTTCCCAGAGACACAAGTATCTCCCGACGCCCTTGTCGCTCTGGGGATGCCTGGTCAGGAGCAGATTTTGATCCAAGTTTCTACCAATCCTGGTTAAAACCAGGGATGGGAAGGAAGTGAACTGCTTTAAATTTCATGGCAGAGACTGTTTAAGGAACAGAACAGCAGTAACCTCGTGGCAGAAGGAACAAGAAAGGAAGACAGATGGCTCTCTGGAGAAGGGGAAATAGGCTGTAGGTGTCGTGCGGTAGCATTCCAAGTAAACTATTACGGGAATTTGGCCTGTTGTAGTGCTGGTCCCAATCCTGGCCGAGTTACGGGGAGGCAGCTACCACAAAGTTCAGCTTCCAGCAACAGTTTGTGGGCAAACTGGGTTATCTGCCTGGCTGGTATCAGCAATTAATGTATGAGATTCTGAGGATGGAGGGCATTTTGCTCTTATTAAAAAAAAATCCCAAAACACAGGAATTTCTCATCCTGCTCACCTTTTTTTTTTTTTTTAAATCAAACCTGCATTTTCCTTTTTAAAAAAAGTAAAAATACAAAAACAAAGATACATTAGAATATCCTACTGTCCAGTAAATATCTTATAGGCAATATTTATGGTGAAAAAAAAACGCATCGAGCCTTTCTTTTATCAAAATGAAGCACCCCAAAGTTCATTCTGTCCCAAGGAATGCTGCTTCTTCTGCTGTTGGGTTAAACTCACTCATATCACCACAGTTTGAATCAGCATTATTTGTCTTTAAATCCTTTCTTTAAACACCTAATCATAAATCTAGACTAACACTGAAGAAGTTCCTAGTAAGAATGCCAGATATGCTAGGAACAGCATATCATGAGGAGGCAAACTATTCTTTCCATTCACTTTGCATAAATAATCCATTAGCTAAGCTTCTGTTTTAGACTGGATGCTTGACACTTAACACTTTAAGTCCAAATGCCCTTCATATCCCTTACAACAGAAGAAACTTGTAAAATGTCTGTGGTGCATCAGCTTAGCGTTGCATGACTGTTTTAGAGAAACTCCCTAGTATTATAGGAAACGTACGTGGGCTTGTTTGTGTTGTTCAATACTCGAAGTGTCATTTCATTCTTTAAAGGGGTTAGAGCAGAGGAAGGGGGAAAAGGGGAGGAAGTCTTACTTAATTTGTTGCATATGTCCCGATGTGTTATACAACTAAGTGTATTATACCAGAAAAACTAAAGCAGTCTGCGCCGCAACAAACTCCGTGTAACTCAAAATAGGAGAATAATCTGGCCACAAGCAAATCAAAAATTCAGTGAAACTTCCTCTCATATTATATATACACACGCTTTACAAGCTACATCGAGTGTCCTTTCATATTCCAAAAGAAATACATTGTAGACACCAAACATACTGTACTTTTACTTAAAGGCTTCATCAAACCATATGTGCAGACACTTGAGAAGACGAGAGTGTTAAGCTTCCTAGGGTCCTAGAGTCAAAGAAATTCTGCTGCCCCCCACTGCTAAGTAAGTGCACTCCTTCCACGGGGGGCAACATCTGCCGATCCGTCATGGTTCCACTTGGCGAGGACCCCAAGAAACTTCCTTGGGAAGAAACAATTTTCTCAGGACTGGCAGCCAGTTTAGGGGATGTGGAAAAGTTATATCCATACAGTGCACAGGGACTGTGCAGTCTGAATGTGTTGTAGGAGCCTTGGTGGCTTTGGTTAGTGGTAAAGGCATTGCTGGATGGGGATGGCATGATGTACTGGAGCTGTGGAGACATCCCTGAAATCTGCATAGAAATGCCAGTTTGTGGGCAGCTGAAAGCATCCCCATCGCTGCCACTCATGGACATATTCACAGTTGTGCTACTCGACACGCCAACGTAAGAGGGAGTCCGCGGGGGCGCAAACGTCTCACTGGTTTGGTTTGTGAGGCGGTTGTAGGTCTCAGCCAAAGAAGAGCTGTATCTGTTCAGGGTCAAGCCCGAGCGGGCGCAAGCTGTGTAGTCGGCGGGAGCAAGACTACAGAGTTGGCTGGTGTTGGGACTGAGATGGAAGGCTGGAGATGAACAAGGGGAACCTGGTAAAAGGTGCGGGTGGGTAGATGGCACTCCGCTGCCAGATCCCTGGAGTAAAGTAGAGGAACCTGCGTTTCCTGGAAGAGAATATTAAAGCATTAGAAGCACATCAAGAAAGGTTCACTTCCTAGACTGCAACACCCCAAGGTCTTTATGCTTTGATAAAATAATCCCCTGACATGAAACATGCAAAGAGATTCAAAAATTATTGTATATTTGTGTGCGAATGTGTATGTGCACATATATGCACTTTTAAAGAAATGGCCTATTCAAGACCGGAACACAAGCCAGGCTTCTGCAACCATCATTCAATATATCCAAAGTTACAGCTCCTGCCTATGAGGTTTTTATTTGAGACTGGAAGCAAACTGCATGGTGATTAGGACATAGCAAGCACTGCACCACAACAAGCCTTCTTCACTATTGCTGGTTTTGTGCCATCCAAGTTGTTACTAAAATCTGTAGTGCATTTGCAGCCAGGATAAGTAAGCTACTAAAAAGAAAAAAACACATTTTTATCAGTGGACTCTGTCTATTCCAAAACACCACCAGACACTTCTGCATACTAAAAATCTTAGTATAAAGCCTAGTTATTTTTCTTTCAGCCTGCATCAACATCTCCACTCTCTGCAGTTGGGCAATTTCAGCATTAATAGGATGATTTTCTAGAGGGGCTTTCCAGTAAGTCTCTCTGGCTAAGCTCTGAACTGCACACCCAGCCAAGGTACATTAGGCTAAAGATGATGCAAGTTGCTTAGCTCCCATTCTTTGAATGCAGTAATAACTTCAACAAGCCCCTTAACTTCAGACAACAACCGGAAAGGAAGAAAAAAGGGCATGACTGTGACTCCCCTGCTTTCAAGCAGTGCTGATATGTAAAATTTTTGGTTTGTTATTTTTTTCAGCAAGTGACACATCGTCCTAGATTTTATGGTCGGGTTTTATCTTCATGCACTTCTGTGCAAAGAAGACTGTTACCTTGTTTGGGTATCCCAGGTATATCTTCAAATGTAAGCGTCCTCAGGGAAGGTCTCCAGAAGGCATAAGATTCTACCAAAGCCTCCAGTCCCATCCTGTTTAGAAGAAAAACACCATGATGTCATGATAGAAAGCTGTATCTTGTCTCACATTGCTCTGGATACTTGACCTCAGACACATAAAAAACTGTAGCATTTCAGGATTATTTTGAGGGAGTTTGTTTTGCTTTTTGGATAGGAGCTAACACGTTGATCCAGGCAATCTATGGTCCCTGTGCTGGTAGCATGCAAAGAGCTTCCCTATTCCAAAGTCCGGCTCTCTGATTTGTTTTTTGCTTTGGCTTTAATGACATTAAATATTTTCCTAGTATGACATTTCCTTGAGAGCAGCTGCTCTCCTTGCCGGAGGGATGAGCTCCTATTTCTGATTAGAAGAAAGGTGATCCACAGGCAACTTTTCTTTAAAAAGGATTCCCAGCCATTACCCATGAGTTGGAAAACCTTCTTCATGCTCCTGACATGAGCGAGGCATGAATATACCACTTTTTTTGTTACTAAGTTTATAAGAAATGCTGTGTCTCGCTTATTATCGAAGGAAAAATGCCTTTAGTCCTCAGTGGTTTTCTTCCAACAGTTTGGCACAACAAAACAGAAATGCCTGTCAAGACAATTGTGACAGGCAATATGTGGAAGAAACTCTGTGCGCTGAAGGTAATGGACCATTCATTTTCTGACTGGATTTTCTAAATAATGCAGCTCAGAGGTGTAATTTTGCTGTTACTTCAGGCTGCTGAGTCCCAAAGGCCTGCTAAGTGTCAACATCAGGCACATACCAAATACAAGTGCTTGCCTCTGAGCAGCAACACTCTGTAAACTGGAATGATGCAAATAGCCCAATTTGAAACTACCAACATGCTCTTCTAATACGGCTTCTTCCACATTGCATTTCCAGCAGGATCACAAATGCATTTCAGGAAACAGTTATAAAGCATTTATTAGCTAAACCTGGCCTAAAAAGATAGCCTTCATTTGCTGCAGTAATGGTGAACTTTCATTTCTAGTTAAAGTGGAGATAAAAGCCACCTCCTGGAGGAGTGTAGCCAAGGCGATAATTTATACAAGATGCCTTCGAACAATTTCCACATTTTATCACCACCCTAATTTACGCTATCAAATGGCCAAGTTTATTTAACAAAACAGTTATGTTTTTCCTGAAGTATTTAAAGAGAGAAATTCTGGTCCTTTCCTGAGTAAAAGTTTTTATAGGGTCAGACTTAAGGCCTAACTGAAGAATGAAACAATTCTAAGCACATAAATTCTGCTGCACTTTGCAAATGTTCAGGGAATGCGTTTAAAAGGTGAAGCTACTGATTTCTACAAAATAGCCTGTGGGATTGAAAGGAATTACTTTTAATTAAGCAGAAGTATTGCATGAAGCAGTATAGAGTATGATAGCTACAGTAAATGAGAGAAAACTGAAAAGTTGTATATAGTAATACCACAGTATCTTTTTAACTTATCGTTACACACAAAAATGTCTAGGTGATAAAAATAATAGAGCATTGAAAATAATAAAGATTTCTAATTTTTAATTTCTAATTTCTATGTTCAACAGCCATATAAATTAATAATCAACTGAGTAAACTAGTAACTTAAATTTAAAAGGAAATCTTCCTACAGAATTAAAAATCTGAGCTATATTCACAAGTATATTTATTCAGAACTTGCTAAAGAAAACATGAATACTGATTTTTAGTAAACTAATGCTTCTTTGCTGCAGATGAAAATATGCAGAATTGCTCTGTAACACTTTATTATATTTTCTAAAAGCAATCCAGATACCATTCTATAGGATTGACCTTTTAATTCATTTCTGCAGACTATAACTGTCTTTCAATTCAAATGTCATGCTTTTCTTTAACTCCCAAATCAAACAGCTCTCTCTCAACTGAATCAAGAAAAAACCCTCCCAGTAGCCCCATTCCTTAACTACACTTGCATGGCTGCATATGAAGCAGTGCTATTGCATCTACCTAACATTTACATAAAATCTATCTATCTAGTTTAAGATTGATTTTTAAGCAATTATTTATACTCTATTTTTCAGAACATCTTCTCTTACTTTGTAGCACACTACGGGCGAAACTTTAACCTCACATGAAGTCAGACATTTCCGTGGAGCCAGGCTGTCACCTACACATTTCTTTGAAGGCTCTCCTAGTATTTATTTTATAGCTCCGCACGCATAGCAGAGACACTGTCTGCGGGGAATTGTCAAAAAGGGGATGTTTGGCAATTTATTTCTTCCCCAAGTGTACACAGCATGTTTTGTTTCCTTAGTCTGGATTTATCTGGAAGTTAATGCTCACTTAGTTTCAAAATGAGAAGGCTACAAAGGAGGACAAAACTCTCACTTATGCCTGTGGAAATGGGTTACTTTCAGGCCTAAGGGCAGGACATGGCCAATTGCTTTCTGCTGGGAGAGAAAAATCTCAGAAAACTGTAAATACGGAATGCAAACGAAAAGATACTTTTAGATGATTCTAGTCATTCTTTATAACCACCCCACCTCCTCTATAAATGTTTCTCTCCTCTTCTTGCATAAAAAAAAAATCTAGTTTGCTGAGCAAGCTCAACAATTTTGCAGTTCAGGTGGAAACAAATAGCCTCTGCCATAAGAAAAGCTCAGTAAAGCAGATTACAAAGATACTCTCCGAGCATTCCTACCAGTTCAGTTTGCTTCCTTCTCTGGGAGGCTAGGTAATAAATATAGCAGCTGTAGAAACTAAATGCAAAGTGGTCACTGGAACCGATGTATACTATGCACCACAATTAAATGCTTCTTTTTTTAGCTGAAATGGTTTAGCATACAATTCATAACAGGCTTAAGCATTTTGCATTAAACAGTCTTTGGATAAAATGCCTCATCAGTGCTGGCAGCAGGGACTAGACCCAAGCCTCCACTTTGCAGTACTCAGATTCCCGATTGCTATTTTGAAAGAGTCGCGGACCAAGAGAGAGCTAGCTGGCTATTAATCAGTCCAGCTGCAACGTAAGAGACAGAAAACAGGCCTGTTTCAAGGTCATCCATAGCCTAGGAGGAACAGCACTCACCTAGGAATTGCATATTGTGAATTTAAACCTCTTTAGGCTAAAGGGACACGTGAACACAGACCTCCCATCTCCTAGCAAGTACACTAAACACCCTGCCACTGCATGAGGGACTTCGCTTCTCTGCTTTTTAGAGAAAGCAGTGAGCCCTTCATCTACCCTAAATACCATTTAAGTGCAAGAGTCTGGCACTGTAGTTTCGCACTGATGTTCTGCAACTTGTCTCTCTTGCTAGAAAAAGGAGATTTCAAGAGCGACCTATCTTATTGGCTAGCTGAATTGCTACTAACTTGACTATAAATACAGATATTCCCCTTTATAAGAAGGATATCCACCTTTTGAAGCTTTTGAAACCTGATTTTGTCAGCATTAAAAAGCCTGTCTACTTTCCCAGCACCTACCTGTTACGTCCTGAATCTCTAAATCCTTTGGCAAATGGATTTCTGTCAATCTTCAGACGAGTTATCTGTGAAGACGATTAAAGAGAGATCGTAAAAGTTCTGCAAATTCCTCAAAGTAACTCAAAATACAACTCTCCTAATAGACCTAAGCTGACAGTGAAATTTTCTCATTCCCCTTAAAGCAGAAACATCTTTCCATTTGCATCGTTTAAGACAGTTTTCTTGAAACACAGCAAAATAAGGGCCAACCTCATGATCACTGCGTTTTCAGATCCCCAGATAAGCTACAGGTATTTGTGCACTCGAAAGGCATTTTGCAATTCTTGTTACTGTCATTCTTCACCTAAGAGAATGCATTGCCTAACTGTGATAAAACTGAAATGAAATTTTATTTCTGTGTAGGCCTCGAAGATTACCTGCAGGTCATTATTTTCTATAAAAAAACTGCAAAAGAACGTTAATATTTTCAATTTCTTTAAATAAATGGGGTAGGTACCAAATAATTATATTTCATGATTTACATGCTCTCCAGCTCTGAATGGCTATTGCCCCATTAAGTGTCTTCTCACCATTAAGATAACAAGGCATATATAACTTCCCAAAATATAGCTGAAATAGCGTAAGTGGAATTAATATAACGCCACAACACTAAATATGGCGTTAATATTTACACAAGCAGCAAGTCAGAGACAAACACTGGAGTCAGGCAACCTGCAGTTTATTTTTGACTCTGAAGCTGCCTCGGGACCCAGATAGACTACAGTTAATAATGAAGAATGAATGCAGTTAATGAAAGGGGCTGCCGCTTTCGCTGGGCCTCAGCCTATCCTTAAAGATCCTGGGACACCTTCTGCAGAAAGAGTGTAGAAATTAATAGAATCTGGCACAGATGTGATTTAAAAATCTATCTGGGCATTCACCTACATTTGAAGGTACAAAAACGCTGTTAAAAATTAGACTTGTCTTTGTGCTTCAGTGCTGCATTCGTAACGAGGACACTATTAATGATGTTGCTATCAGGCTGCGAGGTCCCCGCGACAGGAGTTAACTTTACACACGCCACGTAGCTCACACAGCCTGAAGTCTCAGCTACAGCCTCCAGGCGCTGCTGCAAGGCTGCTGGTGAAAGCTATTAAACATTAAAAGGGTTTAGTCGATGCATTTTTACTAAATGCCGTAATAAAGGAATCTCCTTCTCTGCTATCCTGCACTGCGCTCGCCTCCTCTGAGAAGCCTGTAAACTTCCACGGGAAAGCGCACGTTACCTGTTGGTTTTGGTACGCAGTGACGGTCGTGAAGACTGTCTCCGGAAAGGAGAACGCCTTAACCCCTTCTCCTGCAGGAATAGGCTTGACAGGGGACAGGTCGTCGCCACAGTCCTTGCGGATGACGTGGACACGAGGCTGATACTTGTGCATGGAGTGCAGGATAATCTGCGCAATCAAAATGGAAGGGAAAAGATAACATTTACTAGAAAGGACGCCCTGCTGTTTCAGGACTAATAGCTTTTTGGAACAGCTTGTGGCATGTGTTTACCATGCCATTTACTGGAAATGAAATGTTTTCTTTAACCTCTGAAGGTTCTTATTACAGTAGTCTAATCCCTGTGCATTTACGTTATTGCCAAGCCTAAGCATTTAAAAATTATGACTCGGGAGCTTCAAATTCAGGAGACCGGCTTAACGAAATCAGGAGTGAAGTCCTGGTCCCACTGCAATTAGGAAAGTTTAGTTGCTTTTTTTCACTTGGGTCTGGACTTGATCCGCCGAGATTAACAACAGCAGCATTTGCCTTTTGTTTTCAAAACCTTCAGGATACGCTTGAAGCATTTTTCCCTGCCGATATCCTGAAGGCTGGAAACACAACTTTGTTTTGAGCACGAGCTGAGACTCTCACACTCTGAAGGAGCAGAAACTTTGAGTAAAATAACACCAAAATCCCCAAACTCCAAGAAGTTAATAACCCTAAGTTTACAGTATGTATACAGGCACAGTGAATATCAATACACAATCTCCTCTGTACATACAAAAGCCAAGTATAAAGGATAAACCTACAAGAACTCTATGAACTCACAGGGCATAAAGTTAAACACAAAAATGTTTTCTGCTGTTGCTCCCAAATTTTAGAGGGAACTTAAAATGCAGAGTTCTCCCTCTATTTCACTTCAGCTAGACACTACTAAAATAGAAAATTTCAAGAAAATAATATAATTGGAAGCTTAACTATTATTTTTGGAAGGTCTAATAAATTAGTAACTCAATAAATAAATAGGCCTGTGGCTATTGGCCTGTGGAAACGCTAATCGAAATTCAGGGGAAGTTTTTTTAATTTCCTGCTCTTCCCGTAGCCCCAGAACGTGCAAGTGCCCCGGCACTTCACAGGGCCCTTGTGCTTCCACGCCAGGTCCCAGCAAGCCCGTTCGCCCCGGCGACGCAGGGGACACCAAAATCCCTCGGATAAACTACATTTTGGCTAGTTCAATATGCTCCCTTCTGCGTTTGCTGTGGGCCTGCCCCGCACACGCGCTCGCGTGAGGCCTTTGCCCGGGCGCAGCAGCGCTCCCGCTGGGGTTAGTTTCCCCCGGGTTCTGCGGTGCGAGCGGGTACTCGGCCACGCGGCAGACCCGACCGTGGGCGCTGACAAACCGCGTAGCTCTGGGCGATTCTGCTCGCGCGGGAGAAGCAGCGGAGCCACCGCAGCAGGGAGGTGTGTGCTGCCCGCTGCCATCCGATGCGCTACTGGAGCTGGGTTGGAACCTGGTTACTGCTGGAAAGGGACCTGGCTTGCCAACAGGCTATATGGAAATCTCCCCGTGTTGAAACATCGCGAGCCCGTTAGTGATCGATAGCAGGGAGTAGTTTTTCTTTTGTACGGTGTCTTATAGGACAGGATCTCGAGCTCCTGGCTAGGATGCTGAACTCTAGCATCCTAGCATTAGATACTGTGTGTGTATCTAACACACAGTTGCAGGGCTTTGGAGAAGTGAAGAGCAATTCTGTGTGAGTCGCGTATATAATGAGAGGAAGGTGCAACATGCAGCACGGACACTTTCTACCTAAATTTACTGTCAGGGCAAAGCTAAGGAAAAGGAGATCCTGGCTTTTCATTTGTTTTTGCTTGCATTTAACAGCACAAACAGCATTTAACAGTTTATCTGCAGAAGCAGCAACTTTCCCTTTGTACCCTTAAAAAACAACCGCAGAAAGACCCAGTGCTGGTGCCACCAAATGCCAGGCAGGGACCAACATTGCTTTTGACTGGCTTTAAGCACCTTGCTCTCTCTAAAACCCCTCATGCTATAGGACCAGAGCACACATATATGTCTCACACAGCCCCACCAAACCACCAAAGCATCTACAAACACACCAGCTGTTTCTGGCAAGAATTATCCTCATAATAAGTGTTGTGTAAGTTGCTGCCATGGCAAGACCGCCGTCCTGACGGTGACCTTAGGCACTGCCATCACACGAGTCTCGTGACCATCACACAAGACATCCCAGTTCTCCTGCCCCGCAGCCGAGTAGACACTTCCCACCAGCCGTGAGGTTGATGGAAACCTTGCAGTTTCCCATTCCCAATCTGCCTTTCCCCTCTCCGCAGTGCCCACACACTTGAGCTTTCGGCAGGCAGGGAAGTGCCACAAGCCAGGGAGCATGAACTCTCTCAAAACTGCAAGCGCAAATGCTGATGTTTTCCAGCTTTTCCTTGTGACAAGAACGTGTAAGTACCCGCTGACTGGAAGCAGAGCCTACAGCTCGGAGCAAAGTCTGGGCAGCGTAATGGTCTGCCTCTGCTTCCAGCCCAGCCCACTCACACGCGGGAGAAGGAGAGAAAAAAAAAAAACAAGAAATAATTAAGAAAACAACCATCTAATTTTCACTGAAAGTTAAAATGATGTTCCTTTGCACGAGCACAGATTGACAAGCACAGAGAATAGCATAAAAACAGCACAGCGAGAATAGCGTAAAAATAGACTTTCCCCTTCTTTTGAAATTCAAACATAAACCAACATCAAAATCAAAAAAATCAGTTCAGACTAACAGAATGACTTTACAAGACGGTGCTTATTCTGCTAATGGAAGATGAGAGGAACGATACAAGGCATGTCAAGAGCACACGCTGCTCAGCGGTAACCGCAAAATAACGATTTACCTTTCTTTATCTCAGCAACTGCGATAAATGGCACAAACGCGGCAGTATGTGTCTTAGGGATGTCATCAGGCCTTAACGTCTCTGTGGACACCCCAGCTCTCCCAAGTAGGGACTTCCCTCGAGAACGAGCGGTCCTGGAGCTGGTTGCTTTCCTTGAACGCAAAGCCGCCGCTTAGCACAGGGCCCAGAGCAGCGCGGTGGGAGCAAGCTGCCTTTAATTACACCATGATACAAATACTACATAGATAAAATAGATAGATAGATAAATAGCCTTATCGTCTGCCTCAAAATGCAGTGCCTGTGCCCACAGGCATGAGCCACCTTTGTCAGGGACTCCGAGAGCTAATACCTTGGGATGACTCAAAGGGCTCTGGGTTGATCTCACTGTGACTCCATTAAACTCAAAGAAAAGTAAGAGTAATAAAAAAGAACATCCTAGACCCTGAATTTCACTAGGGAAACCCAACAGAAGCTGCCGCCTCTGAACAGGACAGTAAGAGCAAAGAAGCATCTGCAGTAACTGCTGCAGCCCCAGAATCAGACACAGCGCGGAAAACACACCAGAGAAAACCAGCTAAATCCCGCCTGAGATTAAACTACCGGAGGAATGAAGGCAGCATGTAGAGACCACATGGAGCTTTCCCTGAGCCATTCTGTCTAAGCAGGAAAAAAAAAAAAATCTGAAAAAAACAGCAAAAAAAACTTTCTAATAACCCAAAATACACCCCATCTCCATAAAAATAAACATGCTGAGCATGGTATGGCCTTGACCCCTAGATCTTTTAATCCACCATCCCTCCCCTGGTACCCTCCTGAGAAAAATGGTTCCTTCCTGCTTATGAAAAACAATTGTTTTTTATATTCATCACAAAATATGATTATTCGTTTTCCATTATTGCTGGAGGCGTTCAGAGGCTACATAGCTTTTTCAATACAGCATTCCACACTACCATAGCTTTAAAAGAAAAAATGTACCCATTGGAAGAGACACTTTTCTGCTTTCTGCTTTTGCCTTTTCTGGTAATTATGAATGACATGTTTGCAATTTCCCAGATTTGAGAAATATGAAATTATTTTACAGTCATCCTTCTTTTGTCCTTTTATTTTAATACTTAAATTTCCATTTTGGGGAGGAGGGGTGCTGCTGTAGCGATGAATCAGTTCAATGTGTCTCACATCACTGCACTGGAGCTTTTACTTCACTAGTTTCCAAATCGAAACACTTAACTAAAGACCTGAAAATTTATATTCCTCCACATTATGAATAATGGTGTGTGCTGCGTACACTACGCAGGTTTCAGCTTGGAATGAAAACAAAGCTACAATCCGTGATGGAAAAATAGTGTCATGCAGTTCTCTACATATCCAAGCTGTTATCACAGGGCAGGCTATGATTGCAAGTGCCTGGTGGGCGCCTGCATCCACATATTGCCCCTCCGAAACGACTGCGGACCGAAACCAGCTTCTCACTGCAGAAGCAGTCGCATCATTTGTTTCCCTGGCTAAAGCCTCAAGGAGAAGCTCAGGACTCAGCCCGTGCGACTCGCGCTCAAGAAACGTCACAAATATACACAAATATACACAAATATACACAAATATACACAAATATCGGGAGAACTACGGGAATGACCCAGGCTGGTATTTCTTCAAACGGACCTTGCCAAATCAGATCCCAAAATTGTAATTCTGGAGGGAATCTTTTTTTTTTTTTTTTTTTAAACAATCCTAAACAGAAACACTGCTGTTTCAAAAGATGAAACACCCACGTAGTCTTTTTCAGGAAGAACGTGGTAAAATTACAAACAATATTGTATGAAAGGGAGCCGCTCCATCCAAGTTACCAGATTAACTAGCTCAGTCCAGCCCATCTCCTGTATCCTGAGTCTGTAACATAATGTCTCAACTCCTGCACAGTTTCACCACAGTCTTGAGCTAGTCCCTTTTACAAACACACAGGAAAAAAAAAATATCCTCCATGCTGATACTTGGAACAAATTTTGACAAAACACCTGGCTTAATGTCACAGAATTGCAGCTGCACAGGAAGATAGGTGCGGTGTCCTTGTGCTGTGTGGCAGGTACATTTTCTTTCACTTTTTTCAGCGAAAGAAGAGGCACCCTGTTTAATAAATTGGGCTATGTTAAGGTCAACGGAATCCATCCTGTCTCAAAACTTGCCTCTTACATCTTAAAACTCCACCACCAGGAATTCAGCGCTCCCTTTGAAAGAAAGCCAACACTTGCTATTTATTACTGGATTTTACAAAATTAAAGGCTTTGACCCTGACTAAAAGCAATTCTCATTCTTTAATTATTTCCTAAGGTGTCAAGTAAAAGTATTCTGCGGATTGCTGGAAAGATACTCCTTTACATCTGTCACGTTTCAACAGTTTTGAAGAGAAAAGGAAATATTAACGTAACACGTTTTGTCACATTAGATAATGTCATAACTAAACAATTTAGAACTTGCAAACAGAAACGCTCGCACTGCATACGTCCTCACCAGCGTTTCCAGAAGTAATGAGCCTCAGCTGTGAAAGGCTCTTGCTCCATAAGGTACGCAATAAATCATTACCGGGGCGAGCCCAGCTCCCATGTTGTTCACTTTTATTTTTTCCCTTTTTGCCTGCAATTATTAGCACCTTGTGAGATTTCGCACAATGGTTTAGGTTAAGAAAACAGCGAGGCGTGTTTCTATTCCCGTGAAGTTACGGCGCGCTGCTCGGGTCTCTCCTGCCCCTTGCGCGCTCAGGGGGCTCTTTGATGAGCGCGGGAGGCGCGAGCAGCGCGCGCGGCGGGAAGGCGCGAGCGGCTCCGTCCCTCGGCGTTGGGCGGCTTTGCCTTGTAAAGCCTCCCCTTGCCGGACTCGGCGGGGGGAGTAAAACAGCATGCTCTAATGGGCGGTTAATTATCAGCCTCGGAAGCAGGCGGGTCTCAGGTCTGCGCAGCGAATTCCCACATCGCTCTGAGGAGCCCTGGCGCGCCGAGGCCGCGCGGAGCCCCGCGCATCGCCGCGTGCACTCACGTGGCCCTGGTCGTCGAGCTCGTTGTTGGTGAGCTTGAGTTTGTCGAAGCTGATCACCTGCCTCATCCATGTCTCGCCCGAGGCCGGCGAGTCGGGGTGGATGTACACGCGCGGCGGGACCGGCGAGTCCGCGTTGCCGGCCACCATCCACTTGGAGCTGTGGTAGACGTACCTGCGGGAAGAAGAAACGGGGTCTGCAACGGGGAAACTTGGAATAATTTATCCAGCCAGCTCTGTATTAATATAATAGGGCCTATGCAGGAAGAAAGGACTCATCTGCTAGCAAACACGAAAAGACAATATAAAATCTTTTTTTTTAAGTTGAAAAACCTCAGTTTCGGTACCTAAAAAAGGGAGGGTAAAAAACACTCTCATCTGGCCCTAGTTCTGCTAAAATTGGGAACCATTGTCACACCGTCCTGCTTGCTGAGCTCCGAGCTGCTCCGAGCTCTCCGAGTGCCACGGCTCTGCTCTGAACAGGCAGGAGCTCATGGGCAGATCTGCTTCCGAATTTAACGTATCAAAAATTCCATATTGGGAACATTCTGAGTCTAAAATAAAAGTCTATGCATAACGCTACAGAACAGAAAAGCATAGATTAGGGGTGTGAGAAATAATGAAACTATATCAAGCTTGTTCTTGCTATTTTTGTGAGACTATATTAAATTTAATGAATAGTATTTCAAAAAGGCTTAAAAATAAAAATAAATCACAGTCCATATTTCATTTGATAGGCCAATGCTGGAGAAGTTGTTTTCAAATAAAAACAGTGACAGCTTCAGCAAGAAACTTAAGGCAGATACTTCATGGGATGATTTAAAAAGGAGTAGTTTAAACCAGCAAGGTATATTGTCTTTCAAATATAGTAAAATCCTGAAAATCATTTTTTTATATATATAATATATAAAAGCATGACAGACCCTGTCAAATCATCTGTTTGTACAATTCAGTTCCTTGAGAGAATATTGGAAAATGGCAAACAATAATGAGAAATGAAAACAAAGCAGGGCTTCGTGCAGTCCAGACTAAGCTGTAAAACTAAAATCTAGAGCCATGGTGAGGTCTTTTACTAGAGACAAGTTCTTAACCCTAAATCATACAGCTAATTGTTCTAATATTTTTCATTTATTTTATATTTCTTAATTTATATGATATATGGCCTTTTTCTACTAAAGTAAATAACTTGCAAATACCAATAACATGTTTCCAAGTTTAAACTTCTAGAAGTTTACAACTAGAAACGTAGAACTAGGTATAAATTTCTTCATTTCTATTTAGTTTAGGAATCTGCTCTGGCAGCAAAAGATTCAGTACGTGATTTCCAGTGGATCTTTCAAACCTAAAAAGCCCACAGGACAGACAGTTTGTAAAGCCACATGAGTAGCAAATGTAAGTAACAGTCAGTAATAAAAAATGCAGAGATTTCAGCACAAACAACGAAAAGGGCGATCGAGTCAAACACCTAGCATGTAGCAGGATGATAGAGGAAGGGTCTACTGATATATGATTGCAAACACTTAAGTTTGCCAGCTAAGAAAATACTGCCCTTCCCACAACTTTTGTTAAGTTACTTCAGTTACTTGGAGACCACCATGTAACATTGGGCTGACAACACAGATCAGTACAAATGTATTTATTTTAAATGAAATGCTGTTTGAAGTCGCGTACTAAATATTACTATCCTTTTAGCACTAGCATTTTTGTTCAGTTTGAAGCATTTGCCTGGCTTTCTGCATGAAGTAAGAAACAGTTCAGAGCTTCAAGGAACAACATGTAGAGATTGCTAAGGAAATGCACACTTGCAACGTAAAAGTGACACCAGGACTTTCCATTTTAACTGAACTACACAGGTCCAAAAAAAAAAAATCTTTTCCCTATAGTACAGACAAAAAAACCCTCCCCTGACGACAAGAACCGTATGTCCTCAGCATTTATATATTCATCTTGTTAAGAAAAAAAATACAATGATCATAAAAAATGTCTCATGTACCTCTTTAGGAAAGGACGAAAATACAGCCAATGAAGAAAGGACACGCAAAAGACATAGGGCAGAATTTGTCTAGGAAACATGGCAGCATTCCTGAAGAACCAGCCTTCTGTTCTCCGTCTTAAATGTTCCTATTTCTACAATTAAATCTGCCGTGGTTTTCCCTAAATTATACTAAACATAGGCTTGAAATCATAAAAGCAGCAATTGGTAAGGACCCAATCCTGCCTCCACTGAACCGCTTGGCAAAAGTCCTCCTGGCTCCTGTGGAGGATGGGATCGCAACTGCAAAGCAAGGTCTGCAACATGTGCACAGCTCAGAGCAGTCATTCCTGCGGGCCTGATCCTGCACGAATTCCTGCGGAACTGCAGTTTCAGCAGCACCCAGCAGCTCCCAGAAACAGAGCAGTCCTTGCAACCGAGGTTAAGCACATACCTCCTAATTTCAAACACTCAAAGAGTATCTAAGTTTTCCTTCCTCTCATAGCTCTTCATCCCATTACTATATTAAATGCCATTACTTTATTGAAAAAAAAATAGCATTGCTGGTCCATCTGAATGAATATATGACTATTGCTAGTGAATATATGAACAATTAACAGCTATTAACATAAGTAATTAGTTTGAAGCATGACCAAGGAAGTTTGTATGGATTATATTCTAATGTCTTTTAATTAGACTTTAATACCCTTCGTGCTACTGATATTATCAATCTTAAGGTTAATACCATTTAGCACTGGAAAAAAATGTGTGTTTCATTTTTATTTGTTAATCTAAAACAATTCCCACTGACGAGAATTAGATTTAAGACACTGATGAGGAATGCAATTTGATAACAGCATCTCTTTGACCACTCTAAAACTGCAGTCAGTGAAAGAAAAAAAAAAACACTGAATATTTGCCTTCAGTATATACACAACATCAGCCAAATGTATAAAGAACTTCAATAAAACTGCAGTTGTTTTTTGCATACTTGGCAGAATGTACTTTTTTTTTTTTAACTTTAACTGTGCTGGGATGAAAATAAGAATCTGAAGGAGAGTTAAACGCTGCCTTCTGCTAATTTATATACTGTTAATATTTTCTTCCAACAGCCAAGATCCCTATGGCTCACACAATAAGCTTTTTGCCTTAAAGTCACCATACCTGTATCTTTTGTTATCCACTGGCACAATATCCATAGCAATATAATACTGCTGGTGTGGGTCTAAACCTGAGATCTTCACTCTCATTGCGGGAAACATCCGCCTGAACATAGAAAGAGAGAGGTCATTTTTAATATGAAACAGACTTGGGAATGGTCGTATGGGCGAAGGAACCGGGTTCGTGGGATTTTTCTTGTTCTTCCTTTTAGCCTATGGAGTCCTTGCTGACGATTACAGTTACATAGCCATGAAATGGTCCATTCGATATGTCAAAACAGATTTTTAAAAGTGCATTTACTTGAACAATGCTGCGTATGTTTTGAGATACGCTTGGGGAGTACAACTATTACCACATCATCTCGGCTTTATTGTTAGCCAGTAAATCATTTTGTTTTGAGAGTTTATTTTTGCAGCCCGCACATTTCAAGCCCATTAAGAGGTCTGAACTCGAAATGTATTTCTGGAGATGTGCAAGTGCCTGCAGGAAGACCAATCCTGTCGGAAACGTAAATTGTCAGCGAGCTTTTAACAGACAGCAGCAAATG
The DNA here is from genome assembly GCA_034781795.1 of Crypturellus tataupa. NCBI lineage: Eukaryota > Metazoa > Chordata > Aves > Tinamiformes > Tinamidae > Crypturellus > Crypturellus tataupa. The sequence goes on along the minus strand of JAWLRI010000700.1, from coordinate 402,168 downwards.
GTGGGCCATTTATACATCGGCAAATTATAACGTTAAGTCCACGGCGATGCAATTATAACGCGGCAAGGATGCAGTTATAAAAGGCAATGTGCCATGCAAGGACCAAACAATATGGTCTTTATTGAGACGGGACTTCCTGTCTGCAACCTCCTAAAGGTGAAGTGCAAGAATGGCTCGGTGTTTGAAAGCTATAGTAAAACTTCTTTATTGGAAGCAGAAACGAATGCACAAGGTAATTTCGGGAAAAAAAAAAAAAAAAGGAAAATGCTTTCACAATTAAGATCATTTTCGGGAGGAGGGAATGGAATAATTAACCAATGCATACACTGTAACCTAAAAAAAATATTTTGTAATTCAACGTACACTTGACAGACTTTTATCTAAAAAGGTGTTTTTTGGTGGCCCAAAAGACACCTCCTAACAAGGGGTTTACCGCTAATGAAGGGCGTGTGTTTTTTTATGTTATAGACCTGAAAACCATTCCAGTTTATGCCGTATTTGCTGCTATTCTTAAAAAAAAAAAATCAATTAAAACTCATTACTGGGAAAAATAAAAAGTTATTACTATTATTTCTGAAAAAAAAAAGGAGGGTAAACCTCACTGCGGCTAACTATTTTTTGCTGTTGTTTCAGTGCACCTGTAAGATAAAAAAAGGAAAATCCCTCGACGGGACTCTTTTTTAAGACAAATGCTGCTTTGTGCTGTTCGCGACCGCGTTTCAACCATTAATAAAGCCGCTCTGGAAACGCAGAAGGTAGCATATGGATCCAATAAAATATGTTTTCGTAATTTCTAATAAGTTCGGGTACTTTTATACTACCCAGGTTTTCGCCATGTGTATCCACCGGGAAGCGAAGGGAGAGGAAGGGGAAGGGGGGGGGGGGGGGGGGGGGGCGGGGGGG
>JAWLRI010000700.1:356933-396826 GCA_034781795.1 Crypturellus tataupa | reverse complement strand
GCCCCGGGGCGCTCTTCAAAACCGCGGGCGTGGAATAAAATATTATGATTGCTATTGAAATGATGGTGGCAATAATAATAATAATAATAATAATAATAATAATAATAATAATAATAATGATGTTGTCACTTGCTGCCCTGGCGCGGCGTAGGGACGAGGGGAGCGCCGCGCTCTCCCGGCGGGTGCGACACGGCAGGGTGGCAGGTTTGAAGGGCGCCCTTGGAAGGCTCCCGCGTCGCGGTTTGCGGCTCCGCGGCTGCGATTTAAAGCGCGGAAGTCGCTGCCTTCGTTCCGAGCGATTCGTTGTTTTAAGGGAAATCTCCCGTCTTTAAGATGACGCTCCCGCTTATGTTTGTTGTTCGTCTCGGGCAAGCGGGGTTTGCAAATAGTCTTTTCATGCAAAATAAACGTTTGCAAACGCTAAATGAGGGTTGAAGAAACCCCTGGCTTAACTTTTTATTACTATTATTATTGCTTTCCTATACATTTAACTCATATTTTCATTATTGACTCAGGAAAAAATATGAAAACATGTATGGAATTAAATTAAATTAAATTGAATTAGGTAGTCTTAAATCACTTTAGTTTAGAATGGAGGCATTAATTGGAAATATTTATGTTTGCGAGGCTGGGATTTCAGCAGTAAAAAGATACATTATATCCCCATTTTATCACAAAGCGGGACCACGGGAACGCGCATATCGTACCACTATAAGAAATGATGTGTAGCTAAACAACATTTTTTAACGAAGGCTTGAGTCTTTTTATGGTAACCCTCGGTCTTTAGTCAGGGCTAGTTCTCATATTACATGAAATGTACTTTAAGAAGTACTACCTGCTCCAGCTGTCCAGGAAAAACTGAATTATGGAACTAGGAAACATATGGCAGTTGCATATTGCGCGAGCAAGGTACATATGAAAGTTATAAATTTCTTTTTTAAGTAACCATTGTAAACGCATTTTTATAGGTTTCACAGTATGTATTACATCTGTAATTTTAATTTTTGCAATATACCTTTTTAAAGATACCTATGTTTTCTGTACCCCAGGGAAGGAAATGCAAAGAGACGTTTATGCGCAAAAAAGGCGCTGAGCGCGAAACAAACAAGCAAGGTAAATAAAGCGGGACCAGGAGCTTCCTCGCAATGGAAAGGACACTATGCCATCTATTGGCAATGCAGATATTTACAAAGCCAGGGGTACCCAAGCGGCTATTTTCCATTCTTTGAAGACTGTGCGCTCATAGTTTTGGTGCAGTGCAAACAAATGAATAAAGGCATTTCCACGGAGGTCCAAGAAAAAAAATTAAAAAAAAAAAAAAGGAGAAAAAGAAAAGGAAAGAAAAGAAGGGAGCAAAGAAAACCAGTGAATTTATACCTCACAAATTAGGTCATTAACCCACAGTGGGATTGTGCATCTAATTGTAAACTCCTCTCTTGGAGGATTCCTCTGGAAGATGTTAGTATTTTTCGATTGTTTTATTACTGAACCGTGTCGGAGAAGACTTGGGTTTTTTTTTCTTCATTTTCTCCTTTCCTTTTATATATTTTTAAATGCGAGGTTACTTAAGGACTTCAGGGCCGCGAAGCCCCCGGGCGATCAGGCTGTTTGGGCGCTGCCTTTCCGGCCGCTGCTATAACCGGGCCTCCTTTTCCCTCGCACTTTTTGCTCGCCCCTGAAATGCTGCGCTGCTCCGTCCAAAAGAAGGGAAGAAGGGGACGAGAGGGGCGGAAATCCCGGCGGGAAGAGCCCTGGGAATTGCTGCCGGGGGTACCGGGGCTCGCAGCGCGGAGCGGGCACCAGCCCCGCCGCCCGTTTGCGAAGAGCAGCAGGAAAGTCGCTTCTCGAGGAGAAGCTCTTAATGCTCCTCTCCTGTCCAGGGAGGGGTATTTCACCACGAGCTATAAGTAAAAACGAACTAATTGCACAGATGTAAAAGGAAAAAACTCTTTTTTTTTTTTTTTTTTTTTTTTTTTTTTCCCTTTCCAAACGCAGATCAATTCCTCAACGAAAGCCGCGGTCTCTCCGCCTGGATCTGGCTTTCTTCCCGCTTCTCTCACTTGCTGAGGACTTGGCGTTTTCGCCGCCCCGCTTAGCCCCGCGCCGCTCGCTGCGAAACGCGAGAGCCCCCGGGTCAGCCGCGAGCTCTGCAACCCGCCCCGGCCGTGCCCGTCCCCGTCCCCGTCCCCGTCCCCGCGCCGCCCTCCCGCTCCTGGCAGAGCCGTGTGGCGGGAGCGGCGCCGCCCGGGAGCACCTGCGAGCCTCGCCTTGAGAAGCTACTCGTTCCCCAGAGAGCGAAGGAAAGAAAGAAAAAAAAAATAGAATAGAAAAAAAATCCTTATAATAACAATAAAAAAATACAATTCCCTCCACCTAAAACCAGGCCCCAGAGGCCAAGAAAATATAAAATCCAGACCCTGCACTCATACCCTTTTACTACTCTTCCCGGTGTGAACGTGTGAGTCGATGGTGTTTTACAAAGTCGTCTGAATTTCTTGAAAGGCCGTTCCTGTGTTTATGTGCGCGGGGAATTGAAACGACTCGCTGACTAAAACGCACCTTCGTTAACTGCCTTTTCTTTCCATTTTCTTTTTTTTTTTCCTTTTTCTTTTTTCCTTATTTTTTTTTTTAACGGCGTATCTGAAGCGGGACCCGGAGCGCAGAGCCGCGGGGCCCCGCGGGTGGATTTTCGGAGGAGCCCCGCGCCGTGCAAGCCCCCGCACCGCCCCAATATCGCTCTTTATTTGAGATTATTTTTATTTTCCCTCTTCCCGCCCAGAGCCCGGGCGCGCTCCCCGCGGCCCCGCGGGCGGGGGCGTCTCGCCTTTGCGGGAGCGGGCGGGCGCCTTTGCGGGCAGGATCCCGGCGTGGGCAGCCCGTGGCGACGAGGCGAAAGGAGCTGCCGCGTGCGCTCCGCTTCTCCCCCGCTCTTCCCCGCGGACGGACCGCGGCAGCGGCACTCGCTGCGCGCTCCCTGCGCCCCGCTGCGCGCTCCCTGCGCTCGTCCCGCGCGCTCGTCCCGCGCAGCGAAGCGGCCGGCCGCCTCCGAGAGCGCCTCGCATCACCCGAAGGAAGGGATTTGGCCCCGCCGAAGTTAAATTCCTCCGCAATCAGCCAGACCAAAATGCTTTCGGAGGAACATCCAGGAGACCATTTCCCCCGAGCTCCCTATCAAGTGCTGCATACATAATATATCTTTTAAATATATCGCTCTTCCGATGTGCTGAAAGGGAGACAGTTATTAAAAACGGTGCGAGGGCTCTGCTTGTAATTACCCGGGGCGCAGGGCGCTGGCGAGGCGCGCAGGGGCTCCACATAGGCGCGTTAAAGCGACTCTCCTGCGATCCTTTCGCCTCCCTAAAGCCCCTTGGCGACTTTTTGCAAACGAACGAATGCGTGTGTGTGCGTGTGCAGGCATAAAAATAAGCATGCACATCTGTATGTACGTATAGAGCCGTGCATATGTACAGGCGGACGCATACACGCCTACGTATATGCACGCCGATAAAAGTCTTCCCGTTAAATACAGGCGCACCCTGCGCTCGGTATTCCTTCGATCGTTGATTTCCGTAAACAAACGCGATTCTTTCATTTTCTTTCTCTCTCTCTTACTTTTTTTTCCCCTCCTTTCTTTCTCTTTCTCTCCCTTTTCGCAGTGGGAAGTGCACAGTAAGTGTGAAGTATACATCATCGCCCGAGGAATTTGTCTTGAAAAGTCCTCTCAGCCCCCTGGTGTTCAAAGGCTGAGGGATGGTTATTGATTATTGCGCTGCACCAGAGCCCGCACTAGGAGCCCGCAGAGCGCGGCAGCTGCCCGGGAGTGCGCAGCTCCTGCCCCTATCCCTTTCCCCCTCTTTTTCCTTCCGCTCAGTGTGTCCGGTGGCCGCAGGGCATGCGGGGCACATGTCCTGCAGGCACAAACTGGGGACTCCCCCAGGGGCGAGGGCGGCAGGGTTATGTATGTGTGTGTGCAGATACGAGGGCACGCACGCTCACACGCTGCAGAGCACGACCCCTCTGTGGATGCCCATCCATCCCTCCCGGCCTCGCTCGAGCCGTGCGGACTCGGCCAGGAGCTGGGGAATGCCCAGGACACCCGATGCCACGCTGCGGAGCAAGGCAGGGCGAAGGCCTGCCGAGAGCATCCCACTCCAAGGAATGCCGGGTCGTCTGTGCCAGCCGTCTCCCGCCACTGCCCCAGTGCCCATGGCTCTCCTGGCGGGACACGCATGCCTCCCACATGGGCACTCGCTGGCAGACGGCAGCTCTCTGGACCTGCTGCTCTTGGTGAAAAGCAGAGAGCTGCTGCTCTTTGCGCACACTTGCCGGGCGGTGAGAGAGGGCAGTGCTGAACCTGCTCCCTTCTGCTGGGAAATGAGGGTGCTGTTTTGTGGGGCTAGATGAACGTGGAACATTGGGAAGCTCTGTGACCTCAGGCTTCAGTTCACAATATCATTTTTTGTGTGTGTGTGGTTAGATAAAAAATAAATTATAGATAACTTCAAAATGAATTTTATTTATTTTTTTTCTTGTTCTCATCCTTTGGAACATGTAATACTGGAATACATAATAACTGAATTACTTTGCTTTATGAATAAAAACATCCACTGTCCTGTTGTGTCCTATCACAGTATCCTGGTATTTCTGCATCCTCTCTGAGGTCCCCTTGCAGCCTGCAGACTTGGATGGTTTGAAGGAATGTCATCTGGGAGTTAGCTTTTGGACCACTTTGTTTCCATTTTGCAGATGCAAAGATGCTACAGTGCAGCACACAGAGAGGTTTCTATTTCTTCCTCTCCATAGGCATGTTTAGCTCCCATTGACATGGATGTGAGTTATGCACATGTCTAAGGAAGAGAAGGGAGTCTTAGATCTTTTTCTCATCGTTTACATGAGATCAAAGGAAATCAAATAGAGTTAATGAAGGGCCAGATGGTGCTTTATTTGTGCTCTGGAAGACAGTACAAGAGAATAGGAAGGGATATTTGTCGTTTAACCTGGCAAGCAGGAAGAAAACTTACTATCCGTTTAACGGGCACCGAGGCAAGTATGCCATATCTTCAGAAGTGGGGAAGGTTTGCTTGTTTTCCCTCTCGCAGCAGATTTTGGATGCAGGGCTGGAGTTGCTTTTGGAAAGCTTCGACTGAAGGGATTCCAGACTCTGAAATCATTCACATTTTGTCTTTTTTGGAAGCGCACATTTCTTTTGGACCCAATCAGTTCTTCGGATTTTGCTTTTAAGCCCTAGGACATGGGTGCTTCTTTAGTCCTTGGAAAATGTGTAATCTAAACTGGGAGGAGGCAGGGCCACAGAGGCAGAAGAGCCTTTGATTTGGATCCTCGCTGCGCGCGGGAGCTTGGCAGGAGAGGCGCAGGATCCTGCAGGCCGTACGCGGAGCCACGTGCATCCCGAGGATGCGGGGGAGTCGGAGCCGTCCCGCTCCGTCCTCCGTGCCAGGCTGACCCCTCTACTCTGGCAACCTGGCCCTCCATCTGCCCTCAACATCCTTCACAGGTCTAGAGACACATTTTGCTCTCACTGCCTCGGGGCTATCTGAGAAGAGATGAGATGTTTGTTCTTCTCACTCTGATCTGCCAGGCGCTATTTAATATATATATGTACTCCTTGGGAACTGCTAGCAAAAGTGGAGACATTTTCACGTTTTCCAGAGGTGTGCTGCCTGCCAGTGCTGATCTTGCAGGGATGAGTCTGCGGGGGCAGTAGAGGCCACGTTATTTGTCCTGCGCACATCCCATCTTTGTTTTATTGCCTGACACTCTAATTCCAGGATAATTTAGTACCAGGCCACAGATTTCCCAATAGCTTGAAGTCATATGTTGGCCTTGCATGATATTGCAACGCCAGTTGACCAAAAAAAAAAAAAAAAAAAAGTCACTTTAGTGATGTTCCCCAAGGCTCCTTTTGTTGACAAAGTATCTCACTGGACTTGGAAGTGTTTGCAGTTGAGCTGAAGGCCTGAGGGCCTTCCTGTTTTAAAAGCAATGGGAAAAGATGCAATTAACATCTGTATTCCAGTTTAAGAATGCCAGAAATTGTTTGTTTATAATTTGTTTTACAGAGCACTGTATCAGGAACATCACAATAGCAGTAGAGCACAATCTACTCTACTTTTTGCCCCCTGGTACAAACCAAACGTTACAGTTCCAGCTGACATTATTTCCACCTGCTTTAAATGTGTTCATGTGCCTCTAATCCTGTGTGCAGCTTCACATTTGTACCCATTTCCTGTATTTTATAGGCACATGTGGTATGTTGAGGCTTGGAAATGTAAGCCCTCATTTTGCACTGCTTGTTTTTTGACATTCATTTTCTCTGGCTGTATTCCTTGCCTTAAAAAAAAAATTCTTTTTTTTTTTTTTCATAGTTAGGTCTAAGAAAAACCTTGAGAGCTTCCTAGCTCTTTTATATATCTAGCCCTTTTATTGAGTGAATGTTTAGTAATTTGGTGGCTTTACTAAATAGCTTGACAGTTAATGGGATACATCTGCAAGAGATTCCAAAATATCTGGCTGCTTAAAAATATGGGAAAGACACGAATTCTGACTCCTTTTGCTACTTCTGAGGAATTCATATCTGCTTTGGCTCCGTGGAAGCCAAGTTTGCATTCAAGAATCATGTACTTTTGAGAGCCACTACCAACTATATTAAAGTTCACTACAGGTGACCATTCTGGAGCTGCTATTATATTGATACAGTATTTTAATTTGAGGGATTTGAGAAGATACATTAAAAGCATGCATGCGCATACATACACCTGGAACAGCACAGTGACTTAATGAGGTTTGAGGGCATAAAGGAAACCTCAGCCACAGAAGACCTTCATTTTGCACAGACGATTTGTCTGTTTCGTATCACTGATCCAAGCTCTGTGCTCTGTCCCTCATATGTGAAGGGGAAAGACAACAAGATCAGCAGTCCCTCATGTGTCTCCCCATGACCTAGAAGGGCAGGTAACTCTGTGGTGCTTGAGGATGCAGGCGAAGTCAGTTGGGGCTGGAAATTTATGAGAGGAAAACCCAAACCAGCAATCCCATATCCCTGAGAAAATCTCTGCGTTTCTTAGAGTGCTTTCTTTATGGCACAGTAGTCAAAAGCCACCCAACCTTTCATATTAAGGTTGTTTTTGAGGGCTAGACCCAACTAGAAGGTCCTGGAAGTACCCACTGGAAGAACAGGATGGGGAGGAAAAGAAATGTTTGTGCCGGAGATCCAGAGCCCCTGTGTGGATCTTTGCAGTGTCGTGCAGTTCCCAAGGAAAAAAAAAAAAATGGAACAAAATGAAAGAAATAGAGCAGAGTTCTCCTGTGCCTGAGCAACTTCCCGTAGGAGGGGAACAGTTGATCCTGTGTCTTTACTACAGCCCAATTAATTTTTGCTTGCAGGATTATAGATGAGTTCGGATAGGTACTGCATGTTAATATTGATAGATATTTTTGTTAAAAGTTGATACATCTGAAGTACCTAGCCTCGCAATTCATGTGCCACTTTTCACTTGTCAGAGTCAGTAAGTGTGCAGTGAGAAGAGCTCCATCAAATGTTTTTTGCACTTTGGGAACAAATTCCCAATACCTCATTGACAAATGTTTCCTAAAGTCCTTACATGTGTCTTCTTATTCATCAGAATGAAAGCAGCTCCAGAAACATAGCGATAATGTTTATGTTCTGAGGAATTGATTCAGGTTGCCTCACTTAAAATTATCCCGTTCAGAGAAAATATGAGCACAAAGCTGATTTATCAGGTTTAAATTTAAGAAAACTATCTTGTCAGAAGAACCACACATTCCTTTTTGCACCACTTTTGAAATCTGTTTCTTATTACCATCGCTGCATCAGACAAATACAACCAAGTTATTTACAGGCTGTGAAAGATACTAAGTCTTTTCAGGGTAGCATTACACTGGATCACAAATTCTCACTTTTAATAATAATTGACAACAAAATAAGGCAAAAGATATTTACAATTAGTAGCAACATCACATAACACTCTCCCCTGTCTTGTATCTCCAAGACTCTGTGTATAGGCATAGCTGCTGAAGCGTCCTTAACGTCTACTTGGGAGGATGCTGAGTGCTGTTATCTCCACTTTACAGATGCTGAAAGAGACTCAGTAGGGTTGCCTAAACCCTCCAAACAGCTTAACTGCAGAAGCAAGACCAGGACTTGCAAGCTGCAGGGTACGCAAGGGAGTGAAATGTGTTTTTAAAAGCACCCTGTGACTTAGGGATCCAGGCTGCAGTAATCATCGGTGCTTGAGCAGCACTGGGCAGCACAGCTCCTGCCGGCTCCCATTAACCTCGAGTGATTCTGGAGCTCACGAAAGCCCCCTTTGCTCCTCCAGGGGAACCACACAACACCTGTAACTCGCAGGGGTTGTGCACGTGGAGGTGACGGATCCTCACAGAGCGGGTCTTCATGGGCTCGGGAGCCGGAGGCAGCCATCGGCACTGCCAGCTCTTCTCGCTGCCGTGTTTTTCTCAGGAGCGGAGCCAGGAAAGATCTGAAGGCAGAGAGCTCCAGCCTGCCTATAAACTGAGACTCTGCCTCTGGGAGGAAGCCCTCCTTGCCGGGCCCCTTGCACTTTCCCACTCCCAGAGCAGGGAGCAGCTCCGGTGGCTGCATTTCCAGGATGAGGAGGGGAGAGGGACCTCAAAATCAATGGAAGGACCAAAGACATTCCATGTATGTGTGTGGGCCTGGGGTTCCATCGGGAGTACTACGTCCAGTTCTGGGCTCCCCAGTAAGAGAGAGACATGGAGCTACTGGAGTGAGTACAGTGAGGGCTGCTAAGATGATTAACGGTCTGGAGCATCTCTCACACAAGGGAAAAACTAGGAGAGCTGGGACTCTTCGGCCTGGAGAAGAGAGGACTAAGGAAGGATTGTATCAATGTGTGTAAGTATCTGAAAGGAGACTATAAAGAGGATAGTGCCAATGTCTTCTCAGTGATATCCAGCAACAGGACAAGAGACGGTGGGCACAAACTGAAGCACAGTCAGTTCCATGTGAACATGAGAAGAAGCTTCTTTACTGGAAGGGTGAATAAGCACTAGGACAGGTCACCCAGAGAAGTTATGGATCCTCCGTCCTTGGAGATGCTCAAAAGCCAGCCAGATACAATCCTGCACAACCTGCTGTAGCTGACCCTGCTCTTAGCAGAGGGTTTGGTCTAGATGATCCCCAGTTGTCCCTTCCAACATCAATGATTCTGTGATTCTGTAATATTTATCTGGCTGTTGCCCAGCTCGTTATCGTTTCACTTTGGCAACGCTCATGTGTGACTGGGATCCTGGAATAACAGTGGTGGGAACTGAGGAGGCCAATCACTTCATCAGCGGGAGAGTGACTGGATATAGCACAGAGTAGCACTGACTTCCCAAAATTACTTCCACCAAGGAAGAGGGAAGACAAACCCAGAGCTTTTGCCCAGAGCAGCAACAACCTCCCTGCAGCCTCAGCAGGGGTGCAGGGAACCTTTTGAGGACCAGGTGGCAAGCCCTGGGTTTCCTGTCAGTTTAAAATTTGACTCCTTGTCTACGAGTTTTGGCCTCAGACATGCTTCTGGGAATACAGAAACCATTTACAGCACACTCATAAACATTTGTGTCCATGTTTAGAAATAGCAAGTAGCTTCATCACATTAAAACTTTGGTGAGGGGGAGGGAAGGGTGTATGGCTAAGTGAGTGCTTATTGCTAAGAAGATCTTGAGGTAATTCTGAGCTATGAAGAACGAGAAAGGCCTCCTTTGTGAGAAGGAAACTGCCAGAGGACCAGTCATCTAGACCAAAACCTATTAAATCCAAGAGAAAAACAACTCTTGGATGGCCTTGTGCCTACAGTTGGAAATTTAATTGAATTTGGAGTAGGCTTTATAGACTAGAGGACTCACAGCATGAGATTAATTATTCATTGGAGTGATGGCAAACACAAGAAGAAACCTGGCCAGTTTGTTCTGTCCAGGGTATAAAAATATTTGATCAAGGTGGTCAGGATAAATCAGGTAAAACCTCTGGAAAGTGAAGCATCACTCCAGTGGCAAGGATGGGGAAAGATTAAGGGTCTCTGGGTCTCTGGAGAAAATTAAAAAAAAAAATGCTTTTAATGTTCTTGCTTGAACATACTGATGTCCCGAAGGCCTGGTCTTTACATAATTCTGTTTGCATAAGATGAAGGGGGTACCAGAGCTTTGCCAACTTCATGTAATTCATTGCAAAATCCTTCAATATACTGTTTAAAAATATTTATGCAACAAAAAGCTATTTCACACATTTCCAGTCAGCAGCCAGCTTTTAAAATAAACCAATCTGTCCCCAGAAATAAAAAGAAGAAGAAATAAAGATCCAAATTCTCGGTTGGTGTAAATTACCAGACTTCCACTGAAGTCAATGTAGGGTTGCCAATCTAAACTAACAGAGCATCCAGTCCAGAAACTGTGAACGTCATTTTAGAAGTCTTTGAAAGTGGCTCTGTGAAACACTGTGTGCCTGTAGAGAACCTGCACACTGGCGAAGCTCAAGGGGAACCTCCAGGTACCTCAGCACGGACAGCAAAACTATGACTGAAATTTTACTGGAGAAATGTCAGTTAAAATCTACCATTTAGAGAGTACCAATAAGCAACATGTACCAATCATTAATTGCTTCTCTGTAAACCACACTAAATGCAAAGTAACTAGAGTTTTCTCATTCTAGCACAGTTAAGTTTTATGTTAGAGCTGACGAAATACATACTTTTTACATTTTTGACACGGAGAAACTAGCTGTGGAGTCCCGAGTCTCTGCAGCATTATGCGTCAAGAGCACAGAGATCCTCCTCCAGACGGGCTCAGTTTGGTAGCAGCTCCTTCGTCACTCTCCTGCTGGCGTGGCATGCGGTCACTTCCAAAGACATGTCAGAAGACCAGAGACTTTGAACACAGACCAAGAGACTTTGAGACCAGAGGCTTCTGGCTCCCTTTTGGGTTTGTAAGGTCCATCTTAGCACCTAGGAGGGACTCTAAAGACAGTACTTATTCTAAGCTATTAAAGTCTTCCTGGGAGGGCCGATGCACAACTGGAATATTTCTCTTCAAAAAAAAAAAAAAAGTCAATAAAACCTGTGGGCAGGTCAGATATTTACTTATTTCTGTGAGGATTATGGTGACCTTCCAGTTTTATTCTCTGCCTTATGTTGAACACTATAAGTTCATTTTTTTTTGGCCAGTAGATTTCTTCAGATTATGAAAAGAAGGGTGAAAATCCACTCTCAGGACATGAAAGGGTGGACATTCAGGGCCAGAAATGCCTGGTATTAATCTCCCTCACAACTCCTTTGGTCTCCTCCTGCTCAATAATAAATAATAATGGTTCTACTGCATCTGTGTGGCAATAATTTCTGTTGCAGCAGAATTGAAGCCTGGCCTGCTAAATCCTTGGACAAGGCCCATGACTATGTTTGTTCAGCATTTAACTTGATGAGACCTGGTCTCAGGCCCCTGGGTATCGCTATAATATTAGCATTACTGTACCATAATAATAAGAGTACATATTTTATGAGAACTCTGTTCTCAGTGCTGGGAAATGCAGCCAGCACTGGAAGGAAAAGTGAAGTCTCTGGCTGAAAATCTCCTGGTGACCTTCAAGAGGGGCTGCTGAGACCAGGGGTCAGGTCCTCGGGTGACATAGACTGGTGTAACTGTCTTGATTACCTGGGTCATGCTGGCTCACACCAGCTGCAGACTGGGCCCCAAGTGTACAAGGAAAAACACAAGTGATCATGCCAATGCAAAACCTGAGAGCATGGGAAAATTGGTAGACTTTGCTCTCTGCCCAGGAGAACTGTGTTGGCTGGAAGTGTCTATGCAAGGGATGCATGGCATCACCAGAGGTAGGAACAGAAACATATCCTCTAACTCCTGTCAAAACTAATTTAAAACCCTGGTGCCTTAAAGGAAGTTGTACAAGGAAAAAGTGATGGATTGGAAAGGGAACAAGAGAAAAAAAAGGCAGGCAGGAACAGCCACGGAGCTTTGACTTTGCAAAAAGGAGAAAATCAGAGATGTTTCCAAGCAGTTGTGCAGAATATAACCCAGAGGGAAAACAAAAGCCGTGTGTTCTTACTGCTAAGGGACACCTCAGTTTGCTTTGGGGAGAAACGTGCCCTAGATAGTGCCGAGCCCTGGACTTCACACCAGTAACATCCAGAGAGCTCCCAACCTTGGCTGAGGAGCCAGTGACCTTCTCGAGGTTTACGGCAGGAACAACTTTGCTATTGTAGATGGGCAAAGTGCCTGGAAGAACCAGTTCCTGGTCTCTAATACAGACTGCTAAACTCTGCGCTAAGAAGGCAGTTAGTTCATACTGAGCGGCCCGTTTCCAAAGCGCATGGTCCAACGTGGCTAGTTGTGCCGGGCGATAGCAAACAAACACTTTCCTATTTCTTCAAACAGTCTGGGGAGAATAACCCTCCTGCTATGGTTTGTAGGAAAAAATCCACCAGGCAAGTTCTACATGGTTGCTGTGGAAAAAAAAACACCCTCTTGCATCAGATAAACTTTTGTATGTTAAATTGTTGAATGCTTTACTTTGCAGAACTAAGTGTTCACTCTGTGGAAGAAGAGTGCAAATGTTTGTATTATTTACATGTCATCCCACTTTCTGGCTATATATGCATGGTATATTTAATGCATGCTTGTTGCATACCTTTCCATAAGTTCATCAATAGAAAAATGATTCAACAGGCGTAATATAAAGCTCAGACTTCTAATTTGCCATTGTTTTATCTTAAGTTATAACTAATAATTATAAGAAACATCTGTGTCACAACTAAACTTGAAGTATTATATGAAACAGATCTTCATATTTTAAAAAGCTGTCCTGATAACTTCTTTCTTTAACAGGAAAAAGAAAAAAAAAAGGATAGCTCTTCTGCCAAAATAAATCAATTAGCTCATGGATTAAATGTGTTTTGAGAAACCAGTAAAGATGACGAGTAATAGTCTGCTTTTCCTTGGAGAATGTTTTAGGAAGAAAATTTTGTTTCTTGAAGCCTAAGTATTATTTTTTATTTGGCAACAGTCCTTTCAAAAATATTGCTGGCACTCCTTGAATGTGGATGGGTAGATTCAGATGTTAACAGCCTTTAACAGGAATTATGTCATGTTATTTCCTATTATTCACAAATTAAAATATTATAGAAAATGGGATTAAGACTACATAACTGTTTCTTCTTTCACTGACCCATTTTTTTCACTCTTATACCCACTTAGGACCAAATAGCAGAAGAGAAAAATAAATATGAAGATAGTTATGAAGCCCATTCCAAGGAAACTATTAAAATGTAGAAAGCAAAGTTGGAACACATAATAATACAAAGATTCAACATATGAACACTATGGTAGGATCAAATCTACTTGCTACTTTTATTTTAGATATATTTTAAATTATAAACTTGATAGTAAACTTCCCATTGAAGCTCATTTTCTGATTTGATTTCATTAATCTTATTATTTTCAGACAGATCTTATGATTTGCCACTTACTGCTAGTGCTCTTAGCAGTTACTGTTAGTGTTATATGCATTACTTCTGTTGTTTTATAATTGTGACTGAATCATTCTAAGGCTCATTACATTTATTGATATATAGAAGACAATTTCATGGTGTTATATTTGTTTCAGGATTCAAATGATATTAATTTAGGAGATTTCAATGCCCTCCTTCCTTCCCTTGCATGAAATCAGTAGTGTTAACCAGTTCCAGATTTTTTTCTGATAATTTCTTGCAGTCATTGGTCTGAGTAACAAAAAAACCCAAAAGACTTTGATAAGACACAATGAGATGAATCTTGCAAAGCAAAAGGAATGAGTTTTGCTGATTTTGGTGGAGATACCACAAATGTCATCATGATTGAATGAATCTTATAACGGGAACCAGCTGATTTTTATAGACATAAGTCCTGATCCTTATTTTGATAAATCTCTTCTTATCTGACTCAGGATTGCAGTATTAGACCCACATGGAACTTGGCCACAAGCCAAGGGGGAAAGGGAAGAGAATTTTTTGTTCCTATGCAAAGTGCTGTGAATGGAGACATTAGTTTGTGATAAGAAATTTGACTCCACGTGCAGATTTTCCCCAGCTATTGTCATATAAGAGAAGGAAAGGCCAAGTGAGGTAAAAACTTCTTTCCTTAGTAGGAGTTACCTTCCGCCTCTAATCACGAGATCCTTATGAGCTGGTTTGCTCCAGAGCTCTCTAGCAACCTGCCACGCGTGACAGGTACACGCGACCTCGTACATTTGTGCAAAGGTGGTAGCAATGCTAACACATCCGGAGGTGTCAGCTGGAGCTTGTGCAAAGCCCTCGTGAAGAGCTGTAACCTGGCCCCGTCGCAGTGCTCAGGATGTGTCCCCTGGGTGCTCTGAGCGTGTCCCGGTGCTCTCTGCCCAGCTGGAACGTGCCTAGACCTCGGAGCGGGCTGACTTTCTTCGCCTTTGCCAGGGTGCTGGCTCAGCCTCGAAGGCGACAAAACGAAACCATCCGCTCTTCTGAGATTTAAGTACTGAATACCTAACTTTGTGCAAGACAGTCAGATCACCAGCATTTTCTGATGCATGGAGATCTAGGAGGAATAGCTCAGCTCAAGGTATTTCTGAGGAAATGGGAGTTTTTCATTTTTTTCCCCATGAAACCAAAACTAGGAGCAATTTTACTTTGTGTCTATTCCTGAAATTTAGCGTTTTGGTTTAGCTCTAGATTCTGTGGTGTGGGAATTCCCATTCACTAAAACCCATGAGATTTGTGTACTCTGTGACCTTACAGGAGTCACAAGCATTACACATGCTGGACTGTTAGTCTTACAGAAGTCGTATACATGTAGGATATCACCAGGTAGCTTTACTGACTATACTGTCCCACGAAGACTGCAATTTGTGAGTTTTTAAAAGCGTACTGCCAGGGCAGGATTACTGCTGCATTCCATCCAAATCAGCAGATACACTCCTAGCACTTTGGAAAGCATGCTGCACTCATTAGCAGGCAGTTAATTAATAGTGGTGGTGAGTTTGTGGAAAAGCTGCTGGTAATTAATAACCCTTTTGTCTCTGTCTTTTCTGCTGTCATGATGCATTAGCAGAAGCACTATATATCAGGCTCAGGCAGCAGTGTATTATATATATTTCTCATTAAATGGCTAGTGGTGAAATGGAATTTATCTTTATTAAGCAACAACACCTGTACTCCAAAGTCCTTTTGTAGGATTAGCATTTACCAGAGTGTTTTCAATGTTTGTTGTAAAGAAATCTATCTTCTGACACTTACAAGATCCAAAAGGGGGAAATGAGCTACACTCTGTAGAACAGCTAGAATAGAGTCTGCCCTTAAAAATATCCAACAGAAAAGTCAATTGGGTCAAATTACTTCATTGCTCGATCTCAGACAGCAGAGTGACCCATTGTATTTTTGTCACCTGTCTTCTCCCTCTTTTCTTTTGGGCTTTGCCCAAAGCCATAGCACAGTTTCAGCTCATTTGTTTCTACAAAATGATGCTTCATTACAAACAAGTTATTCAAAGCATTTCACATCTCCATTCTGAAGGACAGCGGATGCACCTACACCAGGCAAACTGTGAGCAAACTCACATATGCAAACACACTGGGAAACAGGAAGGAAATCTTTAAACCTTTATTCCTTACGTGTCTGTTACCCAGACTCTGGGGAAGTTAACAAGAATTCAACTTATAATTCAAATTATTTCTGCTACTTACTTGCAATCTAAATTTTAGGTTGCTTCTTCAACCTTATTTGTTTCCTAAGGAAGCTTTGACTATGATATTATTATTATCATTTACTTCTTTTGCTGAACAAAGAAAGTTTAAATATGCAGTATAATTTGTAGACTAAAAACGCTATCAAATTATGGAGCTGTTCAATGGTTAAATTATTATATTTTCAAGCTGCCTTCATACAATTGCTTGATCCTGTACATGTTTATAGATATTTCCATGCAATGGCATCTAACTTTCTGTAGATCAACATACAAGGCTAGGAAGCTCATTTTACCCTCAGTATCTGGTGCAGAGTCTCCTTCCCCTTCAATTTTGTCTCTATTTAACATTTTAAGAGAGCTTTTCTTGATATCACTGTTCAAGTTAAACAATGTCTGTACTTCCAATGGATTATTATGGGCAGATGAGGGGAAATGTAGCAGCTGTGAATAGCAATAAAGGCCTAGTAGAAAATCTTTGTTCCAAAAGGTGATCTATATTATCAAGGTTTCTAAGAGCTCCACTTTATGGTTTAATATATTTAACAAACTGTATGTGTATATATATACACACACATATATATATCTTCCTGGCTTTTGTTAGTCTCTATACAACCTTAACAGTAATAGAGTTTTATGCTTTAATTTCCTTAAAAGAAAATCTTCTCTGGAACCCATGGGTATTTCAATGTTTTGGAAATATCTAAATAGCTGTTAAATATCTATTGAGAGCTATAATATTTAGTTTCATCCACTCAGCAATCTTTTCATGCGTTATTTTGAGAAAAGAGACTATTGTTACTGTAAGTAGTGCAGCAAAAATATATATCTATAAGCTAAAATGATCTACATTATCTGATAAGCTGAAATGATTCTGTCTATTGGTTAATTATCCAAATATTAAAGAAAAGTTAGACTAATCACTTCCAGACAATTGTTATGCCGTATCATGTTAAAACAGCTGGTAACCATATGCACTACTGTAGTTCTGCTTATATTAACCATTATGAAATTTTCCTTGGGATAAAAAAAGGCTTACATGCTGAATAAAACTTCTCTGCCCTCTTAGTGGGCAGAGTTGGTTGTTCTTAGAGCGTGGCGAATAATTTGTAGCCAGTCACTTGCTTGTGAATAGAGATTGTGTTTTTTCCAAGGGCACCATGTGCCACAGGAACCCAAGTGTCGCAGATAGCCTGGGCGATGCCCATAGCATGGAATGGAGAGGGGTCTGTGAAGGAGCCCCGGGAGAGCCCTCTGCAAGCCTGGACATGGCATCGCTGCCTGCTGCAGTGTCCAGTCTCGTAGCTCTGGGGCATGACACTCAAACCGGCATTTCTTCCAGGGCTGACGTGCCAGCTTGTCTGAAGCTCGGGTGTGCCCCCCACAGCAGGATGGGGCTTCCTGTAACCTTTTCCTTTTGACAGTGAGAGAGATAGAGAGAGATCTGTGAATTCTTAGGAGCTTACGGAAGCAAATATCATAGTGATAAACACTGTAGAAACATGATTGATGGACAGACGTAGTATCTTTTATGCAATTAGACTGTTTAGCCCCCTAAAAAGACAAGCCTCTGTGTCCCTCTTTCCAGGTCCTAGATAGAAGCAAAGCTTATATGCATGAGCAAGTGTTTGGGGTTTTTTTTTGCCACAGACCACTGACTGTGATCAAAGTAAGACTTGAGTCTTGACTGCAGAAGAGAAGAGTAAAAAGGATCTATGATAATAGTCATGAAACACATGAAGGTAGCGCAAGAAGAATGGAACACATGTTTTTCTGCCCTTTGTCCATAAGAAGACCAGTAATTTAAACAAGTAAAATTATCTTCAGTATCAGAATCATAGAAAAAATATTACTACTGTAATAGAGTGCCTGGAGAAACTGAGGAGCCTAATCATCAAAGGCACCAAGCAATAGGTTAGAAAAACAGATGCTAGCAGTAATGTACATATGATTATATATCCTATTGTAGTAGAGAAGAATTGGCTGGATATCTTCTTAGTGACCTATATAAATTAATTTTCTCTGATCTTATGATTGATGACTACATTATGATGGCAAAAAGAAAAAACACAGAAAAGATGCCCTCCAAAATCCTTTGGTTCTCCTTAACCTGAATACTTGCCAGTGAGCCAAAAAAGGATATTTTTCCCCCAAAATTTTAATACTTTTCATCTGAGACTTGACTCTTATGCCATAGTGATATTACACTAGCCTAACTTAGCTGTCTTCACAACGGTTTGTAACTTAATTTATTATTAGATTTTAATGTTAGGAGATTGCTGAACAGATTCAGCCCAGTGGCTTGATCTAGAGAAAGCTGCAGACAATATGAGCTTGTGCCGGGCCCTAATAGAAATTTTTGAGCCAAAACATCTCCCCTCAGCAGCCCAATCACTCACCGAGATGTCTGTTACTCCTTGTGGCAGAGCCGAGAAATCACATTTTGCTCAGACAGTGACAAATAATTTGAAAATAACTGGTGTGCCCGGGTGTCAGAATTGTTGACAGAAAGGAAATGTTGATGCATGCAAGAAGCACGAGAGATGAGAGCTCTTCCCTGTCGCGCTTCTTCCACTGGAGCTCCTGCTCTGACCTGTGTCCGCATGACCTGCGAGCAGAAGGCAGAGACACTCTAAGAAAAAAGTTGCTCCTAAGAGTTCTTGTTTGGAAAAAAAATCTGTCACAGCTACATCTTGCTGACAAGTAGGATGGCCTGGAAAATGAGGTAATCATGTGCTTTGTTGTTGCTGTTGTTTTTGTTTGTCTGTTTGTTTCTAATAGGAAGATTATATATTTATATTTTAGATTTATACACTTTCTCAGGTCATGCTCATATACATCCAGGCTGAGCAACTGGGATTAGAGAGCGCTCTAGCTCCGCTGCCAGTTTCCTGGGATGCCTTCCCTTGTGTAGGCGTCCCTGCCCACCCTGGGGCTGGGACACCACCGATCATAGCTCCAGGCCGGCCCCTTACCACTCTTTTTACACCCTTATATTCCATGTACCGATCCTTAGTGCCTCACAAATTACTATCACTGAAAGGCCAAGGATTTTGCTTCTGACTCCTTAATTTCTTTTGCTGGGTGTGAGCCCAGGGGAGCTTGACTCAGCTGCTGGTGTAAATTTTACCTGGCACATGAAATATTTAATACTCACAAAGAACTGGAAGGACATTGGATAGGAACTGCTTCTCATTATGAGTATCTAGTGTTAAACACAATGAGACTGTTGGCTCGAGTTAGAGCCATTCGCCAGTAAAAATAATTTCCAGGACTCTGTCCACATGCATGCTGGCCCATTAGTCCTGTTCTGCTCAAAAGAAAAAATAAAAAAAGCAGAGTTTTTATTCATATGTTTCCTATGGGATAAGAGTTTCTGCATAGCCAGATTATTTGGAGATGCTGCTTTAAATGACCTAGATCCTGCAAAACTCTTTTTTTTTTTTTTTTTTCCTTAACAACGGTGATACTTTTCGCATTTTTTAAGCTAAAAGAAAGCACATCCCTATCCTTCCTATCCTGTCCTCTAAACAAGTTACCAGTGGACTGGTCTAGTATGGCTTTAGCAAAATTCTGGCTGGGATAAGTTTTAATTAGCTGTCAATGATGTCATGTCCATGTCTGCGTTAAACGCATAGGCCTAAGTGTTCCTCTTTATTTAATGTACTGTAGAAATTCCATTTCAGGATAGCAATAAGACCCTTCAGAGCCAATCTTGTATTTCTCCCGGAGTTAAGACACTTGGCCTTCAGCCTTCTGACTTCTGACACCGCCGCAGTTGTACTATAATCGTCCAGAAATACGCTGCCTGTTGCGTTTTATTGCTCATGTGAACACTGTCCAGCTCCTTGTCAGTCGGCACGGGAGGAGCGCAGCACCGAAGGGCTGCGCCGCGGTGTGCTGGGAGTTACGCTATTTCACACCGCCGGCAGCCTCCCAGCGCTCGCACCGCAGCCTCGTGGAGCGTGGGCGCTTTTGCCGTGCAGCAGAGAGCAAACCCTATTGTAGTCACTCTCTCCGCCAGAGACGCTAATCCGTGTTGCCAAATATCTCCCCTCAACACATTTATTGGACATTAAAACAGCAGAATAGCATTGAATGAAGTCCAGTAATTTTATAGGATATATTTTAGTCACTCGGCTTTGAAGACCAGTCCAATGTTAATTATAAAGTTTCTGTGTCTGGATAACATATTGTTAACAGTTATTTTGTAAGTGCTAATGGCAAGATGGAAGATTTCCAATAGTTTTATTGAGGAAGTGGCAATTAAAATGTTGAGCACTGCAACATACATACAAAATAAAAATAATCCTGCATACACAGCATTTATGTTAAAAAAAAAAAAAACAAAACAGAAAAAATAGGGATGAATATTTTCCTTTGAAATAAATGCAAACATAACATTTTATTTTTTTAAAGATTTGCTTTTGCAAGAAAAAAACACATCAATTTACTTGCCAACTTCAAATGTCACAAGTCTAGAACAAGTTTGACATTGTTTAAAAGCACATCGTGAAACTATTAGAAAGCTAAGACAAGTTGCTATGTTATGTTTTTCCACACACAAAGAGCAACAATATGTTCTCAGTTTGAGTAACTTCTTTTAGATTAAGGGAAACAAAACAAGAAAGAACAAAAGTAAAGTGTTCGCAAGGAGTGTGTGGAAGCATCTACACCGGGGAATTTTTGGTGCGTGGGTGAGGAGATGTTCTCCAGTGGCACTACTGCCACTTGGACAGCTGGGCACACCATGGTTTTTGCCGTGGGATGAGAATCAAGGTGAACCTGTAAGTAATTGGTACAAAGTGGGCTTCACAGTGGCATATTATCATCATATAGTGGGCTCAAGGTGGATCTTGCTTTGCAACGCAAATGACTGCTGCCTGCTAAAAGGAGCCCTGGTGGGATCTATAATAATCAGGAGTCCAACCGTCCCAGCCTTTGGTTTTTAGTGTGAAGTCAGTCAGCACAAGGCACATAATCTGTGCAAGCTGAACCGCAGTCCAGGGGCTCCAACTGGTTGCGTGGGCTTGGTTTAGCCTGCAACATACCTGTTTTAATATAAACCTGCTGTGGTGGACAGGTTTTAAGGCCCTTCCCTAACGTTTTTCCAGACAACTCTGTTTCCAGACAGCTCCGCAAGGCTGTATTTCACATCCTCTTCTGCCCGTGTGGATGTGAGCTCACGGCCCAAGGGAGCCAGAAGCTGCTCATGCGCCCAGGGCAATGTGCCTGGCTCCTTCGGCAGCACCAGCGCAGGTAACGCCAGAGCCAACAATGTTGGCAGCTGCAGGTGTCTGGGGTGAGCGAGGAGTCACAGTTCCTCATTTTCCAGATCCTCCAACCCCCTGAGCATCAGTAGACCACAAAAGAAGCACTGTGGATTTCCCTCTCCTCCTCTTCCCTGCCCCTTCTTCTTTCTCACTGCTCAGTCACCTCCACATCTTTTTGATACATAGCTGGCATTTGTCTATATGTTTGGGAGATTTGTCCCTATTGCCAGTGCAGTGCCTCCACTGCAGAGGAGAGATGGATCACTACATACATAGGCACATTTGTCATGTTTTAAAAGACAGAATCACTCTAAACTATCCACTGGAAGAAATCTAGGGCACAAATGTCAACTTCAGGCACCTGGTTTAAGCATGTAGTTCTGCTCTTTTCCTATAATAAGGCATCTTCAGAGGTCAAGTCAGCCCATGTGAGGTCTGCATTACTTCTGGTGCTATCTTGCACACAGCCTATGGGGAAGTACCTTCAAGCAAAGCCACAGGAGTGTGAAGGGCACTCAGCTTCAGCTTGGTTAGGTCTGGCTCAACACACAGGAGAGTTATGCAGCCCTAAGGGACTCCGGTGCAGCTGAGGTCGCAACGGCTCCCATGGGATCCTAATTCTTTTTCAATAAGCATTTAAAACAATCTTGGCTCTCATCTCACTACAAGCTTGTGTGAGTGTAGCTCTATGCCAAGGGCTGAACACCTCTGCACACCAGGGAACTCTGAATTCACACCTGCCCTTCTGGACCAGGTATATCTTGCCCAACAATTTTCAACTATATTTATTTCGCAGATCCTATTTAAATATTTTTGGAGAAAGCACTCTTCACAAATGAGAGCCTGCAGGAGGTTGTCTTTCTCCGTTACGTTTAAGAGATCCTTTCAGAGTAGCACGCATCTTTCAGGAAATCCACAGGCTGGAAAGAAACCACTATGTATTCTAATGGCTCCTTTCCCAGGAAATGCAAACCTGCGCACTGAGAAACCCTAAGCTGTGCCCAACCTGGAGCTCCCTCCCAGGAGAGGGATAGGCTGCTCAGTAGGAAGAAGGCAGCGTTTGGTGCCTTCTGATAGTCCACGTGACCAGGACATGCAGGGAAAGGCAACCCCTGACCGTTGTGGAAAGCTGCAGGAGTATCACCCATTATGCAAACACTTTCCTCAGAACAGCTTTTAGCATCAGTTTTGGTGTCCAGATTTTGTGAGCGTCTTTCAAGCTAGTGAGTCTAGAACTGGGCAAAGAGTGCACGTTGTGGTAGAAATGGTCACAGTGTCTTCAAAGGCACAGTTTTGTGTGTTGCAGAAAAGAATCAACGTGTATTAGCAGTAATTTGGAAAATGCAGAAGCGATAAAACACCACTTTGAGATGGTCTGCTATAAAATCTGCCACGGCCCCTTTCTAAAACAATCCAAGCTGCAGGTATTACTTGATAAAAGATTTATTAGGTGAGGGATAATAAATATGTAGAAAAGAAACGTATGGGAAATGAAAGTAATATACCTGTAAATGGTCTGTTATAGTGAACTGACTTAAACAACAGCTCGACTGGGACAAGTTGCTCCACGAGACATATTTATTTATTACCAAAAAGAGCAAACTGTAGCAATCACACATAATATCCATGGTACAGAGCAGCAATTTCTGATCAGTTATGCTCTTTTGCTGGTTCACTGGTTCTTTGGCTGTTTCTTTAGCATCTCTATTAGCTTAAAATTTTACTCTGAGGTGTTAGATTTAGGCGTTCGTTGTTCACTGTTCCTTGCAAATAGCAACTACGATCAAAACGCGCTAGGCAGCAGGCACTGACTGGGAAACATCACCTTTGAGCAAAATACTGGATGCTTTCTGTGAACACGTGAACAACCTGCATGGTAAGTAATGGGACTGTTACACTGTGAATACTGTTAAGAAATCTGGGAACACATGCTGAGAGCACCAAAAGCTTTCCCTTAAATGGTTATGCCAGCACTTTTGGTGTGGGCTAGGCAGTAATTAAAGGCAATGTGCTTGAAAGCATCCTTACGGTGCACTGCCCAAAGAATTGGTACATGAAATGAGAATCCTTAAGAGCAAAACTCCCGTTAAGAGCAAAACACAAATTTGCTTTCTAATGATGTCAGCCTTTTTCCTCGTGAATATTGCTGTCAGTAGAGAATCTTCTCCAGAATAATCCAGCAGAAGTGAACGTTTATTTTCATTATTCCATCACCTAAAAATGTCAGCAGTGCTTTCTATGCCATGTCCCTTTATCAAGATATATCTGTTCTGTAGGAAGAGCAGTGCAAACACTTCACACCAACTAAGTGTTCATGTGTGTGACCGTTCATGTCATTATGCTTTATTATAATGAGTATCTCTAAAGGTAGAATATAATATCAAATCACCTGGTTAAAAAACAGTGTGTCACTCCTGATTTGCCTCTGCTCATGGACAAAAAGTTGTGTGCTTGTTTTTTTATTTTTTTTTCCATTGGACTCCAGCCTAAAATGAAACAGCACCAGAACAGAGGTCAAGAACTTGCAAGAATTCATTCAAGGGGAACCAGGTACAGCTTGATTCAATATCAATATTTCATATGTTCTGAGATTGTGGTTCAAACTACAAGATAGCAGAACACCATTTTTATAGCTTTCCATCTGTGAGAAGTTATTTCTCAAAGCGCTCTGTATGAACAATCTAACAGATATTCATTTTTGAGATCATATATTCTGCTAAGTGGGATATTTTTGATGCACAATCTGGCTGTGATAGTAATTTTAAAACTAGAGAGTGAGTCTTAGAGCCAGATTCATAAAAATAAATGTCTTCCACACAAGGTTATTTTCCATGATGCCTTAACTCCTCCTTTCCCGGGCATTTGCAGAAAAGTAGTGTGCTTGATATTACATACTTGTGGAGCAATGGAAGAAAAAGTGTAAGAATCATAATAGATTGTAAAGTTTTTATTTAAGTAATAAAATGTACATACTCTGTCTTTTAAAAATATTTCTTGTTTATTTCAGGACATACAAAGCACAAATATTTGATGCTTGGAAACAACCCTAAATTCTTGGGACAAAAGTGCTACATAAGAGCATTTTGCATGATGCTCTTATAATTATCATGCAACACTACCATACCACATACCTGGTATTTAAGGGGGGTTGGAAATGTCAGAAAGCAGTTTCACCTCTGGTAGGGCCTATGGGAGAGAGCGGTCTCTAGAGACCAGGTTGGGCAAGGAACAATGTTTTCTGTAGCAAGCTACTACTGTGGCTGGGGCCACATGCAGTTACCTCTGACTTCTCAGTGAGGGTGAATAAGACTCAGATTAGAGGTGACAGTGGGGTCGTTGGTCACCCATCTGTAGCAAACCTTGCTATGTACCTTTGGATACACACTAAGGTTTCTTAATCCATCACAGTCCCGATTTCACCTTACCAACTTCTTGGTGCAATAGCAATAAATCACCAATGGGTTTGTACAGACTGTAGTGCTAACCCATTTGGTTATCTCAAAATGACTGAATTTGAAGCTCCATATCTAATATTACGCAGCAGATGGGACCTTTGGATGAAAATAGTCTTTTCCGGCAACTTATCCAAGACAGTATTGAATTCTAGCAACAGAACTATTAAGGAGGTGATAGTATTAGCTGTGTTCAGTATCACCCTACATTTGTGACATTTCTATGAGTTTCTGCAACATGCTACAGAGGCACAGGAACTCCCAACCAAGACTGCTTTGTGCTTGTCGGGAGGGATGACAGACCAAGAAATTTGCAAATTTTTTGATATCTTGGTTTGTCTCACCAGTCTTGTTCCCTTTCATCTTTGCTTGTTCTGTCTCTAAGTACTTTCAGTAAGTTAACTAGCAAGTAAATCCTAGTAAAAGTAAAAATAAAAGCTAGTTAAATCTTAGCTTTACCAGGGAATGGAAGAAGTTTTCAGGGCCTGGAACCCCTGCATTGCTGTTCTGGTCAACTCTGGATTTGAAGACTCTCATCCGAAGAAAAAAATTATGATATGGAAATATATGACATCTAATGGGGATATCTGTGATGTTGTATTCAGATATTAATCTTTTTTATGTTTGTCTTACAATGTTTCTCAGGTGGGAGCATGTGGACAGATCTTGGGGGCACCTGTTTATGCACACAGGCTGTAAAAATGGCAGTGGTTTGAGTGCATGGTGGAGGGGTTGCACATGTGCACAGTGTTAAGCCCCAGAGTGTCCTTATAATATAACCTGATGAGCTCACCAGAGCTCTGCGGAGATATAACTCCATCACCCAGCACAAGAAGAAGATGCTCTGTTGCTCCTTAGAGGCAGAAGGCAAGTGAGGCTCAGTGGGATACGAGCGCTTATGGAATGGACTTCTTCTCAGAGAGCCCCCGGAATGGAAAAGCTTTGGTGCCAGGACTTTTCCTGCAGCAGAAGGTGAAAGTATGTTTTGAAATGAGTAGGAAGCCCTTGGATATTGCTCCTTCTGAAGGTGACCCCACAGCTGGAGGGAATCAGTACAAGACAGCTTAGTTCCAACAGCAAAATCCTTCATATACGTCTCTATTGCATGAATCCTCTGAATCTCCAAGTCTGAAGAGTCCTCTTCAGGTCATGTAAGAATAGATATGAGCTAGAACTGAGTGGCAGTATGATGAAGGAGGCTGTGCAGGCCCCAGGAAAGAAAGCAGAAGATAATGGATACTTCACACAAACATTCCGGTTAGGAGAGGTTAGGTCAGAGTTCCAGCTCCTGAGTCTATGCTGCCTATTGCAAATGATACCTAACATTGGAATGGCACTACAAGTACAGTATAATGTTTTCTGATGGTGCATATTAAAAATATAAAGAAATTAGAAGCTCATATGTGACTTGTAACTTTGAACATTTAGACAGGATAAACATATGTGGACTGCTTAAAAATGCTGTACATTTTTTTTGGAAATATATACCCCCTAATGCACTAGTAAGCAGGGGGAGTTCAAATAGCAATCAGCCAAAATGGAATAGGTATGCTCCATCAGAACAGATTTCCCCCATAGTTGTCCTCAAAGCAGCATCATTTCTCATACTACTTGAAACTGATTTAGGTCTTGGGTCTGTGCCAATCATTTGTTAAGCCTGCTGTCTTTATTTTATGGAGTATATGATACAACTGATCAACTCAGGGAAACATCTGTTGCACGCAAAGACAAAAGGTACTAGGAATCTACTAATGTCTAGATGGCTGCTTTGTCCCCTTTCTGCCATCATTACCTCTGTAGGTGGCCTCAAATACAGATTCAACTAATCTGGAATGTTTTGTTCATTTTTGCATAGATGGGAATTTATTGCTCATTTGATCTGACTAAATCAATCTTGGTTAGCTAAGTGTGTAATTAAAATTAAGGCATTTGATGTAGATCTGGGTGGCTTATAGCACCAGTCTCTCACTTCTAAGCACAGAGTTAAGGTTCATCCAGAGGTCTTGCATAATATGAGTTTTCAGGGATTTTAATATAGTCCCCACTGCAGTGTTATCTACAACATAAACAACTACATATCATTTGGCAATATATGGCAAGTTTTTGATTAGGAAACACCCTGTTCTAGCTAATTTTAACATAGTGAAAACCGTTCTCTCTTTGCACAACAGCTATTTCTGGCAAGACCTGAAATTGTTAATGAAGATGAGGAGCTTGGCCATAATATCAAGCCTATCAAATCTATCAAATCTCAGACTTCTCTTAACAAATTTATAAAACATTTTGTTTGCCTGAAAACTGATGTAGGAAGGTAAACTAATGCCATGGCAATGTGACTCTCTCAGTCAAAAACAAATATTTGCCTTTCATTGTTTCATAGTTTAACCCAAAACTGCATAGTGCCTTCAATGCCATGCTCTATTTGCAGCAAATAGCATCATTTTATAGAATAAAGCCCCTTCATAGGTAAATTTATTACTAAGTTTAATGATAGGATTCATTTTGCCTAAATGTATCTGTGCTATAATTAGGTGTCTATTAGCAAGTTCCTGCTAAAGTAACATGAAACAGGTTCCTCAAGAGATCCCACCCTAAAATAAGTGTCTACAGATAGATTAACCATCTTCAACATCTTTCTTTCTCTCAGCCTAACTTTTTTTAAAAAGGGGCAGGTAGACATGAGTGAATCCCAAGCAAGACATCTCTCTTCAGCGATCTCTTCACTGAGGGATTATGAGGATTACAGTTTAAAATGCTTGAAAGGAAGAGTGAGTGAATCTAAACTCATGGTTTAGCTTCATCAAAGTTTATCACCATCTGAGTCTGTCATAACGTGCAATTCTTCCATGAGCCAGTAACTCAATAAGTTTATTTCAGAGCCTAAAATACATAACTCCTCTCTGACTCTCTTGACTTTGAACCCTAGTGGCTGTTAATTCTGTGCAGAGATACCATTATAGTGACACCCATAGAAAGCAGACACTAAAATTCTTACAGTCTGTGTAAAAATTGGCAGCTGAGAAAAGCAATATCCATTCTGAGAACATTTAGAAATGCTGTGATGACATTGTTAGGAGACCATGATTTTCAAAGATATAAATTCAAGTTAAAAAAAAGAGATAAAAAACAGACAGATTTTTTTTTCCTTTTCATAGACTTATGTGAGGAAAAATAAAAGACTGTGAAATGTAACACGGTGGTGAACTTCTGCCAATCTCTGGTTGTGAAGGAACTTCCCACTGAACACAGTTCAAGAAAGTAATTTAAGAAGTCTTCAGCTTTAGTTTTTTAAAGAAGTGAAGGAGGCAGATTTTGCTTGGCCAGGTCGGGTGGTAAGGGAACAGATGGATAATTTGAGCCATGCTCAGTCCCTCTTCCTACTTGTTTTAATAAGTATGAGCTGTAGAGCAACTTTCTGATGATATCCTGGCGGTAGCCTGTCAAAATGTTGGGACCTCTGATGAACTGCAGGATTCAGAACTCCTTCGCCAAAATAACAGGTAGCTATGGGAGGGCTTGAACTATTGAATGGGGGATGACACAAGGAAGGTGGAAATGCTGGAAAAGATACCAAGTGATGTAGGACAAAGCTTTATGGTAAACCAAGTTTGTTTAACTCTACTGCACATGGAATGAATTGTATACTGTAATCACCTCTTCTAAAGAGCTGTCCTGTGCCGCTTTGTGCTTCCCTTGACTATCTACTCAGTTTTGTACCATATCCTCCTCACATCTAATCTTATCCATCTGATTGCTATTCAGTTTTTCTCTTTTTTTTTGTCATATGAAGTCAGTCATCTAGGCTAAAACCGGATATAGATGAAGCTTTATTTATCTTTTGTATAAAAAGAGAGAGAGGAAAAAAAAAAAATCTTGCAATAGACTAGCTTACTAAAGCTGCCCACTCATCTCATTCCCAGCCAGGCTGGGGACGTTTTATTCAAACAAGCCCTTCCAATATTTCACAAAGGCAGTTCCTCGAATGGTGAGGTTTTACTAAACCACTAAAGAAAAACCGCCTCCCTTCTGTGAGTTTGCTCATCGCGGCCAGTGCAGAATTCAATTTTACAAATCAAGAAAACTCAGCTTTCTTTCTTTTTGTGTTTTTTTTTTTTTTTTTTCCTGCAACCAAGATACAACAGACTGGCAGTGTATGCAAAGTCTTATATAGCATTATGACATAAAACTTCATTACCTTCATGTAAGGAACTGTACAAAAGAGCACTCTGAAGTAATTTGGGCTGATGGTTAACCTAATGAAGCAAGCTTTGATTAGAGTGGTTTGTCTACCTTGCAACAGCAAAACCTACATGGCTTCATCACATTATCACATGAGGAAAGAACCTTTTAAGAAAAAAAAAAAGAAAAACTGTAATATAAGGAGAAGGAAACAGAGGCAGGAACACAATTCTATGTTACAAGAAAGATGAGACTGGATATCGGTAATCATTTGCAAAGGATAGAGCAAAGCTTCATAGCAGAAACATCCACATGAAACAGAGACTGGAAGTCAGCCAAAACCCCTAAACTGTGTGCAACAAATCATGGTTGCATAAGACATCCCCCAAATCATGGTAGAAACTAAACAGGGGAGTGAGCAGAGCAGATGTTTGGAGGTCATTAACAGGAGCTCAGTTTTCCTTGCCTAGTGGCTACCTCTACAGAGATCTGATTCCCAGAAATTTCTTTGACCTCCAAACATCTGCTCACTTCTCCCGTTTTCTTTGCAACCATATTGCAGATATACGCAATCATAACATTCTCAGTCCTTTCTGATGAAAGATTTGTATCTTACTCCTCTAAATCACTAACAAAAGTGCTTTACAGGTCTGAACCTACCATGAGTCATTGTGGCTGATGCTAAGCTGAATTACCTGGCTTTTGTTGCAGAATGAAATTGTGCATGTAAACTGTGCAAATAAGATAGAGTATTTTCTTCTTGTGATTTGAATTCTTAAATACTTTCTTTCTGGACTATAGTTTGCTGTTTTAGTTTATTTTGTTATCTGCTGCCCTTTTCCAAGCTCTCAGTCTCCATGAGAATTAGATATGACCTAGACAGTTTTATTACTTTGGAAAACATGGAGGCCAAGCACATATTTCCAAGTATGATTGCTACTGATTTTTCTTCTTCTAATGGTCAAGTTTATCAAGTGAAAGTTGTTAAGTACAATGAGCTCTGGTATTGCTCAGGAGTCTATTATCTGCTGGCATTTTAAAAAAATTCCCTGGTGACAGTAATAGCCAGAGTCATTCTTCCTTTTTGGATGAATATTACCTTATCTGCTCTTTCTTTTTTTTCTCAGAATTTCCCATTCCCACCACCCCCTTCAACAGTTTTCTTGGAAATCAAAAATAGATTACATGCTTCAATAAGCTTCCTTGCTAATCCTTGCAATTCCCTTACCATGTGTGTCTAGCAGATAGCATGTTTCTTGTGTGATCACACACTCTAAGCATCCACCTCGTAATAAGAAATATTTCTGGAGTAAATATTTCCTCTGAGTTATCTAATTTACTGAGTTTTCTTTTTCTTCTTTTCTTTTTCTGAGGTGTTTTGTTAATCTGATGCTCAATAAGGTCTTGGTATGCCAGCCCTCCTGGGGTCTCTGTTTCTCTGCTCCGGGGGCAAGGTGCACCCCCCATCCTGCAGCTGCTCTCCCATGGGTGGATGTCCTCCCGCAGTCAGCTCCTGGGAGGAGAACCGGGCTGAAGACAAAGGCAAGCAAAGCTGGGGAGACTTTGGTCTGAAAATGGAAATGCTTTAAGAGCTGGCTGAGTTGTTTGCCCCCAGAGAAGGCTTATAGCCCGTGAGGGACACAGGGGGCTGTACTGGACTTCTTGAATGTCCTTGAGTTGGGCAATCCAGGTACTTAAGAGTCAAATGCTGCCCTTCCTTGCTGGGTAGGGAAAAAATTCCTTCCTCCCAGATAGGAGCAAAACTACTGTGATCTAGCCCCCCTGAGGCTGGATTGCTGTGCTCTATGTGTCTCGAGCAGCTACAGGTGATGCACAGGCTCCAGCTGGTACAGAAAAGAGCCACCGGCCATATTCCTTTCCCTATTCTGTCCATATTCTGTATTCAAATCCCTCTGATGGCTTCCCGTCAACTTCCAAAGTCAGTCTGAGGACACAGTCTTAATCTTTGAAGCAACTGATGGCTCAGGTCCCAGCTACATCAAAGGCTGAGTTTTGATCTCTAAACAAGTGCGACAGCTGCACTCCTTGGGGACAGCGGACTTCCAGGCCCGCTGACAAAGGCGTAACAGTATCCAGTAGCTAGGAGCCGAAGTTCAGCATAGCCAACCTGACCTGCATAAGAAACGATTTCCTAGCTGTGGCTGTGAGAGCCATTAAGCACAGGAGCACTTTGCTGCGCAAGGCTGAGGACTGCAGTCATTTGGACTCCTCAGTAAGTTTGTTTATAAAAAGCGTGCTCTTGCTTCTGGCAACACAGTGACTTAAGACTAGGTTTGCAGAGAGAAGGAGGGTGCTGGCCTGTGCAGTCCCAGTGGTCTTCACTGCTCTTGGACTCTGGGAACTGGTTGGTCCCCTTGGCCATGTCATCGAGAGAAGGGGGTAATGCTTGCCTTTATTCTGTTAGACAACAGTTCAAATTAAACTTATATTTCTGATTACCAGAGAGCAAATTGCTGCCTTGTAGATGATGGTCTGGATAAAACCTGGGGATGCTATGATTTCATGTTGCCTTCCTCTGAAAAACTAAGACTGCAAAGACTTTGCTTTTATTGTCCTGTCTGAACTAAACTAGATAGCTGTGGGGCTGCAGCAATATGCAGCCTAGGAAAGGCTTCAAAACCCATTAGAGAAATGGGTAAATGTGTAGTTAGCACAGGCTGAATTCTGAGCTGGTTTGACACAGCAGGACAGACCCATGCTCTGAAGTGGTGCAGCAAGCCTGATAGAGATGCTTAGCACATCAGCACTGCTTAGCTTGCACCGCCAGACTTCTCTGTGCACTCAGGTGAGGAAGGGATTTTCCTTTTCATCAGGCCAGTGGTAACTCCAGGGATATTCTTTATTATGGTACTGGCTTGTCTACTGGAATAATTTGGACATATTTGGACATCCTGCCTAATAACATATTAGGCAGGATATAATATAATATATATTATGCCTAATATATCCTGCCCCATAGTGCTCTTTGCCTGTGATAATCTCACAAAGTCTGAAGCATCTCAGTCTTTGAGCAAGATGCATATGGTTATCTGAACAGCCTGGAGCTCCCATGAGAACAAAGTGAGTCATCAAGTTGGTTTTTTTGCCTTACATTTTAGGAAAACAAAAAAGCTAAGGATGAGTCATGATTAAATATTGAACGAGATATTTTATTAACCAAAGTTCTGGACTACTACAAGTCTTTTTTTTGTTTTGTTTTTTTCCTGGACATGTGCTCTTTCTCTGCTCTTGAAGTTCAGAAGAATTTTGGGTGAACATAGAGTCTGGTCAGTATCGGTTTCCAAAGTATTATCTGTGAAGAAAGGTAGTGGCTGGCTGTGCTCTCAGCAGGATGTCAGTGGTAGGTGCTGGTGGACTGTGAGAGCTGACTTGATCATGGACCTGAAATGCTCAGAGGTTTGCAGGTTTGGGAAAAAGGGCTAGAGCAACAACTACATGTGAGGTGCTGAATGTCTGACAGAAAGTGGGCTGAGGAAGGGGAGTGACTGAGAAGCACAGGATGAAGCAGATGAACGTAAGAGGTGCAGGAGTTCTGTCATTGGAGGCTGTCAAACACTGTATGGGCAGCAAGATGGGAATAGATATGTGAGAGCCAATGATTCTTAGGATTGAAGGGGCTGCATGCTTGGCAGTCCCAGAGGGCTTTGGGGAGGGGGCTGAGAGCTGAGAAAGTGGGTTCCTGCTGTGTTTTATGGACAACCATGAAGCCCATCTGGGAGCTCCTAGAAAAGGTCCTCCTTAGGCAGCTGAAACACATGCAAAAAACTCTCTCTTCCACCCAGGGCTGGCATGTGCTCTATGCACATGGGAACTGCTGCATTGCTGCATCCTCCTCACTGTTTTCAAAAATGCAGTAATCTTATCCGGGTGGGACAACCTTCCAAACTTCATCAGTCTTCATGAAACACTGGCAGTTCTAATTACAATTCAGACTCTTCCTTTTATTCCCATACTCTCAACAAGGTCCACACTTTCACCAAGAAATAGGCATAATGCAGAAAAAGCAGTTCCTACAGAAATGTTTGTAGTTTCTGATTATGCGATTTCTGATTATGGAAAATAATAATAATAATAATAAAAGATATGATCTGGAAACTCAATAGATCTATAGCAACTGTAGCTCTTAATCTTCATATGACTAGTTCTGCTACTATGCCCTATTTTTCAGGTTTAGCTATTGTCACTTTTTTTGCCTTTTTGTTTTATACCATTTTTGCTGATGTCTTTCTCCACAACAACCCACATTTTATTCTGTCATTTGGATTGTCCAGGATCTGATCAGCCTCTCTCCACTAGAGCAACTTCTACGCCATGACGTTTTTTGCATATAAAAATGGAACCTTCCCTGCATTGTTTCTATGTCATGACTGCTTTACCTGTTGTTCCAAATAGATTTTATTCTGCTAATGCAGACCATCAACTACAACCAATAGCTCCTTGGTCATACATGATCACTTCTCATTCATGCACATCTCACTCTATTCTCTAGGTGGCATTGAGCTTGCTCTCAACTTATCCGCTATATACCCTTCTTCATATATTTCCCATGGGATCTATCAGTCAGTCCATTCTAAATTATGACATTGTTTTTTATGCTGCCTCCACAAGCTCAAGCCAGAGCAACATGTAATAATGATGGTTACATCCTGCAGTATTGATATATGTTTCTTTATTTGCCCATTTGTATTGCAACTAACTCTGTGCCAAGTACATGATCCTCTCTGGGTAAACAAAATGTCCCAGAATACACAAGGGAACACAAAGCCCTCATTAAAAAGCTGAAATGGTAGTTTTCAAAAGAATGAAGCCAGCTAATTAAGTCCTGCAAAACTTGATCTGCTGAGCAGTGTTCTCCAGCCTATTCATTTTTAAAATCATCATACTTTATGTTATAAAATGTCTGAAGCCTTTGAATTTTCCTTTTGGCCATCATTAAGTCATATTTCAAATTCCTGGCACTCTTATTTAAATCTTCAATAAGTTAAATTGTTATGAGACATATTTTGAGTTTGTAATACTTTCCCCAAGTATACACAGAACATAAATCTAATATTCATCATACAATCATGATTCAAGTATATAATGTTTCAGATATGTTTCAAAGAAATGTAGATAACTTTAATTAGGGAAGTTGTGAGATTAGAAGTGAGATGTAATGAGTAGTAAATTGGCAATATTTTTATCAGTAGAACCTCAGAGAAAGTATCATGTTTAAACTATCCTTGCCTTCTTCCTCAGCACTTTTTTCCCCACTCATCTGTGGTCTTTATTAGAGGGTACCATTTTCACCTGTTCTCTACTGGAGTTATGGTTATGGGTATGCACCAGTGTTCATAACACAGTGTGCTCAATTGCTAAAAAACTTCAGA
Source organism: Crypturellus tataupa (assembly GCA_034781795.1). Lineage (NCBI taxonomy): Eukaryota > Metazoa > Chordata > Aves > Tinamiformes > Tinamidae > Crypturellus > Crypturellus tataupa. The sequence continues at coordinate 362,770 of JAWLRI010000700.1, read as the reverse complement.
AATCGTCACTGTTAGTGACTACATTCTCAACAAAGTTAGGACTCAATGAACAATTACAAAATAAGATTTGTCTTCTTCAGGATTTCTATGCAACACATTCCAAATAGAAGTAACTTTCCCCAGAATGAGGTTAGAATATAAATTAAATCTTTAATATACTTTAAGTCAAGAGAGATGCTTTCCACTTTCTTCAACAGAGACAAAGATAAGCCAAACCTCCAAAACATTCAAATTAATGCAAAAGAGCCTATTTCAATAAGCTTGTTTTCTGACCAGCTTTGTTCAGCTCTTTTCTTCTCTGAAAGAGCTATAAACCTGAAGAAGATGTAGCTCAGTGATGGCAGATACTCAATCCACTGTTCTCCATTGCACCTACTTTGGCCTCCAGACCCTGGCAAGTCCCAGGCATGCGTATTCCCAGGAAAATTAACTGGGACAGGGAGATGTGATATTATCCTGGGGCAGCTTCTCTTACCCTGGCAAGGCAATGATACTAGTACTAGTACTAGACATATGCATTCATTATCACTGTATAGGTACAACACTTGCCCAAGTGGAGGCAGAGATATCTCAGTGGTCCTTGCTACAGACACAGGGACTGTGACCTGGTTTGTAGTCGATGCACAGGAGCATTTTCCTCCTGAGTCTGCCAGTGAAACGTGTACCGCAGCTGTATCCTATATGATATCTACATGGCCCTGTGCAAAGCGACAGCCATCATCCCTGTGATGTGGAGAAAAGCATGTGGAGAAGAGAGAAAAATAAATTCCATCTTTATTTCCTCGCAAGTCAGGTTTTGACGGTGAAGGGGTTATTGCCATTACCTCTTCTGTGTCTAACATAAGCCCCACAACTACCACCGCAAGTCAGCAAACGCACCAGCAGCACTCAGAGCAGGGGGAGAAAAGTGGCTGTACTCCAAAGGACACGTTTCCAGCACACACGCCCAGTTGAGAGCATTCAGGACCAGCTGGAATGTCTGCTTAGCGTTCGGATCACCTCGCAGGGTCCCACATGTGGCTTCTTCACTGCGTACAATAGTAGCAATATAACCAAAGTGCTCAGGGACTTATGTTGCTCTTCTGCCACCTCACTGGCCATCTTAATTTGTATGGAATTTCTTTGGTTAGATCAGGTATGAAGGGTACAGGATGTTTCCATGCACTTTTTTTTTAGTATTTTTAACAGCATTTAACCCGCTCAAAATTTAAATGCATCATATAGATAAACAGATACAAATATATAGTTACACACCCAAATATGTATTCACTATACATAGAATACATATTGACTATGTATTTAAAGTACGCTTATTTTTCAATAGTGACTTCTTTAATAAAGTCCAATTATCCAACTTCTGCACTTTATAGTAGAGAAGAAAAGGCAGACAGAACAGACGACTTGGCTATACTCACCAAGAAAAAAGCTTTAATACTCCCAAGGCCAGATGGAACCAGTCGTGATCCTCCAGTCTGATTTCCTGGGAAATGTCAGCATCATGCTCATAACTCCAGGTTAAACCTGCGCATATGAATACAGCAAAGCAGGAAGAGCATTCCTTGCATTGCCTGGAGGCAGGAGATAGGCTAGTCTGAGGTGAATAGTGGAGAAGAGGTAATAAAAGCCCACATGAAAACTGTGTTATTCAGAAAACAAGCAGAATCACATAAGCCGACAGAGGTCTGTTCTGTACATGGTCCAAGCTCCAACTGCCCATCACATCTTAAATCCATCCTTCCCTACAATACTCTAGACAGAGCTGTCTGCATCAGCTAAGCAGAGGGGAGATAAAAGTATGCAGGAAAATGATGGGGACTTAGAGAAATTCAAGCTTACTGACACAAAGACAGATCCAATGAAGACAAGTGATAAAAAGCAAACTAGCTCAACTTAAAGTAATTGTAGACAATATTTTATTTTACTTTATTTGAAATAAGAAATGAAGCTGTGGCCAGATTAAAGCATGGAGGTTACAGTAATCTGGTACTGGAATTCCCAGTTATCAGAGCACCTACATCTAGGAGGTACTACTATAATAGCATGAATTTGCTCAATGGATGTTGTATAGGAAGTGGGTATTACCAATTTAGATGTGAGTGAATGTTTGTGACTCCTCTTTAAAACCATGTACTTTAGTGGTTCTGAAACCACAAGGTCAGTCCTTGTTAGAAAGGACTAGTGATCTGCAACATGTGCAGGATAACACCTTAAAATACTGTAGGATCACTTTCCTAAATAAAAAGATACTGCATCTTTGGTATGCCTAGGTGAGGCCCTTTCTAGCAAAATCAGCAACTACCTTTTATTCCAGCTGTACTTGAGTGAATGGTCTATGTCTGATTATGGTTTATGCAAAAATCAAATATGGGGTAAGCTGAGGATAAATATTCCATGTTCAGGGAATAGGAGGAGTTTATGGGGCTTTTTAGTAATAGTTCATTAAGAGAAAGTAGAGTACAAGAAGAGCATGTTATAGAGCAGACAGGGAATTGGAAGTGAGGTAAGTGAAAGGCATGTGATAATTTCAATTTACTGCCTAGTTTTTCAGAGCACCACATGGATGTCATCAGCACATATGGCTAACTTAGGCTATGGATCTGCTAATGGTAACTTACGGCATTCCTGCCTGTTCGTCCTCTCTTGCCTGTCACCTCTCCTGGATTTGCAAAATGCTTTTGCCACGCCTTGCAAAAAAAAAAAAAAAAAAAAGAAGAAAGAAAGAAAAAGTTTTCTTATAACCAGATCAGTTTCCTAACCTCATCCACAGCCTTTCCACACACACTGGGAGCACAGCGGATGGAGTGAGACACCGAAATTCCGCTGGCCTTGGTGGCCACCAGGGATAAGACATCGCAGAGCTGTGGCCCTATGTCCTGCTTCCAGCTTTGCTCAAGCTCACTGCACGGTGCTGGGAAAGTTACTTGGCATCTGTGCACCTCAGTACCTCAATGTCTTGCACCACAACGCGGAGTCACTGATGTTTACCCAACTCCGCGAAGGTTTGAGCTATAGATGATGCATTTTCTGTGTGCTAAGTGTAGTACACACCGCATTGCACACACATGCCTTTGAAAACATACGTGCACACAGAGCTTCTTTGCTAAGGATATTTTTGTGTCAGAAACAGGCTTGCCGCCAGAAATGAACAGGACTACTTCTCTGGGAATATTGTGCAGTTGCTAATTTCACTACCGGAACTGTATTGCTGCACAGCCTGGCCTCCTTCCACAACTGCCTCTATTGAAAATAAAGGGGACTGATGAGTCTGTGGATAATGGTAAACATATGGAACTCAAGCAGTGTTATACATTAAAACCCAGAACCCATTAAAAGGTATTTTAGTTGTTGGCAGCATAGGATCAGTGTAGGAAACATCATCTAACGGAGAAATCTCATACCAATAACTTTCATACTCGGACAACATTTGGCATTTTTCTTCCAATTAAAAAAACAAAATTAAATGACTAACTCAAAGCAAGGGCCAAACCGTTAAGTTTCAAATTAGTTTGTCATAACTGCAAAAATACTTGATCTTTGGGTTTGTTTATATTGGAAACTGCTAGTCTAGGCCACTTGATTTTCTTTTGAGTGTACACGAAACCTTTGACTCCTCGGAGTACACAGGAGACGAATTGAGTAATGTGATGTCATTGCCTTGTGGAGTTCTCATAGCACTAAATATATTAGTCACTCACTTTGCCAGTACCAAGAGGGTAAAAAAGAAATTTAGCAAGACTATGGTATTATGCAGATGGACAACGATAATTGTTCCCTACGATATACATTACTTCCTCTCTCTTACTTGGGCCATTTTTGGTGAACCCTGCGAATACCGTATTCTGGCTAGGTGGTATTGCTCATCCAAACATTTGCCATCTTCTTGCTGTTGTGCAAAATCGGTGAAGTTTAGCACTCAAGAGCAGCAATGTACGTCCATTAATTCAAATAGCTTAAAAACTAAAGGTCATTCAGACCAGGGGCTGTATATTTGGGAACAGCTTTTTTGTTGTTAGTTCTTGCTCTTTTTTTTTATTTTATTGTTGATGAGGGTAGAAGGGTTGAATGAAGGTACTGAGCAAATACACTTAGCAAATATCTGTTCACCCGGCGTTTCTCCTTATACAGTATAATTATCAGATCCTTGCTCCGGTAAAATGCAATGTTGGATTTTATACAGGCTCCATGTTCAGGCTCCATATTCACACCGAATACTTATTTGTTGGATAATGACAGCATGTTCTCACATAGGATGGCAGCAAACATAAAGTAGTATAATTTTTCTCTATATATTTTCACAGCTAGTGTTTAGAAAAAAAAATAATTTCCCTTACTGACACTGGGATTACTTGAAGTAGGTTCTGTGAATGACTTGCTCCTACTTTCAGTGTCACTAATTTTCATGTGAAAGGGTCATTTTTTATTTTATCACATGCAATCCAAAATTAGTAATGCAGATTGTGGAAAGTGTGCTGAGATTCTGATGCTAGTGCAGAAAGTACTAGCGCAAACCTGAAGATTTATCATAATGTATGGACCACCAAAGCCACGATCTTAAAGTATAATTAGACATCAGACAATTCTAAAATCAATTCAGTATGACTGGATTTTTCTTAAGGATACTTGAGGGAAAGAAATCATGCAAGCAAAGTATTATCATCTGCTGAATAAATTATGGATATAAGATCTCAGTTTCTAACATGCTTAAAGGTTAAATGAAAGGCTGGTCCACCCTTCTCAAAATCTCTATAGTATGAATCAGCTTGAAGAGCTATTTGGGTTTTGCTAAGTGACTAGTGGAAAAATACCTTGCAAATCATCCTGTAATTGAAAGCCTTTTGCCTACTCTTTCAGTATTTAAGTGTCTGTGCTTAAGTGAGAAGGGACTTAGTTTAAATCAACTATGACTATACTCAAAAGTACAGTCAGTTCTTAAAGACTTAAACCCAATGAGAGATTAACTCCTTCATCTGCTCCTGGCCTTCTCCACCCAAAACTAGGGAGGAAAACAATCTCCCCACCCTGTGACTCTCCTGTTTTTTAGCTGAAGTCATGCAGACAAAATCATGTGTTCACGGGAAAACTGACGTCCATCAGTAGCTGATCGTGAAACAGATGATGCAGTTACATTAAAACAGAAGGTAGGAAGTCTCATTTCCCTAAGGACCAACTTAGGAAAGCATCCTCCCATTGCCCAAATCCTAAAATCTCTTCCTTTCTTAACATTAACTCTCCTTGTGGTAATCTACTTAGTCTATATAACCCTTGTATATTTCACATGACGTCATGTTAAACCTTTCCAAAAAAAAAGGCAAACCCTCAACCCTCTCCTCAACCCCCCCTGAAAAAAAAAGGAAAACAGAGGGAAAAAAGAACATCATTATTGTGGGGTCAATAATTTTGTATAGTGCATAAAGTCGTGTTATTGTTTACTGTTTGCGTTTCTTAAGAGAAGAAAAAGACAAAATAATTCCTAAAGTATGCCACATTTGTTAATGGAGCATGTAAGCCAGCTTTCATGGCACACTGCCTCCATCAGAGAAAGCTGGCTTAGTCAAGTAATACCAGCACTTAGTGAAAACTCTCTGGAATAGAAAGGAGCCTCCAGAGAATCACAGCGTCACTGAGGTTGGAAGGCACCTCTGGAGATTAAGTCCAACCTCCCTGCTCAGAGAGGGATCAACTATGGCAAGTTCCCCAGGAATGTGTCCAATTGGGTTTTGAATATCTTCATGGATGGGGACTCCATAACCTCTCTGGGCGACCTGCTCCTGTCAGCCTCACAGGGAAAAAACTTTTTTATTATGTATAAGTGTAAATTCCTGCATTTCAGTTTATGC
>JAWLRI010000700.1:285341-356833 GCA_034781795.1 Crypturellus tataupa | reverse complement strand
GAAAAAACTTTTTTATTATGTATAAGTGTAAATTCCTGCATTTCAGTTTATGCCTTGTCTCTTGTCTTTTCACTGGGCACCACTGAGAAGAGTTTGGCTCTGTCTTCTTTACTCCCTGCCTTCAAGTATTTATACCTATTGATAGGACTACTCCTGAGCCTTCTCTTCTCCAGGCAAAATGTCTCAGCTTGCTCAGTCTCTGCTCATATGAGAGATGCTCTTGTCCCTTAGTCATCACCATGGTCCTTTACTTAACCAACTCCAGTAAGCGCGAGTCTCTCTTGTACAGGGGAGTCCAACACACAATCCAGCACTCCAGATGTGGCCTGACCAATGTAGAGTATTACCTCCCCCAGCTTTCTGGCAACACTCTTCCTGTCGCACCCCAAGTTACTGTTGGCCTTCTTTGCAGCAAGGGTTCATTTTTGGTCCATGTTCAACTTCTCCACCAATATCATCAGGTCCTTTTCTGACAAACTTCTCTCTCCAAGTGGTTGCCTTCCACCTTGTACTGGTGCCTGGGTCTATTCCTCCCCAGAGCAGAACTTTGCACTTCACTTCCTTGGGTGTCATAAGGCTCCTGTGGGACCATTTCTCCAGCCTGTTGAGGTCTCTCTGAATGACAACATACCCTCTGGTATACTAGACACTCCTCCAACTTCTGTGTTGGACGCAGTACTTCCGGTCCCATCATACAGGCCATCAATAAAGATTTGAAACAATATTGACCCTTAGTATTGACTGCTGCCAGAAATCACTAGTTTGGGGGATCCAGATGCATTCTGTGCCATTGATCACAACCTTTTGAGTCTAGCAGTTCGGTCATTTTTTAAATCCTCAATCTAACTGTGGATGTCATGGGAGACATTGTTGAGAACTTTAGTAAAGTCAAGCTAATTAACATTAATTGTTCTCCTCTTGTCCATCAGATTAGTCATCTCATTGTAGAAAGATATCAAGTTTGTCGGGTATGACTTCTCCTTCATAAATCTATGCTAACTACTATGCTTACTACTCCTTATCATATTTTTGTCAGGTCCCATGAACTTGTATATGTCCAATCTGTTTATCTGTTCCCTAACCTGTTCCTCTTCCTCATGTGGGTGTTTCTCCTTTAAAAATGCTCCATCTGAGATCACAGTGTCTGGACCCAAGGTTTCAGCTTGTGATTTAAATTAGATTCTTCAATTCACATTCAAATAAAAAAAGGAAAACCATGCAGCTGAACATTGCATATTGTGTGTTACAATTTACCGATTTTTATCACGGGTTGTTCTTCAAGGTTTATCTATTGTCTTGTAGCGGCTAAAATGTGATAGCAATGTCTACCTCTGTCTTGCGCACAAAAACACTTCAGAAAAAAGCTCTGGTTTGCTGCCCAAAATATCCCCTCATTCTTTTCAGTTGTCCATCTCAAGCTGTGGTGTTTTCCAAGTAAATCTATGCTCTGGATCCAGCGCTGAATTCCAGAGCCAGCTGTGGAGAGTGAGCCTTGATCCTTACCAATTTCTTCCTGCTATTTTCTTCTTGGATCTAGTTTTTATGTTATTACGAGGTGTGCTCTGCTTAGGAGGATATGCAGAGAGCAGTGATGGCCAGTTTCATCCTAGTCTAGTGTAATACTTGTGAATCTTCTCTGATATATGATCTTTTCATGCCGCTCTGCTGTGTTACAAATACCAGATAGGCATCCTCCAAGATTATTGCTAGATGTAAGTCGGTCACGTGGCTCACAAGCGATAGATGCCATGAACACAGGAAATATTTCAGAGACTTTTGGTCCAGATTTAGATTTTTTTAGGCCTCTAGTTCCCACTGAAGCGAAATAGGAACTAGGAACTTAAATAGCCTTTACTGATGCCCCAATAGCACACTCCTCTGTAAAAACAGGCCTGCCCTGGAGGCTGCTATAAACCCAATCTGCTTGCTGATCCTACATTCGGAAACAGCCATTATTGGCACAGGGGCTTTTTCCATCCCATCATCTTTGACCTACCTGTAGTGAGCCACGTAACTATGAATTGTGGATGAATCATGGAGATTGCTAAGTAATGAAATCACTGACCTTAAAAAGAGGCTCCAGATGGCTCTGAAAGCAAATGTCCCATTAGAGGTTGCCAGGAGTACCTCATCCAGGTGCCCTGTTCCATATGTTGCTGGTTCCCAGTTGAATGCCAAGCTCAGCGCTTCACTCCTGCTTTTAAAATCGCCTTGTGGAAGCAGCCAAAGCTATAAAAAGGGCTGTTTCATTCATATTTTCTACTTTATTAAATTGGCTAAGTATATGAGTGATTCATCTTCCACTTGAACGTGCTCATCCCTCTGCAATTCATCCTGAAAAAGGTACAGTATGAATGAAAGGAAAGGTCTTCGAGGATGAGATGGTTCGGTTGGACTCACAGCTCGGAGATCTACATGTCTTGAGAAAAGGGTAGCAAAGCAATCTGGGTCAGTATGGTATTTGGCCCCACACACTATATGCCATTCAGCGTTTCCCAAACTCTCTTTCTGCAGTCCTGTTTATGGGTTGCGCTAGAAGGCTTTCTAAGGCTCTATAGCAAAACAGCAGATGTGAGGGCTGCAGAACAGCCTGTGAACCACAAACTTTGCTGGAGTTTTATAAATGCATGCAGTCCGAGCCAGCTCCAGTGGCAATTTGGAAAAATGAATGACGATTTCTGTGTATGCTATTTAAGTCATTATTTATCAGATTTACACAGTTGTATCAATGGATATAAAATGAGTCAATATGCTGGAAAAAGCTGCAAAGGCTCCCTAGTCCAGCCATTTGAATTTTGCATATTTTCTTAGCTTTGAGCTATGTTTTACTGCATATTTCCATGCTGACAGAAAAAAAAAAAAGTATTTTATCTTCTCATTCCCAAAGCAGAACCAGGAAATACATCCCCTAATGTGTTTTGTTTGGGAGATGGGAATGAAGTCATCAGCCAATTTTTGGCTGAGGAGGTCATTGGCCAGCTTTGTTATAAAAGTATACACTTAAATTCAAAGTTATTCTGCTGAGGTCTGTGGATTTCACCACCGTAATAATGGAGAATTTGACTTGTTATGTTCTCTTCACAGGACATGGTGAAAATGCTCTGCTCCCTATCCCTGAGGATGCTGCCTCGCGAGAGCTCTCACCCATCTCGGACTCCTGCAAGAAGGTGAGCGCTGCTGTGGGAGGCAGTTCCTGGGGACACTTGAATTGGTACCATGGAAGGAAGTAAGACCATGGCCAAAAGAAATGCCACAAGAAACAAACAAACAAACAAACAAAAACAAAAAAACAAACCACCCAGAAAGCTCTTCTTTCCAAGAACTAGACTTGAATGCATGTGAGCAGCAAAGTAAACACTAGACAGCAATTTTACACCCATGTCAATTACTTTATTTTGGTCATGCATTTTTCATACAACAGGTTGTTGAAGAGCTTAAGGGAAGGAAGAGACAATTTTCTGAGAAATAATTTAATTTTGTATGAGGAGTTCTGCCTTTCCCATGGGACAAAACTATAGACATAGCTCTGGAAACTCAAACTATCTGTCTGGTAGATGCAGGGAGTGGTGGGTAAAAAGTCTCCTAAAAGCTTTCTGTATAACTTTGCAGAGAATATCTGTCTCTTAAAGTGGGATTGAACGGAAAAATCACTTTCAACTTAAATTTATGTGCATGAACCCAGAAAGCTGAACAGAGGCTGAAGGACTAAGGTTGTCTGTATCCTGCTGGGAGAGTCCTTCCTAAAATAGAGCCTTCAAATTTCTCTTTCAAATGACTTTGAAAGAGAGAGAACCAAGAGAAGCCAAGAAGAGCCCCCCCCCACCTTTAAAACGGCCTGTGGAGAGACGTTCAAAGAATGAGCTCCTAGAATGCGTATTTTGAATTCTGATGTCAAAATATTGCCTTTTCCTTTGTTTTTTAAGGCAAAGGTTGGATTTCACTCTGTTTCCATATTTCAGTCATTCCAGCTTGCCTACACACCTACTGGCACTGTGACAATGAACATTTTCTCTGTTGTGCCAACAACTATGATTTCTTCCCACCAGGTGATGTAAAAAGACATAATTAGTCAAAGTCTGGATATTAATTCTGCTAAAAAAGTGGAGAATCATCTTGAGAATGTTGTAGAATAGAATGTATTTTCCCCCTCTGGGGTGATTTTTGTCTTGTCCTTGGATAGAGAACAAATGTTGTGGCTGGTCATGATAATGCTTGTTTTTAGGCCAACATAAACCTGCAAATGTTGTTTTTATCATATGAACAAGCTATCTTATATCTAGGCTCAGAATTCTCCCTTTTTATACACATATATTGAAAATAAAGCAAATTTCATGCAGTTAGAGCTGTCAATTACTTTCACTACAGAAACTTAGCATCAAGTGTCTTCGAGTCTAATCAGCAAATCGCTGTTCTGGCAATGCTTACCAACTAAGAGACTCATTCTGAAAAACACAAATCACTACTGGCATGGAAGCTTGGGTCCAGGTGCTTTGGTTTTCAACTAAACTAATCGATCTAGAGGAGGCACATTTTTATACTCCACCTTTGCTGAAAATTGGACCTTTCTAAGCTGAAGATCTACTGACCTTTTAAAATGTTGATCTTTATTTGATTAGCATAATATGCTGTGGTGAAGTAAAAGAACTTTATGCCAGAGAAGTATTCTTTTACTGCAGCCTTCAACAAAGGAGAAGAAATCTAAATAATCATTTTCGTCAGAGCATAGCTTTCTCAATCGTCCCTGATCCACTTGAATTACACCTTCCCTGACTTTCTGGAGAAAAACGATTTTTTTTTTTTTTTTTTCCTACCAGTGCTCTCCTGTGCTGTTCATTCTGAATGCTAGGAATGGGGGAGATGAATTTTTAGCTTCAGACTCAGTGTATACCAAAACAAGCATTGGGGATGGGGAGAAGAGGATTTTCAGAAATAGAGCTACCAGGGAGTCCACTATTTGCATTTTCCCTCATGTAAGACTTCTGCATTTCTGTTGTGATAGTAGAATATGAGGAGTCTAGCAGTGACCATTAGCCCTATGACAATTAGACTTCACAAGTCAGTAAAACTTCGCTTAAGAGGATGATAAAGCTTCATAGTCCAGACATCTCTAGGGAAAAAAAAAAAAGAGAAAAAAAAAGCAATGTAGAATAACGTCCAATTAGTGGGGACCAATTTCAAGTACAGGTCTGTTGTTGCTTTGGGCCTGAGCACAATGCAAGGTCATAAATCATCATGCTGCTGCAGTTGCCTGCGCCACAGCTCTGCAAAGCCAAGGTGGTTGCCTAGAAGTGTGCGTGAGGATAAATACTCCCAGAGAAGGGAAATTCTCCAGCTCTTTTCCTCTACTTCTCCTGGCAGCAGGTGATACAACGAGCTAATTCTCCGGAGCTCTCTTCCTGATTCTTTGTCTGGAGGCTAGTCCTTGTCCTTCCCACATCCATCCCACACCACTTCATTGACCTGAGTGGCTGATTCTCATGCAAATGCAATCTTCAAATCCACAGGGCAGTAAGAATTCAATGTTAAAAAACTCTGAGCTGTCTCTGCACTTAAGTGTTTCAATCCTTGGCTAGCTTGACAGCAGCTGACATGCTCATGAGACAAACAGAGCTACAATTATGTCTTTTCCATGGTCTTCTACTTATAAGGGAATCATAGAATGCCTATGAAGACTTGAAGGAATCCCTGGAGGTCATCAGGTCCTCTTCTTCCTTGCTCAAAGCAGGGATCACTTCAAAGTTAGATCTAATTTTAAAATTGGGGAAGTTTGTTTAGAGTCAGGTCTACTGAGTATAGAAGATGTTTAAGATACTGGGTGACGTTCTGGGATGTCTGACCAGCCTCATTATGAATAAATTCTCCTGATATATAGTGAAGATTTGCTAAGTTGTTCCTGTTGCCTCTGAGCCTTTAACTGTGCAATACTGAGAAGAGGGTGGTTCTGCCTCTACTCTGCCCTCCATTTGGTGGTTGCAGACTCCCCTAAAGACCTCAATCTTCTCTTCTCTTCTTGAATCTGACAAACCTAGGTCTCTCAGCCTCTCCTTGTAGGACACCTTGGTCCTAGGATGTCTTGCCTACCTGAGGGCATGCTGTGTGTTAGAGCAGAAGGGCAATGGAGGAAAAAGGTTTGCTTTCTTCTTTAGGAATTTGACTCATTTTTAAACATATATAATATTTTCATTGTTCTAGGCAGGAGAAGGAAATAAGAGTCTCAGGTTTTTTTCAAGCCAGTTACCCTTACACAGATGTGTTTATACTGTCCTTAAGGTGACATCCATAAGATGACTCTGTGTAAAGTTGTCCGTATGTTAATACTTGTTCCTGCAATCCACTGAGTGTGGAGAAAAAATGTTTGTGAGTAAAGTATGAAACCCAACAAACTCTGCAAATGCACAAATTTCACAGGTGCATGTTTCACCTCAGAAACACGTGTTTCACTCTCAGAAGAGAGAGCCAGAACTTTTGAACAGGGTAGCATAAATCTTTCAAGTTTGCCTGTAGAAAGAAAATGAATGAAAACAAGAGGAATAAGCTCTCCAGATCATGGAACAAAAGAAACCTTAAGGATTTTAGATGACATTGAGACCTATAAAAGAAACTGAAAATATTCCTAATACATTATAAATTTTACTGGAAAATATATTTCAAGACTTAAAAAACACCAAACACCCTTCCTCCCTCATCCCTGCAGTGCCCAGAGCTAAAAGAAGGAAAGGGTGCAAAGCTGAGGAGCAGAATCCATAGCTGACTGTACAGAGACAGAGCTGTAGCCACTCAGTGGCCTAGCAGCCCCCAGAGGACATGGCTGCTGTCAGCTGAATCAGAAGGAGGTGGCAGCCAGGTGGAAATGACCTGACAAATTATTTCATGTTGCTGTCGCTTCTCTGGTCAGAGAAAAATGGCTTCTGACAAAAAAAAAAAAAAAGAAAAAAGAAAAGCATTCTCAAGTTTCCCTTTCCTTCCTGTGGTTGAGGAATGGACAAAAAGCCAGAGTTGACAGAGACTGAGTGAATTAGGAAGGAGCCCTACATAGGGAATAGCACTGGCAACAGCCCCCGGGTCACCGGTGGGACTGGTGATGGAAGATGATTTCAGTAGTATGGATCAGGTCATGTCTGCCTCTACGACAGAAGGCAAACTGAGAAAGGAAGCTCTGTACATGGGAACATACATGTCCATGTATACACACAGTGTATATTTTATACATTTTAATGTCCATTCATGTCAGAAGCAAACCTTAGAGTAATATCCAGCATGCCTAATACCAGGGCCTGCAGCTATTTTTTGTGCACATCTTCTGCCTTTGGAGGCTGGATAACATGTTGTGCATTATATTGTCTCTGGTCACACTCACACAGTATTACACTCAGGCGCATCACATCTATGGGCATGCAAACCAGGTGCATGCTAGCCTAAGGCATGCACGTGCTCAGAGACATATTCCCTCCTGAAGGGAACTCAACTTTTACATAAGGAGACACTTTAATTGACTCTTTTGGGGGGGTTTATATAGTTTCTATCAGTTTAGTCTCTTCAGACCTCTATCTACTCTCTATAAATATGTAATGAAGTCTACCTTTGTGTAAGGAGATCTGAATCTATTGCAACGTCATTTATCTGCGGTTGTGTAGGTGATACTCCTTCACCTCAGTTTTGCATGTAGCTTCTTCAGTTAGCTACTGAAGACTGCATTTTCCCTAAGCCTATATGGTGAGTCTTGTATCCTAGCCCCTTCTCACTTGCAGATGCTGCTAAAGTTTCCAGGCTCAGACCAATTGGGGAAGTATATACATTTTTGCATTTCCCAGGGGCTGCTTTTCATAAGCTTTTACCACATCCAAAATAAAATCTTTATTTGTGAAAATGGGTGCCAATTTCTTATATTTTCAATATCTAAATGAATTAAGCATTGTACTATACAAGTGTCCACAAGTTCACAGAAACAGTTCTTTCCTGTAAAAATGTAAGAGAAATAATAATAACAAAAAAAAACCCACAGCAGAAACCTTCCCTTTACCTCTTCCAGTTGCATACTTACAAAAAAAGAAAAAGGAAGGAAAAGAAGTGTAAAAAAGAACAGCACCTTTTCGGGGTTCACACTGAGAAGTTGTTGAACAGTATTATTGAGCGTGACTAGTGACCGCATCATGCGGGGTATTTGCATGGACTCTGTTTTCAAGTATCATGTATGCAAAACCAGATCATTTGTGGAAGAATGCGAGAAGCACACGAAGGAACTACAGGTAGAAATAAAGTGGTCCGTGCAGGTTCACGTGGTTGGAGATGGGTGGAGAACAAGTGCAGTTGCATAGCTGGTATGTCCTGATGCTATGTGATTGCTTTATTGCACAGAAAAAATGTGGGTGCATTATATACCTGCCAGGGATGCTGCGAGAATTAATAGTTATTTATGAAAAAAACATGAAGCATGAGGAAGCAGACAATTAGTACCGGGATATTGATGCTACCTGTCAGTTAGAAAATGAATATTGAGTAGTAATCTGTATTATGAGAAGTATCTACTCCACCAGAGAATAATGTGGATGTCCAATAGTTGTTCACTATGCTCTAATCTTCCCTCTACTGCATGTCCTATGCCTCTTAAAATACTAACCCCAGATACTGTACCACCCTCTAAACACCTAGCAGTTAGTTGTGTGTCATCTGCCTTATTTCAGTGAGAAGAGAGATGTGGGTCTAAGCTTATACCATGATCTTTGAAGAGCTCCTGGGAAGAAGTTGAATAATTTGCTTCTACCTATGGTATGTATATGGTCTTATGTATATGGTCTTATGTACACAGTCTTCATCAAGGCAGCCTCTATATGTCTCTCTGACTTTGATGCATTCATCTTTCAGTGCTTGCCTAACATGGAGAGAATGATGATTTTCAGAGGATTTTTCTCTCATAACTTAAAGTGTTCAAGTTTTCTGGTTTGTCTAGATTATTCAGACTCTCTCTGTCACCAGAGGAGAAGTGGCAGAGATAAGAGGCACCATGCAGATCTCTGTTCAAGCCCTGGGTTCTTCAAAAAATATCTTTTGGTGCAAAGGAGGAAGGGGAAGAGTTTGAGGAGAAACTTGGAGCTCTTCAAAGCTGCTGGCAACCTCCTCGGTTGGTCAATGAAAGCCTCTGGGGTTGAGCCTTCCCTCCATGGCAGTAGGGACTGCTCAGGAAAAGGGAAAAGGGCAAGAAAAATCCACCCAGCCAGGACAGGAGGGATTTACCTCCTGCTTTGGGAGCAGGGCTGTTTTTCTCTGCCGTTCTGCAGGGCTCAGAGTGACAAGATAGTGGCTTTCCGGGCCGTGTGCTTGTCAAAAAGGGTGTTGGATAAAGAAGCACAAGGCTTTTCTATTCCCCATGGTATGGGAATGACCTAGGGTTATGAGGGGAAAATATAGAGAGTTAAGCCTGCTTTTGTTTCAAATATTTATCCCATTATCAAAAAAGAGATATAGGCCACAGACTCCACATATTCATGCCTGATCACCACAGTGGTGAACGCAAATCTGTCTGCCTCAAAGACATTATTTCATAGGATTGGAATATACATTCTGCAGCATCTCTCCATGTCTTTTAGAGCTTCCTCAACTGCCATTTAAGGTCCTTTCCCGCTCAAAATTTCTAAGTGTGGTAACCTTACCAGAAGGGGAGGCCAGGCCTGGCTTCCATTTTTAGCCTGAATTTGATCCCTCTGAATCAATTACAGTGACCACAGTAAAGCAGTGTGCAACACCGGCTCTTCCCAGAATCCGGAATCCAGCTCCTGCTGCCTCCCCACACTGCCAACTGGGAGCAAGCACTGCCAGCTCTGGGTGGGAAGAGGGGGACAGATGTACACATTACCTTTTAAAGACCTTAAGTGCAAAGACACTGTGGCATCTCCACAGATACTAAACACATGCACCTAGAACACGGTGATTGAGGTGCCCTAAGGATGCCCATGGTCTCAACCCAGGATATGTGGAATAATCTATGTAATTATATTCCCTTTAGTGCTTCAGAGAAGTCCCAGTAACTGCAATACATGCTAACTTAATCTTAGCCGCAGAAAAATGTGTTTCTAATTTACAAATTCGGCAATTTTTCAATAAAAGTTGTTGCACTTTGTCTGATCTATTCTCAAAATACGGAAGTGCTTGAAGCATGACCACCTGCAATAACAGATTACTGTTCCCTAAAATATTGCCATACACCTACAATGTGGAGGCGTAAAGCTTCTCTAAAAAAGATCTTTGTTTTTTTTTCTAAAAGAAAGAAACGATCCCAAAGTAAAGCTGGTTTTCAGCAGCCTCTCTGCTCCCCAATGCAACTGGCATCAAAGTCTAATGAAAACCTGTTTGCGGACACTGGATCTGATCCAAGGTACACTATTGGCATATCCTAGACCCCTTGGGACATGACTCATATAAAAAACACAAGGCTGTCATCAGATGGCTGGTGGCTCAAATAAATCAAATTTACTTTGAAAATTGAGGCATACCAAAATTTTATTAGGTGAAACTTTGGCATTTCTTATAGCCAACTTGCACATATATATTTTTATTACTTACAGCAGTTTAAAAGTATGCTACCAATCATATGCAAAACAAGATGAGATTGCAAACATACATTTTTTACTGGGTGGCAGGAGGAACTGTGTTGTTTTCTTTTAAAAGCTCTGAATAGTGCCGCATGTTTGTTAAAGGTGGCACTGCAGAATGGACCTCACTGTTTATTTTCCTCAAAGCAAGCGGGGGCACATCCTCTGCTTGTGATCTCAAGCTCTAGCTTCAAAGAGCAACTTTTCTTAGAGAGAAAGCGGTTGGTCACTTAAGCTATTATCAACTGCCACCCAGAAAATGACGTATGAAGTTAGTAACGTCCATTTGAAAGAATCAGAAATAAATCCAGTTGAAGTCCTTTGATGATCTAAGACAGACCTCAGTGCTTGAAGGGGGTTGTGATGTCCTGCAGCAGCCTCTGTGCAGAGGCAGATGCTGGTGTTGCAGCAAGTGCAGCAGCTGCTCCCAGCTCAGGCATAGCTGAGGGTCCTCCGTCCTGGGCCCCTATAGACAGAGATGTGCTGCTTGCCTCAGAGTAAAAGGGACTGGCAAGGACTTCACTTGGGGCCTCTCTGCCATTGCTTGGTCCATTGGAGCTAGCTACCTACCTTGCTCAGTGCTGAGAGTTAGGCAAAACCTCTGCCAATTCCCAGAAAGAATTAAATCCATTCCATGAGTCACTGTGAATTGAGGCGCTAGTAAGAGGTATCAAATACAGCTAAATAAAGGCCTGACTCCCTAAGCCTCCAAAATGCAAACTTAAAACAATGCAAAGGCCATGTTTGGGGTGATGGTGCATGCTTTTGGGCATAATGATAGAAGCCAAGTCCATGGCTTAAAACAAAACACATTAATTAAAAAAACAAAACTCTTAGTAGACAGAAGGGCCAAACTCCCACTGACATTTCTAAAGAGTTAATTTATTTAAGTGAACTACAAGATAGCCTCTGCTTTAAACTAATAATAAAAGGAGTAAAAAAATGTGGATTTGGTCTAGTTTTTCTTTAAACTCCAACTGAAATCAATGGGAATATATTCAAATAAAGTCTGAGAAGCACGTTGGCTTTGCTCCAAAATAATTTAATTCATTGTGCAAACACAAAGAAGGGGAAAATAATGGCACTGTAGATAAAACCACGAGATTGCTCTATCTGACCAGATTACTTTTGAGACCAGAGATTCTTGGCCAAATTTTGACACTCTCATCATAGTAAAATAGGCCACTCGTGTTCCCACTGGATGGTTCCCAGGGGAAGAGCTGCAGTATTAATGACCATTTTGCTGGAGACTCACAGTTTATTTCACAGAATGCACCTACGGGGGCAGGTGCTTCTCAGTGTGAAATTCTTAATGGAAAGGCATAGAGTATAAATCAATGCAGAATTTGGCCAGGAATATAAAATCCCAGAACCTTAATAAAACTAATCTTTGGTCATAAAGAGGTGCATCTGTAAGAACAGTCATCTTCTGAGGTCCCTGATCCTGTAGGAAAATACGGCCTTAATGAGGAAGGCTGAGCCCCTCCTGAAATGTTGGGCAGGGGAGTTGATTATTAGAAATGCTCAGGATTGTCATAACTCTTCTTCATCGAAGCCAGGCCCCAAAGTACCTCCTTTTTCCTTGGGAAAAGCAAGGCCAGGACTGAGCTACTGCTTCTAAAGTCTTCAGGTGGTAGACCAGATGACCAGGTTTCCTCAGTATTCGGAAACTCAACCACTCAGGCAAGCAAAGACGTTTTCCTTGAAGCTGACAGGTTATCCCTGAAAAAGTTTTTACATTGATTTGTAAATATGCATGGTCGTGAAGCATCACTATCATTTTAAACATTATCAATGTTATCAGCTGTAAGGGTTTCCAATGGAAAATGTACCAAGGTTTCCAGTGAAAAAATAAGGCTGATTCAAAGCATTTGAGGAACTATTTCTTTCATTACTAGCGATCTTTCTCTTCATCCCTTAATTCTATATGTTATTGGGTACGCTTGTTTAATCTATGGTTTCACATAACGGCACTCAGAAGACTTGAGAAATTTCTGCATAATGCAATCTTCTTCTCTTATCATGAATAAATAGACACATATTTCCTCTTGAAATAGCAACAAAAAATGTGTCATTACGAGAGACATCAGCACTATTCATTGAAATGCAGTGTTGTGATTAAAAATGTATCCCCATAGATACTTGGTCAGTTTCCAGGAGAAAAGAAGATGTAACAGAAATCACATGAACTCATAAGTGAAGTAGAAATAAATTCTGGTAGCCTGTGGTTCTCTTGAGATAGATAGTTTCTTGTCACTTCAAAATGCTGCTTGAATGTTTTCCAGGATTAGTGTTCTCTATCTCATTGTTTTGGCTGCTGTACATATTTTCACAATTTTCTTTCCCTAAGTAAAACAAAAAAAAATCATCAGGTCATAAAATGCTTCTACAATATAATTAAAAAATAATATTTACTGTCTGCACGACTTCAATTTGGCCTACTTGTGCATATGCATCATAATACAGACTTTAATTGCGTGATCACATAGTATTTTCCCCACAGGATTGCAATCTTTTCCTTCACAGGATACCCTTCTTTCCAAGTTCCTAATTTTTGATTGATTGACTCTGAGACTGGGAAAAGAGCTGCAGCTGAGAAAGAGAAGTTTCTTCTTGTTACTCAACTATCCCAGGATCTGTTCCTCAGATTTCACCTTCCAGCGATTGCTTCCTTTCCAATCCACATCCAACTCTCCCTCCTAAATCCTCTCTGATCTATCTCTCCTTCTTCGCTTCCATCTCTCAAGCTATGTCTTCTTGCCTAAGTAGTCCCACATTTCCCCTCCATTTGCCAGTGCTCCTACAGGAAACATCTTGCTGCCATAAAGTGGTTCTTTCCTTTCCACCCAGCTTTGTTTTTGTCCTCCTCACTCAGATCAGATGGCTTCCTCCTCCACTTCCTGAGGGCTTCCCCAGTGGGAGGCAGTGAGAGCACAGACGGGAGCCACATAAGGAAAAGCCTGTTGGCCCCTTGCTGGGCTGAGCTGGGACATGTGTACTGGCTGGAGAGTGATGCATGTTCAAGCTGGGAGGCATCAGTGGTGTGATCAAGCTAAGCAGAGCTGGACTCTTCTGATTTAACCAGAACGATATTTTTCAAAGCTTGCTAATTTGGGTAGGTTTCCCCAAAGGTTTCCACAGGAATGGCAAGACACCTATCACTGACAGAAAGTTTAACTCCCCAGTCATAGTTGTACTTGAGCTTTCTTTTTTTTTAAAGGAAAAGTCACAACGTTTTCTTCAAGAGCTGTGTGTTTTTTTCCTAGTCCAGTCTTGGATATCGCCGTATTGTTTTACCTTTAATGGATATATATATATTTTTTTTCATTAAAAGATTCACCCAATCACAGCTCACTAACTTGAGAACCTTTAACACTGCAGCGTTGCAAACCTGTTAGCACTTGAACACAGGATGTTCACATAACGCAACGTGTCAACTGTAGTGCAGGTAACTCCACAGCGACATCCTAAAATCCAACCCATACTCATTCTTTCTCTAAGCATTCTCTCAAAACATAGTCTTCCTCAAAACACAAACTTCCTCTTCATCTGTAGTACTGCCAGCTGTTGGGTGACTGTGCCTAAGAAAGCCACCAGGAGACCCTGCTGGTTATTTTGCTTATGGGAGAGGGCTTCTTCTAAAACCCAGTGAGTAAATTATGGGGCAGTTTCAGAGACCATCTACACCTCCTGACCCAGCCTAGATAAAATCTACCAGAACAGCATAGGTGAGCCTCCTGTCTCACATTTTCCACAAAGCAGCTCTCTGAGTCTTCACCATTGCAGGGGTGTTGCCTGGAGGAAGCATTGCCTTATTTACATTCTTCTTTATGATTTCAAATTTTTCTTTGCTGGGAGTTAGAAGCAAAGCTTCAGAAACTTGAAATTATGTCACTATCACCTGACCCTGAAACATTTCCCTTAATTAGTTCCTTGTGCAGGGTTACTCAACCAAACCTTGCAAATCCAAACTGGGGATTATACATTTCACAGAAAGGAGGAGAAAATTAGTAGAACTCACATAATGATGTGCAGTTGGAAGTTAGGTCCACAAGGACCTTCAGCTCTACAGAAGACCTGCCACAGCCTTGGGTTATTAGACTAACGAAAGAGAGAGTTTGAAAAAGTCATTTCTTTTTTTGCATACATAAGTTCTTTTTGTGTGTGTGTGTGAAACAGTCTATTTCCTCAGTGCTCAATTGCATTTCAGAATGTGTTCTTGCTAAATAGTGTGAAATGTATTTCCATTTTTCATGAGAGAACCACATTTTGGCTGAGGGGGAGGCAAGAGTCACAGTACAATTTCCAGAAGTCAACAGCAGATCTGCCATTAATTTTAGTGTCCCAGGATTTAAGCTAAGAGATAACAGACCCTCAAATGGTTTTAAGTTAATTGAAATGCTAGTCCAAAATGAAGCATGTGCCATTCAGCTAAGAGGCACATTTACACAGCTGAGGATCACAAGCCTAGTTTGACTGAAGACCGGAGGAGAGAAAGATGCCTCCTCCTACATGATCTGCCCCCTGAAGAAAACATCTGCCTGCATGTTTGACCAGGAATGTGAACTGCTAATGTAATTTGACCTTTAGACAAAGCAAAGAATAGCACTCCAACATACAAATGCAGAAGGGGCTAGAAAGTTATGTACTATTGACTATTTTCTGCACATGTGGGGATAAAAACACAATGGGAATAAATAAAGTACTCAAGAACAGGATTGTTTCATGAGTCAGGGCTTCCAAACATCCAGAAGAAAATACTAGAGCTCAAATTCAGCCTGGGGTGATTCCTGGAAATTATCTGATGTGAATTAATTAATGTCTTTATAGTAGTAAGAATATATATTAGGGCTGAATCTTCACTTCCAAACTCTTGTAAGCTCTAATTTGGCTAGATGCTCAGAATTTTCTATGAGCAACAGGATTTTGAGAGGAGAAATTTCTGGAAGCCTCTTTGAAGATTTAGGTGCTTTTAAGGATGGAGGTTATAAAGTTTGATAATCACTATCTAGAGCACAATATATATGGCAAGTATATACAAATACTAGTTTTTTGTCTGTGCAAACAGCAGAAACAGCAGAGATCAGAGGAACTTTCTGTTGGAGCAAACACCGTTCCTTTGGTAGATTGTGACAGGAAGGATATAAATTCAATTAGTTTTCTGTTGCCTCATAGCTAAGCTGCAATTTGAGGAGCTTGAGGTCTGTGTTTAATGGATGAGAAATAAACTTTCACTTGAGGCACAACAGATTTACTGGAGAAGATAAGACTGAAAACCACAGAAATAACCAGAAGACTTAACTCCTGTTATAGGAGATCCTGAAATATCAGGATTTAAGAAATTTAAAATTTCTAAGAACAACTAATGCACTCAGATTCAGAAGAGTAACTGGGAGGGAAAAAAAAAGAAGAAAACAAACAAACAAAAAAATTCATTGAATTTTTAGATCTCAATTTAGAGCAGCCATTGGTGGTCCAGAGCAGTGGACTGGATAGGTCTGCCAGCGCCTTCTTTGTTTGGCACCCCCTGTAATACACCCACTGATTGCATCGCTCTTTTCACAGCCACAACCTACTCCTGCATCAGTCCAATTGGCTGATGATTGGCTGATAGTAAAGGTTTTCTCTTCATTAGTCTCTTTTCCTGGACAAATTGCTTCCTGATAGTAGAGGAACGTGTGCAATGTGTGGCCAGAGCTTTTGTACTCTTCAATTCTACCTAATTTCTGTTGCCTCTTCTTTTCTTCTGTTGAAGACTTCACAGTCATCAACTTTTCCTTGCAGTCCTTGGCATGTTGAAAATGCCCCATCCCTCGTGTCCTCCTGCCCGTTGAACCTTTACCTCACTGGGAGCAGTGAATCTGCAGCTTCTCTGCATGCAGCCCAGAGGAGGTGGAAGCACTTGTGTGAGGAAGACACCCTTGCCCCCAGGTCAAGACTGACTCCTGCTTGAGAAGAAACAATACCCAACTGGGATGGCTCTACCTAGGTGTACGGCACTGAGTCCCAGAGTGCTTGAACCCTACACCTCATGGGAGAGCGGGATATTGCCTTCTTACTTCAGTTATTTAGTGAATAGTGCATTTTTGTTACTTTTCCTGGAGCAACAGTCAATGCAGCAAGGATTTCCTCTGTGCATGTTTTTGTAGTGCTGAAATGAAATTCAAACACGCTTCTCTGACCAGGCTCTGACAGTGTTATTGCAGTTACAAACAGCAGGCTGTGAAATGAGCTTTGTATTAAGTCTTGCTCTTTTAATAGCAGAGAAATACAAACAACACTTAATTGACTGTAGAGCTGCTACAATTAGGGTTTCAGGAGGTGACGGGGGGATCCTTCACCCTTCCCCTTGTGAGATGGTGGTTGCTCTTCTGGTTCTATTTTTCCTGCAGTATTTTGTTTGTGCTTCAACATTCCTTGAAGATTATTTACCACAAGAAGAGAGAAAAAAAAGCACAGTCCACGTGCTGCCTGTGCTTTCTGCCTCACCACCAGTTTATCTGTTGTAAAGATTACCAGATGCTGTTGGAGCACCGTGGCATTTCTAGCAGCTCTCTTCATTGCTAGAGCAATTTGTAGCATAGAAGAGATCAAGTCAGCTTCATTCAGCTGCTGGGGTTTGAATGGCTTCATTTTGCATTTCCCTCAGTGCATCATTAAACCCTTTTAAACTCACAGTGTTCTGTTAATTTCATTAATCCAGCCACATATTCAGAAATTGCCTTTTCTATTTTTTATTTTTATGATTCAGTTTATGAAAAGAGAAACAATCTGTGCTCTCCAGTGACTTTTGGGACAAGGAGATCTTGTAGAATTTCCACAATCCCAGCAAATGCTTTGTCTGGGGGTTTAATAGGAGCTGTTAAACAACACAGCAGGTTATACCTTTTACCATCTATTACACTCCGTAAAACCAGCACATTTTTCCCATCAGTTGCACTCTCCGTGATTATGCACTGCTCCAGTCTCACTATAGGTGGGCCAGGCCTCCGCTGGGCAATTAAACAGGCCATTTTCCCGCCAGCCGATTTAATTCTTTCCCAAACACGTACACACACGCGTGCACACGCACACACACACGCACCCTCTCAGAGAGCAGTTATGCTCCATCCTGCTCGCCGGAGGGTCCTCACCATCTGCCAGCACCGCAGCCGCTCCATGGCACAGGTTTAGGGCTACACCTTCGAAGCCGACAGCCGCAGTTTTTCCCCGTAGCCCAACGTGCAGAATAAGGCAGCGCACAGCTTCCGAGCATCGCGCTGCACAGCAGCTACTCTGCATCAGCCCAGGGGGCAAGGTGGCAAGGGCAGGTTGACGTGCTGGCCCATTTTGCGCCGTGTGAGCTCGCGTGGTACGTGCTCACCTACTCTCGCATGGGCTACCACAGAGTTCTGGCTTCCGGCATACAGCAAGGGGTTAGGGGGTCCTGACCCCATCCTGGAGGGAATAGCGAGGGTCCTTCACCAGGTTAAGAGCAATGTGTCTTCCAGGACAGCCATGGTGTAGATGCACAGTTGGGTTTTTCTAGCAAGTCCAACAGAATGAGAAGCCCAAAATCCTCCCAAGGAATTAAAGAAAAAATCTGTTTGTTTTGCTTGAACCGTGTTTGGGAACAGTTTGAGAGAATTACTTCAGCTCAGGCTGAAAACCCATGCCCGTGTCCTGACTTTGTTTAATTTACTAGGAAGACATAGCTTGAACTTTTCTGTTGAAGCCTCTGGGTTTTAACAATTAGCAGATTTTTGACAACTCTGACATAAGAGATTTCTTGTCTAGTTCAAGTAGAGTCTGCAGCTTCTGACTGCCAGATATTACATTTAAATAAAGCTGATGGGTAGCTAAATACTGATTTTAAAAAGTAAGACATCCCAAGCTTTAGGGCATCTCCTGACAGGAGAATTCACAGTTTTTGTACTGCAGATTCTTATTGGTTCTTGCAGGTCACTTTGTTTTTACAAATAAAGACATATGTTTTTATATTTATCTTGTATCTATTTTAAGGCGTAAAGAAATGTAGTTGTAGCTAACACTGCAGTCCAGACCAGCAGGAAATAATACTACAGCTTTATATAAGGAATGTACAGGAAAGTCCTTGAAACTGGTATTTAGCAGGGCATCATAAGCTGCATAGTTTTTTCTTGCTGGAGGAAATATTGGCATTTTAGAGGATGGAGTTGGCATCTCTTAATTCCCCATCCTGGTACATTTCATCAGCTACAATAAAAATAAGAAGAATCAGCATGAAGGATTTGAATGTCCTGCAAAAGGTCCAGAATACACAGCCTACAGGGTTACTGCTCAGCGCCACTGAAATTGCTCCTTTCATCTCTTGGACACGATAAAGAAAATGAAAATATTTTCATTTGTGCCTCTGGGACCAAACCTGCCCAGCAAAGGACCTTCCTGATTTCTCATTAGTTTCAGTGAGATTTGAGTTTGGTCAGCAATGCACTTGCACTTGTCAGAAAGCACCTAGAGAGCAGAGAGGATCCTTTATGCAAGAAGCTGACAAGAGCAAGAGGTTTAAAGTGTTTTAACACACTGAGATGTGATGGAAAACACAGTTCTGAAACAATAGATGTAGCAAGTTGGAGAAGTCTGTCTGAAATTTCTCTTTTCTCCACAGTTTCATTAGTTTCTGGTAAAAACTTTAGCAGATGCTTAATTGATAGAGTCATAAATAATTTTCCAATCATGTATCACTTTGATTATCCAATGGTCTTTTCAGATCTCTCATGGATATCCCCTTCACTAAGATAAATTATTTGCTGGGCTTCCAGCTCCTCCACATGAATTCTGCATATCACAACTTTCCCCCTAGGAAGATTTTGCAAGAAACTCAGGAGAGAGGAGAGGAGATGGGAGGAGAGGAGAAGGCATGATGGGACTTCTGAGCAGAGATCAATTATTTCAGCCACAAAGGTACTTTTTTCCCAACACTGCATTTGAACATCAAAGCCTGAGTGCAGCACTTTGCATCTCAATGACTCAGCACGGTAACTCTGATCTAATGGAAAGTGTTTCATGATACATGTTATTTGGGATTTTGTGCCTTGTGAACATCTTGTTCTCAATGGCACATACCAGACTTATACTTGCAAGAGGAACCTCTGACTGTATGCGCCATTTGTTTCACAACTTCCTCTGCATATACAAACTTAATTCCTGAATTTAGTGGAAATGATACCAACTATCACTGATAAAAAAGAAAAAAAGTCACATGCCATTTATTATTTTAAGTCAAAGAAAAAAATGTTATTGATTATGGTGTGGCCAGGATTTTGCCTAGATAATTTTTTTTCTTTTTAAAAATTATGAATTATTTCAGCTCTTAAGTATTTTAACCAAAGCTGAAGCACTCAGCATCTCTGAAAAATTAGTTTTCAGAAGCTTAAAATTATGCAAAACACTCCTACCAAGAAAAGGTATGCCTTGGGGACATGATCTCAACTGCATCTGCCTTCTGATGAGGGCCTACCCCACAAAATATTTAACAGTAGAACTTGGTCAGTAAAACACCCTCCCCCCGACAGTTGTGATGCTGTAAGGCATATTTCAGGATGGTTTGTCCAGCCATGTTCCTGTAACTACAGCAATGCTTCTGTCAGTTATAGTTTTGTAACCATAAATGCTAACCTCTAAAGGCAGGTCAAAAGCCATTTGGAGAAACTTCTGTTTCCTCTTTACTCTGAAATAATTTAAGCTTTCTTTGGAAGAGGATAATTTCAATATCCAAGCTCATAGTTATAGTCACAAGGAGACATCTAAATCAACATTTCCCTAACATTCTAGGCCAGGGATCATGGTCACCACCCCAAGATTTGTCTTGTCCTCACTATGAAACACTTCGCTGGAAATACTAGATACTCTGATTTCAAAAACCATCCTGGCCACAGAGCTCACCCACTCCCTTGTGGATTCATGCAGCACTTTTAAGGAAATGTTACTCTAAAAGCTTATAATTTATGTAAATGATGCTAATGATCTACAAAACAAACAACATATTCAAGCATCAGCATTGAGCTTGCCAACTACTGAAGGAGTTGGGACTTGTATAGACTGAAAATAGTCTTCCTTTCAGTCTATAAAAATGAGGAACTTTTTAGTCTTTTCTGACTGAGAAGCGAGATGGTGCAACACCAGCATCCATTCCTCAGCACTGCTGCTGCAGACGGGAGGAATGCTTCAAGCACGTGTCTGAGCTCTATTTTCTGTGGTGTGGGGACCGTATCATGTTGTTTAAATGCATTTGGTGAGCAACACACCTAAAAAGAAGGCATTAAATGAAAGGAGGTGTAATAACAAAGTTGTAAGTCATTCCAAATTCTTACCACACCTGATGTGTAGTATGTATATTTGCAGATGATAACATTTATTCTTTATGACAGCATTAAAATATATATTGTGGTTTTCTATCTTAAATAAAGGATGTTAACAGCCTTGAATAAAATTGGGGCAAGCAGTGTAAACAGGATGGCATATATAAAGTGTGATACAGTATACAGAGGGCAATTATGTTTGAAGGTTACCTTATTAATAAAACATGGCTGGCCTTGGTTTAGTTTATAAGAAACTTAAGCCATTTATCAACATCTGTCTGAACCTATTTCCAGTTTCTTTGGACTCTGTTGTGGATAAGCTGATTAATAAAAGATGATGCCTTAGGAAGGAAACTTAGATCTTTGCAAGCAATGACAAAAGAAAATGCAGTGCTTAATCTACATATGAAAGGAAATTGTGAAAGTAAACTAGTTTACCACTACATCCCGGGATGCCAGTCTCTTATAACATTTCGTCTGACTTAGTTTTGGCTGGAGTCTGGAAAAGTAAGAAAGAATTCCAAAAATTAAGTGTGGAATTAATTTACAAGAAAGATCCTAGTGCTCTCTTTTGGAGACTCTGAAATCTAATCCTGTTCCCTTGTGGCTTCCTCCCCTCGGTGTTTTTAACTTTGCAGCTTTCCATGTTTGTTTTTCATTTGTCTCCTTGATCCTTTAGTCTTTCCTTTCCCTTAGGCTAGAATAAAATT
Source organism: Crypturellus tataupa (assembly GCA_034781795.1). Classification (NCBI taxonomy): domain Eukaryota; kingdom Metazoa; phylum Chordata; class Aves; order Tinamiformes; family Tinamidae; genus Crypturellus; species Crypturellus tataupa. The sequence goes on along the minus strand of JAWLRI010000700.1, from coordinate 335,218 downwards.
CTAATATTAAACAAGTGCCACACTTTGCCTATTGATAGCTGTTGCCCAATAAAACATTACTCTTAGAAGCCAATTAGTTAAATATGTTTCTTGTAATAGCCAGTAATTTGTTTAATTTTCATGCATTCTTGCCTGATCACCAGCTGTAGGGATGCACCTACATAGTTCCTATATTTGGGACATGGATGCAAACCAATTTAACTGTATATATGGTGCAGAGCGGTCCTGCTCACCTAGCAGCAATGGTTTTACCCCTCTTCCTTATTTTGGTGCTTGTAGGCCAGTATAAGCATGGACTGATGTAGGTCCAGAGCAGGAAGCAGCAGGGCCATAGCCTCGTTCTAGGGTGGGTTTGGGGCTAATGCAGGGCTGGAGCACATCTTGTCACCTCTCCAGAGGACCTGAGCTGTGTCTCACCATTCCCATGGTCCTCCCTTATGTGTGTAGGGCCAAGGTGGTCCCTGTCTTCACCCTGAGCTAGTTCATCACATGGTATGGCCATGTCCTGACCAACTTCCACCACCTGCTGCAGCTGTAGGGCTTCTTCCTGGCCTCACATGTGCTCATCTCATCCACTTCCCGGACAGTTTTGTAATGTGGGTGATCGCATGAGGATGCCAGGGGTGGGTGCTGCCAGACCAACCCCTGCAGAGCACAGCAGCCTCCTGGGAGTGCCGGTGTTCACGCTCGTGCCTTACACTGTGCAGCCAACTGTGCCAACTGGTGCAACACTCAGTAAAGAGAAACCCGTTTGGTGGCTCCTGAACCAGTTCTGAAAGAGATGTTAAACTCATAGGGGAAGGCAGTAGCTTTGACTCAACTGTGCAGAAAAATGAGCAAAGCCTACAGCCTCTTCACCGGGAAAAACCATGGGCACCAACCTTCACAGGAATACTGCTCAGGGTGAAACCTGAGAGAAAAGTGTTATTTCGCTGCAGCCCAAAACTGCACAAACAAGTGTCAAGGAAGAGGAAAGCTGATTACCTCTGCTTTTCATTCTTTTGTACATGTAGACATAAGAGGTTAACAGTGGCCTTTAATGAGACATTCTCCTATCTATTTATATAAACTTTTAAACTGCAGATTATAGAAAGTAGCAGGTCAAATCCAAATTTTCTTGAGGTCTGGACTGATCAGACTCTTTTCATGCCAGTCAAGAGCTGAAGACTGCAGAATACTTCTGCAGTGTGGAAGATTAGCTTTTGAAATCCCACTTTATAAGGAAATATCTCTGAAGACCATTTCATCCTTGGAAAGAAAAGTTTGTTCCTTGAGGTAGTTTTAAACAGTATTGAAAGCTAATTTAGATTAACTTGGATTTAAATAGATTAAGCAGACAGTGTGGAAAGGACCATGCTGAGCCAGATCCTATGCTGGGTTAAGTTGGCATGGAGCTCCCAAAGACAAAGGAGGGACAATTAATACCAGCTGAGTATCTGGCCCACTGCATTTAAAGACCATGCCAGAGACCACCTACTTTTTAACACAGCCTATAAAAATGGTTGAAGACGTTTAGTGTCTGCTATGCTAGCTCGAAATTCCCAAACTGGTTTCTGTTCCAATCAAGGGAGGTTATTTTATCTTATGGCCCCAAATGGAGATGTTGAGTCCTGCACCCGGTTGTGATATTCAACACATATACTGTAAACAGTCATGAAATGGTGTTAATGGTGATGAATTTTATAACAAGTATGCATATGAGTATTCCAGTCCAAGTAAATGGGAGCATTCACTACTGCAAGATTTTAGAGTATTGTCCATACAACTTAGAGCTCCAGCTCATTCAGAGTTCAGTTAAAAACAGATTTATTAGGGAACAAATGAGGAAATACGAATTTTTTTAAAGTATTGTAATCACTCTTAAAGCACATCAAGCCACATGATAAGGTCCTTTGATACCAAATACTGATAGCATATTCATGTGCCATTTGTTACAGTTTTGCATTACTCTCCAAATGTATTTCCCCACAGTCTGTAGAAGTAGTGCAGTTATAATATTGGCTTTCATTCTACATTCTTACCAGTCAAGATCATTCATTGATTCCTGGATGTCAGGATCAATGGTGGTGACCATATGGCTGTGGAATGATCTGTTGTCTTTTCCATAATGGCATTGTGGCTTTGTGTTTCCCCAGCAGTGATTAATAGGCACAGACATGCGTTATGCACATGTTGATAGGTTTAGATGAACTTTGAATTTTTATAGCTTTCTTCTTCCCTCCCTCCTTTTTTTTTTTTTCCTCCAGGAGTGGAGGAGGAAGGGGAAGAAAGGATTTTGCATCGAGAAAGTGAGAATTAGGTCTTTAATAAATTCTTTTTCTCAGGACTATGTGATCAGCATTTGGTTGATCACAAGTAGCCCCCATCTAGATGCCCCCATCTAGATTCAGACACTCTCTTCCCCAGCACAATGACCTAAGGACTGTTCATGACCATGCGCTGGAGGAGAACAAATGCTGCCTGCTGCCACTCACTGTTAAAGCAAGGGAATGGGACACACAATGCAGACCTAACGCCATACTCCTATCCCTACTAGATCTAAAAAAATGGAGGCATAACCCTGGGGTGAGCAGATTTGTTTTCCCAAACACGATGAAATACTGTGCTGACAGTCATGCAGGCTCTCAGATCTTCTTCCTGGGGGGGCAGAAGGGACAAAGGTGGGAGGGTAATGAGTCAGTCTGATCTTCATCAGACATCCCGAACCTTATCACATGCAAGGTGTGTGATAAGTACCAGGCATGTCTTTGTAAGTACCCAGGAGATACCAACAGAAGCCTAACCAGACCACCTGTGAGGCTGCTCCTCCTCACTTCTTCTCAGATAAAAAAAAGTTTTGTTAGGATCTTATTATAAAGTTTTATAATCTGTGTAGTTGTGCACAGATTACATTGCTGTCAGGAGTGAGGGAGGATGAGGAACACCAACAAGTGTCACTGGAGAGCACTTGAAACAGCAGAGTTGTGTTGGTATTGCTTGCTCTGAAAATGTCAACTCATCTTTAACAAGCAACCCCACTTATGGAGTAAAAGAACTATTTCAAAGTAAGTTCATGGTGCCAAGTGTAGGAGCAGCAGACACGTTCAGATCCTTAGTAGGATTTTCATTCAAAATGAATGGGACAGTAATGAAAGTATGGATCTCAAAGGAGAGAGATTAACAACTGCAGAGACGTAGGGCTTTTTTTTTTTCTGTGTTTCACAATGTCCTGTCAATTTTGGTCTCACTGTAGATCTTGAGTTTTTACGTGGGCATATATTGTATGTTGGTATGTTTATACATGTTCTTTGAGCTTTCTGAGATGAACAGTTCTTCCACAGTAATTTACAAGGCTGGAGACTGGACTCAGGGATCCCTTCCCATGCTGTCATTTCCCTTCTTAGTGCAAAATTGATGTGAAACATTCAGATTCCATGAAAAAAATAACCAACCCACAGTCTGTGGATGTCTGTGGAGCACCAAATTCATAAAAAATACATCTGCCTTGAGGAATCTCTGAGGTACAGGTGGTGAGCGTCTGGGAGACAGCAAGAAGAACCACATATGTTTGCCTTGCTCATTTGCTCCTTCCTTCTGGTCTTCTCACCACTACTAAAGGTAGGGAACTGGGCTAGTTGGGCCCTTCGTCTCACCCACTACAGATGTTCTCATGTTTGTAAGTTATGAGACTTTAAGCAATTCAAAAACCAAGAAAGAAATGGCTCAGCGCCCAAGTACCATGTGGGTTTTGTTTTCATCTTCAAAAAAAAAAAAAAAAAAAAAAAGATAAAATCCAAGATGTTCGCAAGAAGTAGCAGAAATTTCACAGGAAAGCAGCTTCTAGAGTGCATCACATTCAAAGGATTGTTGGTGGTTTGATTGTTTTCAGTACTAGTGTTTGAAGTATTATATATAACCAACTATATTAACACTTTCCAGGTTCTTTCATCAGGGAATTTATGTTGTAGCAGATTGGACAGAATATTGGACATCCTCCGAGGTGTTAATAATGTATGTTTACTAAACCCCTCTCTGCTTTCTGATCTTCCAACATAACATGCATACTTCAGTAAATACTGGAGGCTCCTTGGGAATTGACTGGCAGCTGTTTGAGTGGCTTGGAAAGTGTTTGCCTTACAATTCTCTAAAATATATAAATGTATATATATACATATATATATACACACACACACACACACACACACATATACATACATATATATATATATATAGTCAACTACTTGAACTGCAAAAACCTGTCCCAGGCTGAAAATTTTCAAACTTTTCATGGGTTTCAGAAAAGTCCAGGAATGTCAATAGAAATTTACATCTAAATTGTTACTGAATTTGAGATTTTCATGGTTGAGACCACACAAGTTTTTATAATCAGACAACCTAAGGTGCTGAATATTGACAAATATCCTGACAGGAGTAAAAAGCAAAAGCAGAATATCACACCTGCACAAAACAAGGTAAAAAGCTATGAAAAATTCAGAGCATTTGTCATGTTAATGAATGCAAATGATCTAGTTTGGATCACCAATATTAAGGTTACAATGTTCAACTCATCTCCAACTTAGTGGGAGGATACTGTGGCGGACAGATGCTGTCCATCCATGGCTGACAAACAACTGCTCTCTATGAATGTCCTTTCTCCACCCCATGGGTGTTCAGTGGATTGGGCTAGAGCAGACTTTGAGACTTTACTCTAGTTTAAAGAAAGGGAGAGGGTCCAGCTGCTACTCTGTGGTTCCAGAGGAAAAATTTGCCTTGAGGTCTAAGATCATAAGAAGACTGACAAACAGCAAGGAAAAAGAAAAAAAAAATACAGATTGTAAGGTAACACTGAGGAAATTTGTCTATGAAATGTTTCTTTTGACAAAATTTGAGTTAATAACTCCAAAAATGATTGTATTAACCACTTTAAGAGCACATGGAGCTTTTATTTTTCCTCTTTGAGTTATAATTTCTGGTAGACATAACTACTTTTAGAGAGTAACTTGTTACAAGAGTAGGTCCTGAGCACCAATAAACCTGCACACTCTAGAGTTGGGCCTCTGCTGAACGTCACAGTGTCAAGAGATGAAAGGTCAAAAGTGGAAGTTTTTTTACATTTAGCTATTCAAAAAGGGAAAAAAAATGACAGTAATGTTGTTGATGTATATAAGGCATTCTGGTAGCTTCAAGACTTCGCTCTCAGACAGAGAAGATATAAATCTTTCATATTAAGCTGGAGTTTTCATAGTGTTTTAGAGAATACATTGAGACAAAAAAAATGTTTTCTTGGAACAATAACACAAGACTACAACATGGATAGCAAAGAGGCTTTCTCTGAGGAAATAGAAAAAAAAAAGTAATATTTGGCACTTTCTCTCTGATATAAAGTGCGTGTTATTCTCATTTAGCAGAGGAGGGCTGACTTGAACAATAGAAATGTTTGTTAATACATTCTGCTCCACAGTGACTGTAAAAGTATTTGCTGCATTTGCTTCTTAGATGCTGTAGCTCTCTCATTTCACACCTTTTCCCAGATTTAATCTCTGCAGTATTATTTATGTGGCAATATTAGATTCAATTTACAAATTACAGCCTGCTGCAGAATGGAGCTGTTCTTTTCCCTAGAGGTACCAGCAACAGTTACATTAATCTTCTTTTAAAAAATTATTCAGGGGCTTTCAACATACTGCCAAGAGCTCCCTCCCAGATTCCTTTGTAGTCCTGTTTTTAATTGTAAGAATATCTGCAGAAAATATAACGTGTAAGGCCTGGATCCCAGTGGAGCTCTATACTGGCAGAGGTCCTGCAGTGAGCACCATATGGGTAGATCTGGATTTATTTTATCTCTCTCAGCTCAGTCCTGTACGTGAATCCTGGCCTGGTATGGTGGTTCTTCACCAGGTCACTGAGAAGATCCTGGTGTGGCTTCAAGATAAAGGAGGGACAGCACAGCCACTGCCATAGAAAACAAGGAAAATACAACAAGTCCTGCACCTGCATCTGCCTGCACAGCACCCCTGAGATATCAAAGGTTACTTGAAAAAAAAATGTCTTTTTCAGAGTATAGTTTTGACCGTGAGGTGTGCCACACTCACACAGTTGTTATGGTTCATCCAGAGCTAAATGTAGTGGTTCTACTAGCTCTACAGCACGTCCTATGAATGCGCCCTCACTCCCTTGGCACCCAGCATTGCAACACTTTGATTTGAGAAGTCTGCACTGGAGACAAATGCATTTAATGTCCGAGCATATTTTCATCACTGTGAACCTCAAGAATTGTCCCTTGTCCTCCTCCCTCTACTCAAGCTATGACCAGCTCCATGACCTGTTGATAACCAATAAATCCCTGGCTTTCCTGACTGCTACTGGGAGCATCAGTCCAGCCTCTGCAAGAGACAGAGCTAGAGCATCACTTCTGGCTGCTCCAACACGAGCCACATGTGTGAGACTTCATCACCAGCCAAGCACAAAAGGTCAGGTAAGGTGATCTGACATCTCTTCCACTCTTCCTTTCTAAGAAGATGATATTCTTCTGCATTTCCTAGCAATCAACAAAAAATAATAAACATGCACGTGATCACTGGTTCAGGCGATTTAGAGAGGTTTTCCACTAAAGTCTGGACTTTGCCACTATATACAGCAGCCTCTTGGAAGCATGGAACGCCTCCAATCCAGTGTCAGGTAGTTGGAAAGGGCTAGTAAATATTCAACCATCTTATGAGGAAGAAAAAAAAAAGTATTTTAAAAAATTTGTTTCAAAAGACTTATGGTTGGTGTCAGCTCTTTACATTGTAAGACAGCTCTGTTCAAAACCTGCCCTAGCAGATTTCCACAGAGGGAGATTCCAGGTTTAGGGGTTTGATTTTTTTTTTCAAAGCATGGTTCACATAAGCTCTGCCTCTTCTGAGCCTTCAGTGCTCAAACTGAGCTTGTAACCACCTCAAGCTATACCAAACAGCTGCTCCTCCCCATATAGCCTGTGCAGAGAAAAATAAAACTTTTTCTTTTTTGAAACCTGTGTAAGTTGAGAAATATCTTGTATGGATATACATATCTTGTAGAGACATACATGAGGAATAAAAGGAACTACTGCGAGTCCATTACTAAATGTTGATGGTTAAATTGCTAGTAATGAGACATTGTAAGACAGATGCATTCAATAAGTATTCCTGTTCTGATGGATCAAAGCTGGAGGAAGTATGAGCATCACATGATGCTGATGAAATATTTTCTTGTCTAACAGCAAACTGGGAGAATGCAAATCAACTCATATCTCTTTGAGTCAGCAAGTCCGGATAAACTCTCCCCAAGGTCTCTTAAGGCTTAAGCTAAGGAACTTACTTTTTCCTTACGCAAGTAGTGAAGGCTGTGCCCATATTCAAAAAGAGAGGAGGATGACCGAAATAATTGTTAGCTTCTTAGCCTTGTTTTCAACTTGGGAAAGACACATAAGAAGTGACTGACACTGAAGGTAAAAATAAAATCTGTGCCAATTAATAAGACTTCTGCGAAACAAGCTTGCCAAATCAACCAATTATTACCAGCGAAAAGAACACTTCAAGAATAGAAGTCTGATAGATGAGTCAACTCACCATATACATAAAATTTTTTAAACAGCATTTTTAAAAGCACCTATAAATTTCAACACATTAATGGCATTTAGGTGCCATTAGATGGAGATTTTCTGGAAGACAAATCACCCTTTTCTCTAGGCACCATGATCTATGTATATCACAGGGACCATGTAAATGATTACTAGTACAATGACCCAGACAGGGAAGTGGTAAAGATAGTCCCTCTCATATGTGAAGGTGAACTGGATCAGTTTGTAAGATGGATTCAATCAGATACAGCCAAATGCAAGCTGATATTTAGAAACAATAATATAGAAACCGTATTTACAGGATGGAACACTGCATCACAGAAACCATGAAAAAGACTTTCTTGCATATAATTGACTGACCATGATTTCTTGATATATTTTTATGGTTAGAAAGTTTAATAAAACCTTTGGAAGCATAAATATGGAAGCTGGGATTGGGAAGGTGATACTGTCAGTATAAGGCACAAGTAGGACCACTACTGGAAGGTCCACTGGAGTGAATAGAGGAGTCAAGGGAGAAATAGTTAAAGGATCAAGACCTTTATATAAGGCACATTTGCTCCATGATTGCTCCATGACGGATTACCCCAGAAAATAGCTTCCAAGAACATTTCCATGAAACAGCAAAAGATCATGCAACTCCTCTGCTGGACCCTCCCTCAAGTCATGTTTGCTGGCTTAGGTTCCAAGGGAAAACAGTAGGGGTTGCAGTTTTCTGTGGCAAGTTTCATGTTGGATACCTGCCGATGTGCTGTGACGTGCTGCTTTGGCTAATAAATCGTGACCTGTGTGGTTATTTTGGTCAAATGTTTTCTCAGCCAGAGCAATTCCCAGCAAATCACGAGGCTCCTTTCACAGTGCCCATCTGACAAGCATGGGGTAGCACACAGATGGTTTAGATATGAAAAAGAATGCTGCATCAATGCTGTATGTGTGAAATGTTTCAATTATTCCTAAAATATTTTTAACGTGTTCCAGATTTATCAGGCAAAATGTTTAGGAAGCAATTGGAGTTTATTCTGTTTTTCATTTTAGTGTAGTATATTATAATAAACACATGTTCAAAATACATTCAGGGTATCACCAAATATTTATAAAATGTATATAGGTGGAAATCCCAGGGTCACTACAGTAGCTTTATTTTGCTGGTTTGTTTACAAGCAGATCAATCGTTAAAACCTATGGCTTTTTTTTCTGTCTGAACTGTGAAATCTTCTACACCTGCAGAGACAGTGAATAGTCTATTGGTTTTACATACACAAATTGAACTAAACCTTCTTTCATTGCAGAGGTAGAGTTTGGTTTCCCTCTCCCCCTATCCCCAGGGAATATTTATTCCCTGAAATAATAAAAAGCTCCTAATGCAATTTCCAAACAAGTAACTATGCCTCATATTTCAAGTCTGATAATTTTACTGGCATTTCCCCACCATAATTAAAAGATGAGTCCAATAAATAACTATCTGAATTACTGCTGCTTAGGATGTCCAAAGCAAGATGAGGCTGACACTCCCCGAAGTACATCTGGGCTTTGGCAAGGAGAGCTAAGTGTCCTGCTGCCTGCTCGGCTACCTGCCTTGGGAAGTACTGGAAAGGTCCCAGAGATAGCACCTACCAGGGAACTTTTTCCAGTTGCTTTAATACAAACACAGGATAATTTCTTTGATCTCCTTCATGTCCATGGGAACTTCAGTGGAAAAAGAAAAAGCGGCACTTTTTCCTTGCCTAGACTCTGGGAAATATTGCCCTCTGCAGTTCCCCAGATCCTGTGAGTGAGCTCATGTTGTATTTTTTTGTTTGGAATCACATGTGGTGTTTTAGCCAAGAAAATTGGCTCATCTCAGGGAAGCCTTGCATCACCCAAGGCACAGTCTGGATTCTGTGTGTTTCTGCTGAGACCCCCGTATCCGCCTCCGTCCTCGCGGCGGCTGCCGGGAAGACCCGCGTTTGCTGCCGCCATGGTGGGACGAGAGGGTGACCCGGCGGGTCCATCCAGCAGAGCTCGTCCTCTCGTGAGGACCTGTCTCCCGCTGCCGGTCCAGCGAGGAACAGCCCACGCCATCCACAGAAATATCTGCAAACACGTTGCAGGAACCACAAATCCCAAATCCGCTGACAGAACCAAGATTCCCACAAAAAACAGGCATGTGCAATCATCTGCACATGCAACCTTTTTCCAATTAAAAATATAAATTTGTGTACTTTCAACAGGTAGTACTGTGTGCAGGGAAACATTAAGATATATCAAAGCCTCAGAGGCTTCTTCTCTGATTTTCTTTCTTCCTTTTTCCCCTTTTTAATAAAAAGGTTAAATTTAGCTCTGTGGCAGAATTAACGCCAATCCCAAACAAAATCTAGTAATTCCTGGCACTGACTCTTTCCTGCTGCTGTATTAAGAAACACCAATAGTTTTGAAATAAAACCAATTTCCACAATTATCATTTTCATTAAAAGTAAGCCACACTGCAAATACTCTTCTGAAATATTCTTTTAATATTTTCTACATATTTATTTTATACTTATTCATGGGAGATCCTTTTTGGCAGCCACTGTTCTTCACTCTTTTCCTCTTATCTGAGTACTATCCTCCCTGTGTTTGCTGCTTCTGAGGGTTTCCCATCTTCCGATTGTGAAGTTAGGTCACTTATAGAAAACCAATGACTTGTGATACTGGAAAGCTGCTACATCTGAGATTAAGAATAACCCAGGTCTACGACCATGTGCGAGACCTTGCTCTTTTTGCACAATTCACAAACAATAATTTGCAAGGCTATAAAATAACATTTTAGAAGGAGGAAAAATGTTTTCCTCCAAGAGCAGCTTGGTCCATGCATCTATCTGTGTTAGTGACTCCGAGTTCCAGCCAATGAAGTTAACATGCAGTAGTGGCAACATGCACTGAAAAGATACTGACAGATTAGTGCAAATGAGTTCATTATAAATAGTCATTTTTTCCCCATTCATTTTATATATTAGCTTACAGAATACTATAATTAGCATACCTGGATGCTAGAGCCTAAACTAGGGTCCAGACTTCCTCTCCGGTCAAGTGGAGGGAGACTCACACATCTCAATTGTTTTAAGTGGCAGAGCTAGGCATGGTGAACCTGCCAACCCTAGCACAGCTGTGGACATAGTCCTGGCAATAGCAGCGTCTGAGAGCTAATTTCTCCTGAGTTCTTCTACTGAGCAGAGACACAATTAGGCCATTTAAACCTACTTGGGTTTTCTCCATCTACCCAAGTGTGCATGCATATTTGTGTGTGTACACATGTAAGTTCATACGTGTAGATAGAGACACCCCCATGAACACATGTATGTAAACATACGCTTGCCTACATACTGGCCTCACTGCCATGCGATATAGCTATATCCAGAGCCTCCCTGCTCCTTGTCTGCAGAACCTTGATATAGCAATGTGTGCTATGTCTTAGTCAGAATATAAGGAGGAACATACTGGGATATGGAGTTTGTTCCTGCCCAGCTTGCTCGCATTGCAGAGGGTCCTATTGATGCCTCCTGCAGCTCTTTTACATCCGTGGAAATGTCTGTAAAGTCTGGAGCTAGCACTGGGATCTGGCACTATTGTCCTTAAACCAGAGCCACATCCAAAGAGCTCTGACAATAGAGACAATTTATGCGAGTAGGGATTAGTCACATGTTTTTTAATTGCAGGATCAGGCACTTAATACCATCATTAATATAATACTTCTAAACGCCCATAAGTTTACTAACTGCACCCTGCTGGGGCTCACATTAACACTTAGTAAATAGACCGTTCAGAAAATGGCATGGTAAGAGTTACACCTCCATGTAATATTCTATTGAGCTGCATATAAATTGTAACCACATTTTCATAAGTGATAAAATGTTTTATCCTCTCTTGAAAAATAAAGGCCATAAAAGCCAAAGGCAGTTCACAAAAGCAAAGGGAAGGAAGGATATATCTAGGCAGGACTCAAAAGGTTTTGATTTTGCATTGTCAAGTTGGACACTTATAGGGGAACTGGACACCTAAATACCTTTGTGGGTCTGGCAAGAAATTCACCACCACAAAGTATGGACAGGGAAACGGAAGAAAATTCAGAGTTGCTAATGTGTGGTTCTGCTTTAAGGACTAGCTAAGTGAAACTGGCACCCCTAAGAAGTTAGTGAGATTCCTGAGTTTATTCCATCTGCCTTGCTTGCTTAAGTGATGAAAAGTACTTCTTTTGAGGCCGGTTTGAAATACACCAACATGAAAAGTATGTTCCAGGTTCCAGTCCATTTCAGTCATGTGGCCCCTTTCGCTTGCATGGTTGTGAAAGTGATCTTCATTCTCCCTGCAATAGAAGAAATGACTGTTTTTCAAACAAAAGGTTTTGAAAAAGAAAATGTTTTGCTGAACAAACCACTTAAAAAGAACTCTAGTGATGTAACTAAGAAAATATGGAGAGAAATAGGAAAGCTAGGAAAGCTCAAGTGTTCCCTCTTTTCCACTCTGATGTATTTCCAAGGGTTAAACACCTTAGGTCATGTAAGTATAATTCCCTAAAGTGTTGCTTTGATTAAAAAGGAATTAAAAAAAAAAAAAGAAGAAGAAGAAGAAGAAGAAGAAGAAATGGCAAGCTTTTTATGCATGTGTCCCTGGTCTGGGTTGTTGCTGTATGAAAGAGAGGTCCAAGCACATTTTTCAGATCTTGGGGTAAGTTTTGTCAGATATCAAAAACTGGCTTAAGTTCTAGCCCTGTTTTGAAAGAAATCTGGACAAGGAATAAATTATTCTTGTGGAATAGTCTCTTCAGGCTGTGGAAAAGCAGCTGTGTGATACCTACTTCCCTTCGCCCTTTTCTCGTCAAGCAAAGGAGACTCTGGACTTCACACATACCAGAAGGGCTCTTCCAGATACTACAGGTTAGAACTGTTATATCCTTTTTTTTGATTCTTTTTTAGATAAAGTGTATTAACTAACCCCAGTGATGCTATTTACAGACTTTCTTACCAAAATAGTATGCAATATTATGGAACAGAGGAGAGGAAATGAGGGAGAGAAACGGAGAAGAGAGGAGGGAAGAGGAGTAGTAGTGCCTGCTCCAACACCTACTGAAAATTCATGGCCAGCCTCTATTGGCTTTGCATCATGATCCTTGAGCCTGAGCTCAGAACAATTCTTTCACCATTTGTCCAAAACAACTAATGACCATACAGCATGTAAGAATGGAACAACTTCACCTCAACGCTGACCCTCTCTTTTGACTAAATGGATTATTGCATGGTAGGAGTTCACAGGTTCAGAGGTAGTGACTTTTCAAAGCATTGTGCTTCTCAAAAATGTAGAGCAGGAGAGGAATATATGGCCATGAGATGTATATATGTATCATGATGCAACGTCTCTGCTCGAGTGAGTTAATGCAGCTGTTTCTTTGGGGACTCAGACAGGGAACTTGTGTCTTGGAGGCACACTAGTGTAGAACAATTTTATGTTGTGGATGATCACCAATCAATTCCAGGTGCTGCTCATCAAGTACGACGTGCCCCGGATTTCTCATATCTGAGTTGCTGCCACTCTGAGACTTTTCACCATCTGAACAAAGCTTAAAGTTACTTTGCTACACAGAGCTATGCTTACACATGGTAATAGTCATTCTGTCACCAGTTTCAATATACTTCAGCATCTGACCTACCCTTGTATTCATGATCCTACCTGACTTTCACTGTGACTTTATATCCTTATTCCCCCTGGATGTCTTTTGTGAAATATTTTACAGGCAGAGGAGTTCTGGAGAGCGGTGCCAGCTCACATGACAGTACCGGGTGGCAGCCTGCCAGTGCAATGGATCCTGTGTTTTCTGGAGAGAAGCAGCAGTGTGATGCTTCTGGTGGGATGCCACGAGATCTGTGCAGGTAGCACCTCCCCACAGAGGCAAATTCCAGGGAGATTTATGCTGGGCATCCCAGTCAGGGAACGGTGCTCCGTTTTCTTCCTTTGGGCAATGTACGTGGGCTGCTCACAGCATGGCCTCAGTCTGTTGGTTACCCACAGGCCAAACCAGGTGCCCCATTTACCTACACGACCCTACAGGCAGCTGGGATGGACACTTTTGCAGCCTTCCAGGAGACAAGCTGGACCGTCAAAACTGAGCTCCTTCCTCTCTCTCTAGACTGCAGAATCCCAGTTTTCTAGCCTTGTCTGATTTCCCACACCACTGGATAAGACCAAGCTCTGGCGGCAGCAGGAGTCTGGCACCGTAGACAGCATGGAGGGAAGTGTCCTGTTTGCGAGGGAGGTGTGGGGATACCAGTTGTGACAGACACCTTTTCTTAAAGACAGAAAAAAAGCCTGGTCTGTATTCTGGTACAGATATACATGTCAATCTTAGGTGTACAGCAGCCCTGCTCCACCACTGAGAGTGAAAGATGCTCTCCTATAAAAATATTCCACAACTTAGTAGTGAAGGAATATTCCCTGGCATGCGGGATCTGGCAGTCTGATCCGTGGTGCTTTGGAGGCTCAATATATACATATTTATCTAAATAATCTCCATTGTCTACTGTGGAAACAGTATTTGGCCTCTGTCACCTAGAACAAGAAAAAAATGAGAGAGACATGTCAGCACAGAGAGAAAAAGCACAACTTTCTTCGAATTGGGACAATTTCTTAGCTTTGGTAGAAACCATGTTTGCCATTTTTCATGGGATGTTAGTCTAATTTAAAGATCTGTTTGTGATTTGTAGGGGATGTTTGTTAAAGCTGATATAAAAGGTAATGCTGGGATTTAGTCCTCAGGGCTTTGGCAAATAACCACTATCTTTTAATAGGAAGTGGGTGGCATGTTGGTTGTCAACTCTAATTTCTCCTCTAGCCTGTAAACCCTATCCATACTTTTTCTATTATCCTGTACTACTGCCTTTTACAAGGCTACAGTATCTGCTTTTTTATACAGGATAAAAACAGAAGGTAGAACCTTTAACAGAGATTCACCATGTTTTAAAAGCACATATGGGAAAGCATCAAAGCAGAGGACAGAGTTAACATTTGAAAAGACGCTCTGAGAACACCCATTGCTCCTGTGGTTTGTGCATTATGCTGCTTTCCAAGAGGTCTGGATTTGATGTCTTGTCCTTTGCTTTCTGGGGCAAGGAAAATGTTGTTCCTTCTGAGGAGGGGAGGGGGTACGAAACGAGGAAGGAAGGGACCTACGGCAAAGATCAAAACGACAAAACAGTACATATAAAAACCAAAAGGACTGAGAAGACTCAGCCCTACAATACCTAACAATAATTTTTAAAGCCATAAGTTTGTCCAATGTGTTGTTTATTCATCCAATTTATTGTAACGATGAACAGCTTTAAAACTGGAGGAGAATGCTAATTCATACTTTATGTACAGAATAAATGATAGGCAGCTGTGAGCCAGAGGGCTATTGGGGGCTCTCTGGCAACACAAACTGTACAAGCAAAGGAACATAACTTGGGGTTTCTGTTAGCAATGAGAAACTGTATATTGCAAATTAAGTAGTTCTTCCTACTATTTAATGAAAGCTGGGCTTGTGAAGCTTTGCTATTGTCGTGCAGTGATCAATTTGATGTGAATTTGGCCTGTACTTCCTCTGAGCTGCAGAAGTCTTTCAGTGCTATTTGAATACTTTTGAGTATAAGAGTTGCAGTTACTACAGCTTCTCTCTAGCCCTCATCACCAGTCTGGCAATAGGCTGGTAGATTACTTCGGAGGCATCCCAACCTGAGGGAATCAGGGTAAATGAGAACTATTCATTTCACAGCACTATTGAAGTTAAACACTGTGATGGATCTATTGACCCTTAGAGGGTCGGCCAAGGGCAGTGTGGTAAATCTCTGCTTTCTTTCCCCGAGAGTGGCAAGCTAGTTCGTGCAGATGGTTCCACACCTGTGTGCAGGAGCAACATGGGAGCCAGGGGCTCCCATGACATATGGTCTTGAAAACCATATGGTGACAGTATGGTCTTGAAAACAAGGAAAGTATTGAGGTTCCACAAATGTGAGGGACCAGAGAAGTGTTACAGTGTACTAAAGCCCATCTCTGCCTGACACTTACTGCTGGAGATCTGGGGTGACTTCAGGGGCGGTGAGAGGAACAGGAAGAAATGCATGCCTTGATTTCCACACCAGGAGGCCTAAGCCCTATGCACAAAAAACATGCCAAAACCAGAACTTATTTTCCAGTAGAATAAAAAGCCACATCCATCCCACATGAAATGAAGCACAGAGTATGAAATTAACATTCACCCCACACTCACTAAAAGGTTTAGCTGTAGTTGTGAATCACCCAGGTGAACCCAGCCACAGATTAAGAATGAGTGTGGGTTACAACTGTGGTTTTGCACCATATGTGCAAAAAAGAGTGGTGGTTGCACAGGATGGCGTGAAAGTTTGCCAGTGTGAGCCAGGTGGATTACTTCAATAGGAAAGGGACCGAAAGCAGGGAATGCAAACCAACACCTAATAAACCCAGTGATGAGCAGGAAGCAGAATTTTAACTGAAAAATCTATTCTAGATTTTAGAGCTCTTCCTTCTAAAATTCATTTAGTGGTCACTTCCAGGCATAAAAACAACTATAGGTTCACTGTTGTTTTCTTAAAAGCAGTATTAAAATAACTCAGAAGTTATTTCTGAATCTAACACTTACTCAGGACAAATGTCCAACGCCAGTCAGTCCCTGATTTTTCCTAGAAATGAAGCCTAAGTTTAAACCCATTCCCAAGAATAGGCCAGTAATAACTGCTAGACTGTGACTAAATGTGACAAGTTGGGCCCTCGTGGTACTACCCTCAGACCTACCTCAACAATATCACCTTGATGTGACAACCTCTCTGGCTCCGGGCCCCTTAGCAGGAGTCCTGACTCTAGCCTAATCATAACTTGAAGCTTAGGCCTATACTCAGCTGTGACATGATCCCTAGGTAAGATCCATGGCTCCAGACAGACTCAGAACTATTTGTGGGCCACTGCACGGTCCATTTCAGCTGCAACACTAAAAGCGGATCAATAAACCCTTGTGTTCTGTGAGGAGATGCTCAGCACTGGGTTTCTATTGAGAATTAGGACTAGAGTTAGCGTACAGGACAACATGAGGATGATTCCTGGCTTTTGTCCTCCTGATGTAGCCGGAAACCTGACAGAGCTTGCTCTTCTTGTCCAAGGATAGCTCTATGGCCTTGTAGAACAAAATTAGATTTGGGATTGTAGTGGGAAGTATGATTTACTACTG
Organism: Crypturellus tataupa; assembly: GCA_034781795.1. Classification (NCBI taxonomy): domain Eukaryota; kingdom Metazoa; phylum Chordata; class Aves; order Tinamiformes; family Tinamidae; genus Crypturellus; species Crypturellus tataupa. Next base: position 318,413 of record JAWLRI010000700.1, on the reverse strand, counting down.
GATCTAAACTCCTAAAATAGGAAGAAAAACACTCAGGTCCTCAGTACCTATCTACCCTTTGAGACCATGACTGTCTCTACCTTCTCCTTGTGGTATTTCTCATACATGCCCTTCTTACCTGTAACCTCTCAGACTGGTGGCTCACCATACCTTCTTGTTTTTGGCTATCCCATCAGCCCTGAGAAATAATGGTTTGCAGCCTGGAAAGAGATTGGTCCATAAGGAGAAGGGAGGAATGGACACCGTTGCACAAGGATTTATTAGTAGGGTCTGTAACTAAAGCATGTTTTGACTCTAACTGGTTGCTACTTTGAAGGGAAATAAAAACTATTGGGGAAGAGGAGAGAGAGAGAGGAAAGGAAAGGAAAAGAAAAAACAGGAAATTTCTGCCCAGGGACAGCTGGGAAGAACAGCAAACAACTCTCAGATGTAGATATGAGCATGAAGATGACAAGGATGATGATGATGATGATTTTCACCATTTTTTCACATAGCACTACAAATTTTTCATTGGGGCACAACAAAACTCCCCTCTGGTGTTCCAGTTTGTGATGGTATCAGCACTGATTAGCTAATCAGGTGCAAGTGTTTCATATTTATGTTTTTTTTTTACTTCAATTATATACATATATTTGCGTATTAATAAATAATTTCCAAATCCAATAACCAAAATTTAATTATTATTCATATTATTATTGCATTTATTTTATTAGATACTATATTTGGTTTTCTCCAGTATGAACTAAAAACTCCAAAAGATGAGGCAAAGAAGGAGAGAGAACAGCAGATGAATCACAATAGTTGTTGCTTCCCTTGAAAACTTGCCAGAAAAATACTGTCATGATCTGCAGGTGCAAGACCATGAGAATAACAGCACAAGAACAACAGCATAAAGACAATTAAGGAAAAATATTGCTCCAGAGACTCAGGGAAACCCTGCCTCAGTGGCACAGGAAAAGGCTGCAGAGCTGCAGATAGCAGGCCCTTGCCATTACTAAGGCTAAGGCACTGAGCAGCAGCATCTCTGTGTCACAGGTGTGAGACAAGTGTTGCTTTGTAGCAGGAGAATGCATCATGGACATTTCTATACGGCTTCCTTAGGGCTTCCAGGCCTCTAGAAGAACTAGGATATAAGGGAATATCTCCTGCAGCAGGTGGTGAAACTGGTTGTGGATTTGTGATGGGTCAAAAACAGTTGATTCAAGCAGAATTGGGCCTGACTGGCTTAGATCTAGATTTCCTAGTTCAAGAGGGCTTCTTTAATTTACTTAGTCCTGTGTCTGTCAGGTGTCACTTGTCCTGTTCAGAGGAGAGACTGGAGCTGGATATCTCATTCAGGCTGGAACAAGTTCAGGAACAGGTCCTGAACAGGATGTTCAGGAACATCCAGGGATGATTCTGGATCTAGCACGGGCTGTGGTTTAGTTTTAGACTGCAGTTAGAATTAAAGTCTCCATGGACCAGTGATGCTGAGATTCAGTGTGGAAGATATGTACCAGTCAAGATCCAACCAGTAGTTCTACTCATTTTGTTTAGTTTTAGGTGTGATGTAATTGCCTGACTCGGCCTTCTGAAAGACCTTACATGTAGTTTTAGGTTACTGTTCTGTTAAAGGAATGAACAGCACTTAGTATTGCATCTGAAAGGGGCTGCTGGCATAATCCTTGAGATAGACTTAAAACTGACCAAAAGGCTAGAGTTGAGTTGGTCCAGGCTGGTCTGGTATCTGAGATTAGGCTGAGTCTGGAGGATATTGCCAGCAAGGACAACACATTGACAGAGGGAACTAGATGGGTCAGAGAAACACTCTTTGGGATGGATTTAGGATTAATATCACAGACGAAGTAAGTGTTCTGGGAGGTAATGCTTTGGTGACGTGCTTGTGTGGGAGAAGCCACCAAATGGATTTTAATGGTGTTGATGCAAGGACACACAGAGATGTTTCTCTTTTCCCCCTATGACTTAGATTTTTAATGTTAGGGCCTGGTTCAGGCTGGCAGGTACCTGTTTGCTATAAACTGAGAGGAAGCAATGTTGGAGATGCTGCTAGCAGCAACTAGTTCCCATTTCCGAATCTGGTCAAGGTCTCGGATCTTGTTTGGAGCCTAAGTTTGTTTGGGTTATAAGCGTGAATTTAGTTTTAAGATGAGCAAGCATCATTTACAGCTGAGTTTAAAAGGGGCTGTCACATCTCAGCTACGTAGTCAGCAATATTTACCTACATGTTGTACATGAAACTGAGGGTAAGAAAGAACAATTTAATGTGGAGCAGGGCATCTTTTCCTTGATCATTCTTCTTTTTATTTTTTCACGACTAAGATTTTCTTTATCTGTATACATTGATACAGTAACATTTATTTTATGATATTAAAATCTATTTCCTATGATATTACAGTGTGTCTTTCCTTTAAAAATATCAGTTATGAGACACTGTGGTTGGTTCAATGCTTCTTAGATGTTAGATATTTTGGGGTTTTTTTTCTTACTTTTTCGAGCCAGGTATCACATAGTATATGCATGGCTGCTTAAATAAAAACAACAACACACAAGGCCCAGACCCACTGCTTAGATATTTGCTGTGGTTCTAGACACAGCAATATGATAGTGAATCACAGTGAAATGGGAAATAAACCTTCTCTGTTCTTTGAACATGATCTCTCAGTTACTATTCTTCCACAGATATAATTACTGACTTGGTAATGTTATTTCCTTGTGTTGGAAGACTTCTTTGAAAAGCATAATGGATCTTTACCAATAATTTAAACTAGCTACCAGTCTACATCCTGGTTACTGCATATCTACTGCCAAGACACTGTTTTGGTAACAGTTAATAATCAGCTGTCTGGACTACCTCACCATAAACATTACACGGTTTCATCACTCATGTTTTATTTAATTCCACTTGTCATCAAGGTCTATTATTGGAGCCTTACATTTTTGTTCAAGAGAGCTGATTTTTACTACTGTTGAAAGCTGCTCTACATACCTTTTGCACTTTATTCTCCTGAGCTAGGACCCCTTTCTTTTGGTTCTCAGGTTGACATGAGATGTTTATTCAAACAAATTCATTAGATGATTGACAAGCTATAGGTGTCTCTAGAGGAATATGCTTGAGATGCCAGGGGGAAGAAAATGAAAATGCATGAGGTTAGCAAATGGCTTGGCCTAAATACAACTACCTGTCATCGATTCCACTCTCCTTACCCTGCAGCACCCCTTGTGTGTGCCATCCCCAAAAGGTATCCCCTACCAGCTGAGGAAACTAAAAACTAAACTAAAATGATCATTCCCCACTTACTTCATCCTTCCTTCTTTGCCTTGGTTTCTGCCATGACTTCCTACCTAGCCTGTTACAGTGGCAGCAGGTTGGTTTTCAGAGTAGCCGCAGCAGGTAGTTCCCTGGAGTAAGCAATGCTTAAAATTGGACTGATGGAGGACCTGCTCCTTCAAACACTGCTGTTCAGAGTGATTTATTTGCATAATCTGGAGCAAAACAGCTCAAAACTGAAAGGCACCCCAGAACAAGCAACAGCCTGGTAGTGATACGTGGAGGCTTCTGAGTTTGCTTTGTTTTGACCCGAAACTCCCTTGGGGTCAGACCCAGAGAATCGCCTCCTCAGCAAAGCTTGGCCAGAGTTGGTTCTTCTTGTGTGAAAAGATCAGACAAATCAACATTTTTCTGGTGGAATAAATCAAAGCTCTGCTTGCTGAGGTCTGTGCGTGGGAATAACCCAGCATGCAAGATAGCTGTGGAAGACATCTGAACTAAACAGGAAAAGAAAGTTTGTTTCTTCAAAGTTGCAAGCAGATGCTAAGCTAAGCTCGGTTTTACACAAGGTCTCTCCGTCAGCTGATACACATAAGGTCAGACAGACATGCTTCGGTCCAGACACTACCGCAGATAGCTCCTCTCCCTGAGCCGAACGAGTAAGTCCTGCTCAGAGCAGGTATACTGTCAGCTCAAGCATCAGTGATGTGCTGTGCTATAGGGATGGAAGCTGGCGGGTTTGGAGACTGCTGTGAGTGCAGGTGGAGTGAACACGCAATGTCCAGCATTTGTCCATGTGGAAATCTCTCCCCCCTGGAGGCTCTTGAAAGTGCTTTGCCAAAAGAAACAAACATCTTACCTCTTTCAACTCCGTCCCTGTCTGACTGTCTTGTGACAGTCTTGGCCCTGTAACTGTCTTTGTCCCTTCTCTGTAAGTATGGAAATTTCTCGGCTCTTAACTTGATGTAGTAGATATGGGCCTTGGAGGAACTGCTAATTGTTATTATTGAATAATTAGAGGTCCTCTGAATGGATTGAATGAATTTCATTTGTGCAAGATATTTTCTTGTTTTGCCTTTATTTTCATTACCCACTTTCCATATGGAGTTCTACCACCCAGCCACTGCCTTTCATTTGCATATACCCTCAAGCAATCCTCATTTCCAAACACTTTCCCTGAATTTGATATTTATTTCCATAATTCCTTCACACGTGGCAGTCTTTTTGCATTGGTCCCGCTGAAGCATCTTTTCTTGGTCATCCCAAAGCAAAAGGAAACTGCAACACAGGGCCCTCCCTCTCTTCTGAAGACAGCATCCTGGGTCTAGGCACAGCACTGCTTTGGCCACCAGTGATGTAGCAGCAGGGTGGCTATGCTGGGCTGAAACTTTGATGCTGGGTGAAGTTTTACATGGGTTAGCAGCTCTTCCATGGCCTCTGCATAATGCATTCCAGTTCTAGATTTATTACCATATGAAAGAAATGAAAATCTAAAAAGAAGACCTTTTCCTTCTTGGAAAAAAAAGTGAGGATAAAAATATTTGTTAAGTGGTAGATCTGGAAGATTAAAAGCATACATACTACAGGAAAAATAATCAATGATGTGACACGGGGAATTTACTCTGTAAGACTGTAAAGTAAGTGACAGCAGTACATGTGAAATCCCATCCCACCCTCCCCTTTGCAGAAAGGAACACCTCTCCTCCCAAAGTCCTCCGTTACGTTATGCAGAAAGAGACCAAACCCAGAGTACTTGGCATGCTGTAGGCACTGGGTCCAAAGCCAGTGGTGTGGAAGTGGCTGGTGGAGAGACTTTCTCCTACAGAGGCGGAGTTGCAAGGACGATCAGAAGAGCCTGTGGGTAAGAAGCATCAGCTTTACACTCAACGAGGATGCTTCAAATCCTTCCACCTGCTTCTGGTCGTCCCTGCTGTCTCCCAGACACAGTCTTTTCCATGTTGTGGATTTGCAATGAGGAGATGCCACAGCCTCTTAGAAGTGTAGCATAAGCGTCTGAAGAAAATATGACATATTTTTATTGGTTTTAATTACTGAGATAGCATTCATTTTCCCAAAGTCCCTTTTGCAATGAGGAAAATCCAAGACAGGTATGGTTGGGTCCAAAGAAAATCCAGGCAGTGCAGCCTCAACTAACACTGCTTCCTAGGAAAGGGCACTCCAGCCCTTCTTCTTTTGGGTTGCCTTTCAAAAGGGTATTCCTGCTCTCACAGGAAGCCAGAGGACCACCTACCCAGGCTAGAAGCAGGAGTTTGGGGAAAAGCCCTTCCTTGGCTGGTGGCCGAGGGGAGGGAAGGGCCGGAGGGATGCCGGGCAGATGCCGGCAGAGCAGCTGCAGCAGCAACGTGGGTCAGCGCTGCCGGCCGCAGAGGATTTTGCACAGCTTTCATCGGCCCTATTCAATCCTTGGCTGCTTGCTCCAAACGCCGGGTCCCACTCCGGCTCGCGTCTCTCCAACCCTGGCGTTGTTCCTTCCAGCCCTTGGCTCCTGCTGCCTCGGCTCCTCTCCCGGCCGCTGCAGCCGCTCATCTGCCCCAGCTCCTCCTTGGCTTCCCCACGTAGCGAATCCTCTCCCCTGGGCTCCGCTATCTGACCCGGGGCTAAGCCAGGCACGTGGGACAGCAGTGACAGCAGCCCTGCATCTCACCGGTGTCTTCACTAACTCATGCAGGAATACACAGCGGTGTTTTATAAGACTATAAACGTACACCTTGAAGGAAGCAAGCACAGGAAAACAGGCAAACCATGGCCAGATCAGCTGATGTAAATAAAAGCTGCTTTGAATTAAATAGGACTACGACTATTTACAGCAGCTGCAGGTCCTGACCCGTGGCCTCTTCCTAAAACAGAGAGTTCCAGAAGCATCCAGCCTGTGATGGTGCTTTTGGGATTGTATACCTGCTCCCAAGGAGGTACAGTAGGGTACATTTCGTCTTTCATGGATCAGCTTTTTGTAAAAACAAAAAGTCCTGTATCAGTTTTTCTCCCATTGACACATCAGAATGACCTGAAATTTCATCCTTCTGGCAAATTGCAGTACTAAATACTTACAGAATCCAGTTAGTGCAAGTAAAACAAAAGGGCTAGTTCTGCAGCATTACAAAGAAAGAGGGGAAAGCTATTTTTTATATCGCTTTTCCAAGGATTTTTAGAAACCACAGACTTTCTCCCACAGAGGTAGACTTGCATGGAAAGTCAGAAGAGCCTATGGGTAGGAAGCATCAGCTTTACACTCAAATGGGCTGCTTCAATGGTTTCATTTGAATTCATAAAAGATTTCTATATTTTTCAAAATATGGCATTTATTACAAATAAAATAGGCTATATTCAATCTGAGCTTTTAAAGGAGAATAGATGTCAAACAATAGGGCCTGATTCTTTCTTGTTTTTCAAGACTTTGCAATAAAATGCTTGGACAACTGCGATATGTTTTTTTAAAAAATATATCCATTTGCCAAATCTCCTCTGAAAAAGCTGAGATTTCAATGGTTCTTCGTTTGGTTTTAAGAAAAAAAAAAAGAAAGAAAGAAAGAGGAAAAACTCCTTCCAACCAGCTGTAAAGACAAAGTGAAAAAACATCCCAGGCCCGGCAGTAAACTTTCTGCGATGGCTGCAGAGGAGCGATGAAAGGGGGTCACGTACGCCCCAGCCCTTTCGGCTCGCCCCTCTGGAGGCTGCGAGCGCCTTCACCTTGGCAGCCGAAAAGAGGCCCCGGCTCCTCGCGGCGGCCCCTCCGCAGCCGTTTGCACCTGCGTGCGAGGGCTCTCGAGCGCTGCCAAGGCACCAGGGCAGGTTTCTGTGCAGATGTAAACATCTGCTCCAGGGACACTGCGGGAACGAGTCGGACCTCAAAGTGGCGAGGTCCGATTTTCAGAGGGTCTTTCATGCTGCTTTCCAAATCCGCAAACACGCGGTGATTAACGTTTCTGGAAGCGCTCACGGTTTTCCCCCGTGGTCCAAATCTGAGCAATAATCTTGGGGAAGGAGGATGAGGATGGCTGAACCTCTTACAGCTCATCTTTCATGAAGATTAGCACGGCGGCGCTTGCCAGCGCGCGCTCGGGGCGAGTGCTCTGCTTTGGCTCCAGCCGTGAGCTCTGCTCTCAGCGTTCGCTGCACCGTGCATCTGTTCTGGGGCTAAGCCACCCCTGGACGCCGCAAAGCTCCTCTTTCGAGTGAGATGAACAGATACATTTGGGAGAAGAAGGAAATGTGTGAGGGTGCGATTGCTAAACCCGAAAGCCGACACGGCGGACGCTTCTCCCACACCTTAGCAGAGTGGCCCAGTGGCCAGTCAGCCCTGCTGAAACATGGTCTCTCTTCCAATGAAAGATGTGGGGAAATACAGCCACTGGACAAAACCCTGCCTGCAATAACACCCCTGAATCCTGCTGACTGCAGCTGAAACCTGCTCCGGATCAGAGCGCCCAATGGTGGGTTTTTATCTCCATTTCCCGGATGGATCAGAAGGTACTGAGGTCCAGCCTCCATTCCAGCAGAGACCCATTACCTTTCCGAGTGCTGCGAAGGAGAGATTTGCTCCACTCTGCTGTTTCTGCTCGGTGCTCTCCATGTACGATTTAATAACTCCAAAGCGATTTACACCCTCCCTTTGCTCTTCCCCTCATCTAATGTGCGTGTTGCTTTCCAGAGGTAGCTGTCATGGTCCCGCTGACCGCTGGCCTCCTCTCCAGAGCGGCGTGATGGAGTCAATTTTCCCAATATCATGGGTGTCGTTGACATCCCGCAGTGCTGGACTGACCTCCACTCCTGCATTACAGCACAGCAATTCCCCAGCAGAGCAACCATATTGGTTACAAGGAACTGTTCCCTTTCTTTTTTGTTTTTTTGGTTTTATTTTTTTTTTGCATGAAGGACAGATCCTCAAAACAAACCATGAGGAAGCATGGACCAAACCATAGCATTTTTATCAGCTATCAATAAAAATTAAATGTAAATGTGCTAAGAGTAGCCAAATGTAAAGCATAGCAGCTATTACAGAGCCTGGTCTTGTGCTTTTCACCAGAAGACAGTTTGGATAAACTAATGCTTATTTATATGTTCACCACATACAGAGATCTTTGATAGGAGAGTGATCCCACTGCAACCTGGATTTTTGGCATCCATTTTGCTGACCTTTACAGCTTCATATATTGCATTCCCTAGATCATTGCCTTCAGTCACAGAAGAACTGAGTGAAGAATATAAAGTTTAATTAAAATAATTTCCCCTGACCATATAGCTTCGAACCTAGTGTTAATCATTACAGTCTTTCTTTTCTTCGTCCTTAGTATTTTCACTGTATCAGAACTAACTTTACATTTTCATTGACCATCAAGGTTGACAATTTTCTTCATGTTGTAAAGTAATTGTGCACAGTTTTTAGAATTTGGTGCAACCTTAATTTATTATAAAAATATGTGGGCTTTTTTTTAAAAAGAGCAAGGAAAACTAAAGAAGCTGCAGAAGCACAAGCAAGGTATATACCTCACACAGTTTCCACTTTCAGTTATTTTATTTTAGAACTTCCCATTCTTTTAAAACTTTTCTTCAAATTATAACATCTCCCTCTCATAACACTCTCTGCTGTGATGACTAGTTGGGAAATGATACGATACACACACAGAGCACCGATGAGTTAAAACCCAACTAGAGTACAAGTATTATTCTACCAGCTTGCTGAACTCACTCACAGCTATAGCACATGTGATAAAGTTACGGAACTGTAAATCCCTTTGGTCTTCTAGAGTCCTTTAGCTGATGTCATTTTTCACCAGGAATAATATGTTATTTCTTTCTGGAGAAGACCATACTGTGGAGGGAAGGTGGATAGATATGATTATTAAAGACAGTATGTGCAAGAGGAGAAAGGATGCTGAAGTAAAATATACACAGGAATTAATAGCTTTCCTGATCTGAACTCATGTTTCTCATGCTCTTTGGATTACAGTAGGGTTACCCTTCTGGTGTCTGCACCCCAGGGATTCACATCTGTGTAAATGTGGTAATAGAAAAAGGCCCTCATGATGAATTCATGAATTGTTCTCATTGACACTGGTTGATACTTTTACTTGGACAAGTCTCCTTTGCAGGTGCACTGACCACACACTAATTGAAAGGATTATTTTCATAACTTTCTGTGCAGTCTGCAAGGCTTTCTGTGAAAGCATAATTGTTTCAACCAGCTGCTTGGAGTTGTTTTTATTAATTTCTTTAAATCCAACAATGCTGGATCGGCATATTTGAGACTCTCCCCCAAACTGTATATAAGCATAAATAAAATTAGTGCATGTGGCTCTTGTGCGGGGAGAAAGCACTGTTGCAAGTACAACAGGGAGAAAATTGTGTTTAAAGTATACTTTTTCCTCCATTCCCTTGCTATTTTTATTCTCATCCCCACAACAAATCTTCTATGTGCAGCATGTCTGTCCGGCACCTGTTGGGATTAGTTGGGACCAGAGCAGAAACACCATAAATCTATGCATTTGCACTGCCTGATGTATCTAATCCCAAGTTTGCACTGTATGCTTCCCTCAACCATAAAGGATCCCTCAAGTTGTATTATTCCCCCTTCTTGCATGAAAGACAGGTCATTGGATGGGCCATAATATCTGTCAAAGCCTGATAGGCTCAATCCTCACTTTATGCAGCAAGCCAGTAGTATCAGAAAAGAGTGCGAGTAGCGCTGTGGCCCTTGGGGGCCGACCTGGGGGATGCCCAGAGCACACAGGTCACTCTGGGCAAGCAGCAAAAAGCAACGTTCGAAGCGTTGCGGGAGTTTTGCACTCTTGGTGTAAAACATTTTCTTAAATTCCAGCCTCCTGGTGCTGCCTCACAAATAGCCTCTTTGCTCCTATGGGGGAAGACCCAGCAGCAGCATGTCCTTACTTCCCTCTGACCCACGCTGGCTGGATCCTGTGAGCTGGAAGAAAACAATTATTTCAAATGTTTCAAAATCAGTTAACTAGACTTGCAAAACCATGAGGTTGCCTCAGAAGTTATTAGCTATTAGTATACATATATATGAGGAGTTTGTTTTTTATTTTTCTTCATTTGGAACCACAGGGGTGAAATATATTTTTTTACTTTCTCTGCAACCATTTCAGTTAGAACTTTTTTGTTGGATCTTAAAAAATACAGAAAATATTTTGGATATTTCCACGAAAGGAGCAAATATTGGCAATACAGTCAGTCAAAAAAATGGAATTGCCATTTCTGGACATATTTTGACATGTTCAAGATTGTTTCTATTACAAATCAGAAAAAAAGTTCCAATTGTAGCTCCAATTGTTTACAAATTCCATAGTGCTTCATTTCAAGCAGAAAAACACCTCTTTTTTTCACTGAGTTAAATTATTGCTTTGGCAATATTCACATATAAGTAAAGAAAGTATGCACGAATGTAGTACAAAATTTAAAACAACACAAAATAGTCAATAATCAAAAGAATCTTTTTCAGAGGAGGCTTCATCTCATCTTGAAACTGGAGTCAGGAAGGTGCCTTGAAGGTAATTGAGTCTCTTGTCTGAGAAGAGACTCCCAGTTTAGGGCGAGCTTCTGGAGAAGATGAAGCCACCTCTGCAGGGTGGCATCGTTTCACCTTCCTCTGGAGCCCTTGCTCGGTACATCCTTCCCCTAACCCAAACTCAGTAAGTCAGCAGTGAGGGAGCAGTGGACGCTTGGTGGGGATTTCAGAACGATCAGCATAGGTAGGGTGATATTTGATTTCTTCCTACCTCTGCTCTGACGCAAAATGGTCTCATGTAGATCCACAATCCACAGGACTTTGAGTATTCTGGGCAAATACGCAAAAAGGGGTGTTCTGTCTGGGGAAACTGAGGGTTGATCACGAGCCATCCTTGACCAGATGTCCCAATTCATCTGGGACTCCACAGTTTTGTCACTCTTGTTCTGCTTTTGCTGTTTGCTTGAATCTCTGTTTCTTTGGGCCACGATGGCAAAGTATAATCAGAAGTGTTTGCTGTGTTCCCATCTTCTGCTGCTCTTCACAAGCATTAGCAGCAGATTGCTCTCCAAGGAGCCCAGGTTGCAGCTTGTCCCAGAGCAGGCAAAGATTTTCTTTGGCAGGAAACAAGAAAGATTGCCGCACAGGGCCCCGTGCAGCTCAACGCAGCCAAGGACTGCACTGTCCTACAGTGCAGCTGAGGAGCGTCTTTTCTGTCTAAACAGGTTTATAAATCAAAAACTGCTTTATTCATGTTTACTCTCACTGTAGCTTAGTCATTACTAAAAAACATATTCAGCTCCAAAGTTTGGTGTCATAAACTTTCCAGAAAAGCTGTGTGCTGCAACAGGATTTATTTTCCAGCTGAACAATACTAAGATAAAGTAGAAGTGACTTGGTAGTCAAAGAATGCCAAAGACCTTGAAGACAGAAGGCTCTCTCTAATGCAGCTTTTGGAAGTCACTGTCATGGGTGATTTAGGAAATGACAGGGGGCAAAGTGCCTTTCCTTGGCAGGGCCATCCTGGTCCAAGCGATGTTCTCAGGCAAGTGCTCCAGGCATGTCCTCTAGAGGATCCTTGCCAGATGTTAGGAGCTTCTGGTCAAGTGAACATGGTCCTGCTTGGGGCCAGGAGTCCACCCTGCCACACAGGTCTGGACCTGATGAGCAGTCCCTCCGCTTATCAATCTGTGATTGATCCCATGTAAAAAAGACTCAGGTGCCTCAATGTGTGCAAGACAGTTTGTGCATATGTGCAAGGGGCTACTAGGTTTTGTGAAGTGGTGCCTCACAACTCAAAGGTTTGTATTTAAACAGCATTTATAACAATGAAAGCATGCCTCACTTTCCTGTTCAGAACGTGCTAATAGGCAACATAACTTGTGTCATGCTCCAATTGCTGTTTTCCCCAAACAAAACTATTTTTGCTATTTTGTCCCGCCTGGCCTCCCTCAGAAATAAGAATGTCTAATGAATGATTTACTGATAAGATATATCCCTTGTTAAACAGCCACTAAAAACACTCCTATCTGAACCACAGCTGCATCTGTTACAGCACAGGGCTCTTTTTATCTGTGATCCAAATCCTGCCATACTCAGCGAGACAAAAATCACTCTGTAGTCAGGCAGCCCTTTGCCTAACTAAGGACTGATTTGCCCACATGTTTATCCAAAGCCAATCCTCAGCAGGTAGCATTTATTCTAGACCGGACGTGGCAGGTGGTTGCAACCCAGAAACACATTTTTGCACAGATTCCAATTAAGTGTTTATAAGCTATTAGTTACATAAAACTCAAATCACTGATGTTGGCAGGTTTTCTGTACTTCTCTGTGTGCTAACAACTCAGATTAACTTTTGTTTGTTGTTGGGGGGGCTTTCAACTGTGTGTCAAATATTAACATTTTAATTTGCAAGGAAATTAGTAGTTGGAAAACTATAACCCCTTACGAGCATGCATGTACACACACATGTGCACACACTCAATCTATTAAAATTACATAAGATATTAAGTTTGTAATAAATCTGGTGGAAAGGCACGTGCTGAACCACTGAGGTATTTGACAAAGATCAATTTAAAGGGTTACTCTGGGGTAAAAATTCCATTTTTACAAACAAGGCCCTATTGAACTTAATCAATGGGTTTTCTGTAATTCTTTTTTTTTCCCCCAGTAACTCTTAATTAAGAGCTCTTGGATGAGTTAAAGGTTCTTATATAGCATTTTTAACCTTAGCAGTGTAGTGCTACAGTTGTGCATGAAAACATATATATTTGGGTCCTTATACACCTTATATACCTTATATCCTCTTCGCGGATAGTTATGAACCTCTCCATCATACCTGGAACATCACATGCTTTTGCACCAAAGGGAGATGGATTTGAAGCAGTCTGCGCAGGGGCTATGGCACGGCCACGAGAGAGGAGACACGAGCGCTCACCTTCGCCGACACCGAGGTGACACTAGAGTGCAGCTTGGTGGCAGTGACTTTTGCAGGCACCAGCGTCGGCCTCGGGGCACCATGTGGCCTCTCAAGGTCAGCACAGAAACACCAACTTTCCCCAGCTGTGCATGTGGCAGGAGCAACTTCAGCTTTTATGCTGGGACAGACCAAGTGACTCTGTTTGTTTGTTTGTTTTCAGGAGTTTTCCATGCTACGTGTAAAGAAGGTGAAGGAGACAACTGGTCTTCTTTCCCAGGATAAACTATGATATCAATCTCCTTTTTAAATTTTTTCCTGTGTTCTTTGAATGAAGAATGGGGCCATCCCACTAGTATGAAGAGATTTGGCCAGCATGCCAAAACTGCAATTACAGCTAAATGAAAAAAATAAGAGAGAAATGTATTTTATTCATTTCAGCTGTTATGCCTTAATGCAAAGAAATCACTTTGCACAGTTCTGTAACTGACACCAATTTCTAATCTCCAGTACTATTAACTTCTAAATCTATGTTATAAAGAATATTGGCAGCGTACCAGGACCTAATGCAACTAAATGGACTTAGCCCAAGTTGGTGTTCTATTTTCTTTCTTTTGAAATGCTGAAAAAAATAGTTAAACTATTTTGTTAATTGCTGATAACATTTTGGTTAGGTGGATTTCCTCTTTTGGATACAACAGACACATTCCTAAGGAATGACCTAACTTTGCCTTTGGGACAAACAGAAAAAAAAAAAAAAAGAGACAACATTTTTTGAAATGACAAAATGTATTGTTATAGGATTAGAGACAGCATAGCTCCAGGATTATGCTGTATCACTAACTCAATTTAAGAACCCTATACATTTAAACTAAATATGGAATAGCTGTAAGGAAATGGCATCATTAAGAGTAATACCTATGTGAAAACTTAATTGTTTTATCTCAGTTGGATTGCAATAGATTCCTGGTAACTCAAAAACCCACTGATGCAAGCTAGCTTACAACATTTATTTCCCCCTACCATTTCACTCCAGTGACACTGTGAAATGAATCCAAGTCTCAGCTGTGAAGAAATAAATATTACTAATGACAACCTTGACAGAAAAGTTTTTACAAGCCAGCAACAGGCTTTCACTGAGTCTTTTGAATGAGTCTTACATTAAGACATCTTCAGGGAACCTGAACGTTCAGAGACATCTTCAGGGAACCTTCAAAACTTCCTTCTACTTCACTTTATTGGTGTCCTAAACCAGTGTTAGCATCACTTCTTTCCTGCAAGATTTCATTGGGCATTTAAACAGATAATGACTAGCTGTGCCAAGTGGGCCAATGGAAGTAATTATCAGATTTGGATATTCTGGCATCCTGGACAGGATTTGCTAGGCACAGGAAATGAATTATAAATGAGTATCTTTAGACCCAAGAATTGTTGGCAGTAGGAAAGGGAAGAACAATACAGTCTTGGTTACATGCTGACGAGCTTTGGCTGATTTGCCGTGTTACCATTTTAGTCTGTGTGTGGCTATTTAATTTTTGTTTCTCAAGAGAGCTGAAGTTCCAACGCCATCTAAGTTGGAATTTGGAGTGGTTTTGTCATTTTGTTTCCAAAGAACAGTTGGATTCATAGAGGACTGAACAAAAGAATACCAAGAAAATATGGTTTGCTTTTACTAGCATCTACAGGATGAATCCTACTTATTCATTCTACACATAACTTTCCCCTCTTCTGCAGCTCAACTTGCAGCCTAGTTGTACCTGTGTTGCAGTATTTTCAAAGGAATCCTGTTCTCATGGAAAGCTCCAGCTTTGAAGCCATAGAGACTGCATTCACCTCTTCTAATCTGAGATGTTGAGATCCTCCAGCAAGGCGTATGAGCACCCCAGGGTCTTTCCATACTCGCTGCTAAAAAACTGGCTCCTTCAGGAGGCTTGTGCCTTTCATGGGCTCTGACAGAGCACCCATTGAGTAGGCAGAACTCCTGCAAGGCTTAGTACTTAGCTACCAAAACAAAATCCTTAGCTACCAAAACAAGCTTGGTGGTTATAGCCTGGGATGCCTGCAGAAAAGAACAGATCAGATGTCCTGGGGAGACCTGATGAGTATTTTTCTGTGGCAATGCCAGCAACCAGCAGGGCTAGCAGTGTTGGTCAGTTATTGCAGAACCTTGATATGCTGGGAAATGAGATGAGATTGCATCACTCATTTACCAGATGTCACAAATGGATCTCAGATGGTAATTTTCCACCATAACTGCTGGTATCTTGATGAAAATACAATCCAAAAGGAAAGACTCTGTGTGCAGTTATCAATCTCCTAAGTCCAGTGTCTTACAAGCTGTGACATCACTAGCTGCACATCTGTCTCGGAGCTGGAGGTGATTTTCTAGCCCAGCTCTTACCCCTTGTCCACTCCAAATGAAAGACACTTGTTAAAGTTCAACTGTAGCAGAGGCTGCATCAAGGATTTAGGGATGGCAGATGGGCAGGCCCAAGCCTCTATCGTGGATACAAAGATATATGGCTATTCTCTCTTTATGACTCATGTGATACCCTTGACAAGATGAATGTAATTTCTGGCAGCCATACAGAGTGAAATCTCTGTCCAAGGAATGCATATAAGTCAACTTCTACTTGTCTTATATATTTGCACAATAGTAGCCAGTGAAGTAGCACTGAGGAAATGTGAGATATTTCAGTTCAGGGGCTTAACTGGGAGGGGAGCAACTTGGATTTGCTCTGAAATAAACACTGGAAGGAACTTTTAACCAATTTTCAATATTTTTTCACTTTATCACACTTTATTACATTATTAAATTTATTAACAGCAACACAGAAGGTTCAAAAACAAGTGAAAATAAGGAAGAGGTGGTTGGTGATATGTCACAGTTTAACAGATAGTTAAGAGATCTATAACACACACATAAATCCCTCCTAATTAGTACTAAACAATGTAAGTCATGTGCCTATGCATATAAGGTAGAAGAGTACTTATGTGTCTGTGTCTGCATCTAAGACGATAAAGATTTTTCCAAAAAAATATGGCCAATCACACAACAAAACCATTTGAGACAGGACTGGAAGGAATATGGACCCTTCTTACCTTGAATGATCAAGCAACAGGAAGCAGAGGAAAGACAAGACGGTCCCTTCTGGCATGCCTGGTTAGCGTAAGGAAGGTTTTTGCAGTCAGAAACTGCACAGAGCTCTGACTTCCTGCAGCCTAATAACTTTCTTTCTGTTCCCTTTGATAGGCAGAGGGAGTAAATTAGTGTCAAACCCTCATTCAGCACTGGACTTTGCTTTTTCAGTGCTGGGATGAGCTCTGTGAGCAACAATTCACCCTAAGAACAAAAGAAAAAAATCAGAAAAATCCTGGAAAGAGTGTGGACATGACTGGGTAATACCTAAAGACTCACTGCTCAGGCCCCACTATGCCAAAAGTCAGTTTATTCTCCCATTCATGTATTTGCTTTTCAGGAAATACCGGGGAACACACTGCAAATCTCAAAATCACAGGTTAGCTACTGTTCGTGAGGCCTCAACCCAGACCCATTCCAGAGCGCGAATAAGAAATTTTTACACTTTAACAGAGTCAGGAGTACTCTATAATCCAAACAGCTTCATAATGAAACAAGCTCTTATTTAGTGGGAGGCCTCGTTCTTTGTTAGCAGTGTTTCCTTACTTGCAGCATACTGTTATAATAGCCATGGTGTCACCCTGACTGTTTTGTTTTTGAACTAAATACAGTGCAGTAAGTCAAACGTTATTGGTCACAATGGTAATGCTGTGTGTATAATGTACTTTTATTGCTGCAAGGCATAGCTGAAATATTTACATAAAATAACAGTAAGATCCATGTTCTGTTCCTTATTTGTAAGGTATTTTATTAAAAAGAGCTTGAATCTGAAGTTCATAAATAAAATAATATCACTTATGTCCAAATACTAGTTCCAGCTTGTTGATTTTAATAGACAAGTATAACACTTCAAATGTGGAAACACAGTGGGTAATATTTATATGAAATCTCCAAGAACCGTGGTATTTTGCTCATGTGGAATATCATGGCATTTTGCCTGGATCAAGTAACCAGCAGATTAGCACATTAACACTTTTAAGAAACACGCATGTAATCCACTCTGAATGTGGTCTTTGACTCCTGGTAGGAATACCTAATGATTTTCAAATTGACACGGTACTTTACAAAGCAATTCAAATAAACAGGAATTGCTGAGAAGTTTTGGTAAGGGTATATAGCATGCGTGCGTTGTCAATGGAAGGGACAACTGAAATTCCTTACAGCTATGGAAGGACTTGTACAATCTGTAGAAATAAAGAAAACACTTGGCTTCTTGTTAAAGATTCCTAGTTTTGTTGCTTTACACAAATGCACAAGTAGATAAGCAATCTGGTTGAAATTTGGTCACCAGCTCAAGATGACAGTGTATTAATAGTCCATCTCCAATTGACCAGTTAACCAATAAAGTTTGTGAAAACCAATACCATTGCTGATATGGGAGGTCCAATTTCAAATCACAGCTCCAAGATAACCAACAGAAGACAAGCAGCATATTCAGGCTGCCACACACTTCGCCTTAACCATGAATTGACAAGGAGAAGGACAAGATTGATTATGCCAGTTTTATATCACAGGCCAGAGACGTGTGCCTTCAAAGTCACTTTCTTGACACAGATTTCTTGCAGGGCTATAGTCAAGACACCAACTTTTTGAACCATTTCCCCCATTTTCCGTGGAGAAAAAAATCGTATTTTTCCCTCCACAGGAGCTGCTGTTGGTATTAGCAACGTGTTGGTGATGATGAGGTACTTGGAGTTTGCAGACTGCTCCTTGTGGGGAATGCATGTGCAAGCTCAGCAGTAGTTCTGAGCCCCAACTTATTTCGACAAGCCTCCAGAGGGGAACAAAACTTTCTGCTCCCGGAGCGCTCCAAGCGCAGCACAGCAGTTGAGCTCAGTGCCGGCTGCAGGAGGCAGCAGGGGAAAGCCAGCGATTCCCCCGCCGTGACAGACACAGCAGAGTCCAGGCTGTAAGCCAAGGAATCCAATCACCAGACTTGTAAAAAAATCACCAGGGCCACCTCAAAAACAATGGTGGTGTCACGCGTGGCTGCACTTGCTTTGTGCTGAGAGGGAGCCCATGAGCAGGTCTCACCAAACAGTTATAACCGGCACCATGTCCCATTAGCTCATTACCTCACACTGGTCCTCTCCTTCCTGAGAGAGGCCTTTTCTTAACCTAATTAATATAAGTAATTAATGTCTCCCTGCTTTCCTTAAGATCAAGTATGTCTTCCCTAGCTCTTACTGATGGCTTCAGAAGTGGTTCCACTGAAGCCAAAGCAGTGAACCAGAGATTGCTCACACTTGAGCTAAAGTAAGTGTTTAGGAACTTACCCTTTATCCTGTTTGTGGCTGATGCTCTCCTCACTTCTGCAGTGGAGAATCAGGAATGAGTTTCTAGGTTTTATCACTTACATGTTACACTACATGTTACACTACATTAAAAAGACATCCAAGTATCGGTGAAAATATTCTTCCTAGCTCCACCAACCAAGTTAAAAAAAATAACCTTTGACTTAGAAAGCCTGAACATAGCTATTTGGAGGATTAAAGGATTTTTTTTTTTTTTTTAAAAGGAGATTCTGTGATTTGGTGATAATGGAAAGGGTAGACTCAAACAGCCTTCTAAAGCCAAAGCTGAAAAGCAAAACCAAAAACCTTCCCATTTCCACCCAAGTTGCCAATTTAGACTCAGAGAGGATCTTTCCTTTGCATTGACATTATTTTCTGAAAAAAAATATCTGGATTGTAATGGGAATTTTAAAACCTTAATCATGAAGATCCCACTTGGAACACTCATTAGAAAGCAACTTAGATGTTTATGAGCAACAACTGCTGTGAACCAAATACACACTGAATACACTGTGTTAATGCCTTGTTTAAACTCTGGAGTGCAAAACACCAGTGAAGCAGAAACAGTTCTGAGTAATAAGTAACAACAGGATGAGGTTTGATAGGCTATTGAAAAAATAGAAAAGAACTCCCCTTACTCAAATTTACACATAAGCCCAGATTTTTGGAACATCACACTAGAGTCAAGCCTTTCCCTTCACACTGGCAGACAAAGCTATTTTTGAATTTGGGTCAGATTTAGCAACTGGGTTTCAGCCAAAAAAATTTAGGGGGGAAAAATCATCAGAAAAATCAAGAGAGCTTGCTTGACTCTTTCAGAAACAAAAGGTTTCCATTTTTCAGGCTGGATTCACAAGAGGATTTGAGAGCTGACCATTTTCAGATGTGCTTGCTGCAGAGGGGTGATTATACGTCTGCAGCTCCGAGCTGCTGGCGCCCTGGGACACAGGGTCAGAGCAGAGCTCCCTACCCTGAGCTTTTATATCAGGCCTCCACGTGCAGGCAGTTATATCTATAGAGAAGTGTTTGTGTAGGCAATTTAGATCTGCACACTGAAAACGGTTACGCTTGAGTGTTGTTTAGAATAGCATAGCTGCCTTCACGTGAGGGATTTCTCAATTTAGTTAGAAATTGGCAGAAAACTGAAGATAGACTAACCCTTGGAGTAGAGAAACGGGTCTAGAGAGGGTCAAGAATGCTCTTTTCTGAAAAGTATGGGGATCCCTGTTTCTGAGGCCAGGGAGACATCATGGGATTCCTCCAAAAGTCCTGTAAATATCAACATTTTTTGAGCAAAGTATTACTATAGAGGGTCCTATAGGTCCTTTTCTTTCTCCTGCATTCAGAAGATAGTGATGTTTGGGTTTTCTTAGGCAGAGGACAATAGGTGAGGCAGTCGACAGAGTAACCTTCATGCATATCTACCTTTCACCAATACCCTTACTTGACCTTCTCATCCAACATGCGGTATCTTGCAGCCCTGCCTAGGATTTGTCCTCACAATACACTGTTCATTAAAAAAATACATTTTCCAGATCTGTCAACACAAAGCAGTAGCAGTGGATACATACAGTGCCTTGGCCAGGTCACCCAGGTTCCGGGCGCTCAGCTCTAGCCAGCCCTTGGAGCACCCTTCCTTCCTCAGGCTGGCCGTGCTGTTGGGACAGGCACCACCACAGGCCAGAGGAATGAGGTGCAGCTCTGTGAAACCTGATGGACCCTGGTGAGAGGCAGCGTCAGAGAACGAAGCAAAAAAGGAGCAAATGTTTATTTGAACGGAGGAATCTTGAACAGTGCTGTATCTCCAGAGGCTTTGAGGTTTACTCACTCCTTTCAAAGTATCGTTGTACTCTGAAATATGGCGGAAAATATGGCACCTTTTATGATGGCCACAGGACACCCAATGAAGAGCCTCCCTTCTTACATATCCCGAGGTAGAAAGAGATGGACTCCAATGGAGATGGACTCCACTATCTCTACAGAATCTTTTTTCTTTCTCAAAATTTCCAGAAAACATATCTTTTAATGATGAACTTGGGAAACTGAGCCTGCAGAATGCTCATTCCTATGAAGGCTTAAGCATCCAGGGGCTGCTCACACAGGTGAAGCGAGGCACACGCATAAAGCACGATGGCATCAGGACTTAAAGCAAGAGGTAGTGGGCACCCTGGGCCCTTCGTCGGGTAGACTCATACATGGCATTTCCAAAAGTAGTTCACAGCTTCCGCTGGAAAGTGCAAAGAGTAAAACTGAACATGAATCCATGGACTAAGAATATAAAACTGTATACATAGTACATATTCTCTTGGGCTCTTTGGGGATATTTTTTCCAGCCTTTTTTTGTGCTATTTCAACACCACCGCATAGCCTCATTTTCCTGCCAAAGTGTTAAATGCAAACAAAGACTCCTTTAAACCACACAAGATCAAAATTGGGTCATGGGAGTACTAGAAATCATTTCGGAAATATCCTCATTACCTTCCTGTTTCTTCCCATACTATTTTACTGTTTGTTTGGGGAGGAGGGAATGGGGGAGTACTAGGATTTTTTTCAAACACCATTTGTATACCATCTTTTGGGAATGTAGGATTTTGAAAAGCCGCTTGCACAAACTAACCAGACTACGACGGTTTAATAAAAACAATCTTTCTTAACCCAAAAGTGATGGTGAGTTTCTTTATTTTGCACACTGCCAAGCAGGAGCCACTCTGATATTTGCATCTGTCAACTAAAGCTATGTTCTAATCACACGGATATATCATTCATGCCACTCCATCCCATGCTTGGCCTGTCACTGAGCTGAGATAATTTTCTGTCTAACTTTTGACTGCAGTATTTTACTGCTTAGTTGCAACCACTTTAGCTCCAGATTTACTGCAAGCAAAAATTAGTAATACTTAACTATTAGGCATGTGCAAGAGAACGACAGAGTTAAGGAGCCTTAACTTAATATACATCTTTAGAGGTTTATAAGTGAATCCATACTTGTATTTAAATACCAAATAATCTGCTGATTATTATGCATAGTTTTCAGTCAGTGTAACAAAAACATGATGTCGCAGTCATGCTGTGAGCTCTGTAGCTAGGTTTCCTTGTTTATATTAACAGCTGTAAACACAGTCTAACTCAGCCTTGATTTAAAAGCAGATTTCCCATACTCTCAAGAAATCACCATGTTGTGAAACCTGGAATTTCAGCACTTTTCTCATGTGCTTATTGATTATGCCTAGGAACAGCCTGCACTGCTGCAAATGCACTTGCAATGACCCATTTTAGAGCCTCTACTTTAAATGGCCAGTCTTCCATTCTCATTAAAAAATAAAACCAGCTTTGCAAAGTCTGTGTATAATCCAGCTCCCTAATGTCCCAAATCCAGCCTGAAACCTGCTGTGTATGGGATTGAACATGTACTTAAGGGCTTTGCTGGACCAAGGTTTCACATGCTTATCCCTCAATTTAAAAATACTAGCTGTAAGATCACCTTAAAGCTATTTAAATAAAAGAACGATATTTAACTCTGCATCAGTCAAAATGACTTTTATTGCAAAAATTAGTCTTTTACCTCTAAATAATAGCAGTAGAAAACCTGAATTTTTGGAAAACTGACACTACCTGCACAAAAGACTTTGTGCTTTCTTCTTATATGTAAAAGAGTGATGAGAAGCCAGCTGTGCATGAGTGGAAAGTCAGGTGGAGCACAGAACTACTATGAACTTTTCATGACGCTGCTGCCAAGAGAAAAGCAGAGGCCTTTTTATTCTAAAAGTGGCCTGTGGACATGGTTTAAATCCCCTGGTCTGCTAGTCCTGTGCAGAGCCAAGCAATCCTTGGAAAGCGACTGTCATGCCAGGGAGCTGATCTCCAGACCAGGCTCATCTGCAGTCATCTACTGCTAGCACAGGCACAAGTTTGCACTACAAGGCTGCCTTAACACTCATCTTTGGAGCTCCTGGACATGCAGGGCACGCTCTGAGCTCAAGCCATGGCCAGTTAGGGCCAGCAGTACAGGCAGCAAGGAGGCTCGAAGTGGTTTGGTCTGCTCTGAGGCCCTTTTTCCACCTGGGAACCTCCCCTGAGCCTTAACACCTTTCTGACTTCCCACTTCACCGAGCTAGTCCATCCACGTGCCAGAGAAACAGTGCCCATCATGCAGGATACACATAGACGTTTTGACCCTCTCCTTCATAGACTAACATACAGGTCAAGTAACCTCACATTCAACACATGACCCGATCTCACGCTAAATTCTCTCTCTTCCAGTCCCATTTCAATGATTACAAGTAAAATTCCTCATTTTCCCCCGCTTAGAATTCACAGATGAACCTGATCTGCAAAGTGCCTCACCTAGGAGGACTGACAAGGCTAAAATATAACCTGGATTGACAGGGGGATCCACCATGAGCTTAGCCAGGCTATTTCACATCATCCCATGCAAGTTATTTTTACATGTCCTAGATCTAGTTCAACTTGCTCAACTTCTCAGAGAACAATTAACAACAATGCGTAACAGATGGGGGAACTAAGACAAACAGAGGTTAAATGACTTGCCTGAGGCTGATAGAGTCTAGCAGAATGGGAGACAGGAGTCCTGGGTATTAATTAGTTAATATTTGTACAGTGCTAGGAAAATATATAGCCCTGTAGAAGTATTATTGTAAGGTGGCCCCTGGAGTTTGGAGAAGCAGAGGGCAACAGTGCAGGGGCGAGTGCAAACATCCCTGCTTGTCTCTTGGCATTTCGGTCATCCAGGGGGTCCAGGAGGGCTGCAGCGTTCCCAGGGTACCCAGAGAGGGGAAACAGGAAAGCCTGGAGAAAGAGCTCCCACTGGAGTAACATCCCCAGGCTTCTGCATCCACACAGCTAAACCAAGGAGCAGATCTTTACTCTTTCCATCGAAAAAAGAAAACAGACCTATTGATTCCGTTGAATTAAGGTCACACGATTGGCTGCCTTCAGTCGAAATCTTGAAATGGAATTGGGGATACCTGTGCATACCTATGGCAGCAAGAGGCGCAGATCTCCCACATGTCAACGTCATGCCTTTTTCTCTATCTTATTTAAATCATTCTTTCTACACACTACCTGAATTTTCACCCATTTCTCCTACGCTCATATCTTGACTGTCAGAACTGGCCATTTCTTTTCCCATCAGTCTAGCTTAGACTTGAGTGAAATTCAGAATTTTCAGTTGGAAGTGCCAGCACTTATTTTCATCCCAAATCAGACAAAAGACTGAAATTTTAAAAGTGTATCCTCAAAAATGCTGACCTTCCAACATCTACATACTCAGACAAAACTTTTCAACATTCCTAAGTGAAGAATTCAAAGTTCTGAATTTTGTGTAATTTACTTGAAATGCCTCATTTAGAGCAGTTTGCCTAGAGCTCCTGCCACATGCTACAAGCGATGCTACCAGCAATGCTCATCTCCACCCCTGACAATCTGATGAGTGTATTAGAGATGGCACAAAGATGGACACAGTTCTGCAAGGCCCTGCTCTTTCCCCCTGAATTAAATGTTGGGCTTTTATATGAGCTTGGTTTCAATGACACTTTTTCTCTGTCATTTTAATCAAAAATTTTGTTTGGATAAAACTGACCCCAAATGAAGCATTTTCGTCTTTGCTCCAGCAAATGCCCATTGTTGAGAAATTATGTTCTCAAATGTAAAATTATCCCTGTAAAGCACTGCAGCCACAAACACTGTTGTTGCTACTGCTCTTATCTGAGCAGCTTCAAGTCTTTCATTTTTTCAAATTTCTTTCTTTATCAATGAACCAACTTTTCCTCTATCCTTCAGATATTCACTCCTGCCCATTATGAGATTCACTGCAAATTTTGTTCCTCTGAATGGTTCTTGCTTTCACTGCTTACACATTTTACCAGCCCACCTCATAATTCCCCAGCATGAACAAACCTGTAAAGCCAAACTTCTTAGGCAAACCTGTACGTTATTAATTTCTTTATTTTGAAATTATTGGTTGCAAAAAGGTTACCAGTAGTTCAATCAATCCCCTGAAACAATTAGAGGAAAAAAAAAAAAAAAGAGGAAAAAAAAAAGAGAGAGAAACAAAGTGTGAATGTATTTTACTCAATTCTTATCAATGTTTAATTTTTTCTACATTTTTCACTCCAAAAGCTGATCGGCCTGTTCTGCAGAATGTTTTAAAAGCTTAAAGCATGTGGTTGAGTTTGTGGTTTGAAAACTTTTGGAGCTTTTCCTCATCCGAATTGCTATTTCCAATAAGAAATACACTAAAAATATAAAATGCAAGCCAATAAAAATATCAACATAAAAAATAAAATCTTCAAAATACAGACATTTCAGCCATGTCTGCTCCTCTTTTCCAAATCCCGTCAGAAACCTCTGCTACAAGGACTGGCAAATTAACAAATACCAAGGCAAATGCGAGTTGGAAAGCAATACTTTTAAATCATTCCGGAACATCACATTCTGCATACAATTAATGAGTGGAAAAAAGCCTGTTTCTGAGACCCTCCACAATCACCCCCATTCCTTCTCTTTATTTCTTATACTTCCAGGCTGTATTTTTGTCTTATGTGTGACCTTGGGGCTGTGTAGGCTCCTGAGGAAACACCCTCTTTAACACCGAGAGTTGTAATCAAGGAATATCGTTCTTTGATTTCAGGAAGCGCATGATTGTGCTTTAGGCTGTTGTAATTACGGTTTGATTCTGCCTAGCTCAGAATACATCCAAGGAATGCCAAGTACCCTCAATTCCATTAACTTCAGTGGGAATTAAAGGGCTCAGCTGTATTTAATATTTTACAGGGTCAAGCTCTGAAAACTGTATTAGCATTCTCAAATCCCAGTAGGCCTAAATTCAGCAAAGCATTTGGATTGAGACTTAACTGTAAACATGTGAACAGTCCCCCTGATTTCAATATGACTATTCTCATGCTTAAAGTTAAGCATATGCCTAAGTGATGTGCTGAATTGGGGCCAAAAACTACTGTTTTCAAGTGCTACAAGAGTTCACAATAGGCAAACTGCTGGCCTATAGAATATCAGTTGCATAATCCCTTTTTTTTTCCCTTTTTTTTCTTTTTTTTTCTTTTCAGAAAGGTTATCACCAAACTATGTATTAAGAACCAGTTCTTAATTTACTATTATTATTGTAATTATTATTGTTATTCCTATGTGAATGCTGGAAAAGCACCTATCCCAGACTCTCAGAGCTTTTGCTATTCCTAAAAGAATATAATCCATACAGAAAAGAATAACAAACTCTCTCTACATGACAGCAGACATCAGCCAAGCGACAGCTAAAAATATCCCACCCTCTCCAGAGACCCAGCCTTTGCACATCTAAAGCAGCCCAGAGCACCAGAAAGCCAACATCTCCTGCGATGAGCCACAAATATGCCCAGTTTTTGCCTCCCTGGGACCAGCACAGCCCAACGCCCCGGGAAAGGAGCAGGCCCCTTCCTTGGGGGGGTGGTGGGACGTGGAATTTTATCTGGTACCGCACACATGGGAGAGGGAAAGGTAGATGTGGGGCCACCCCAGGCACCACTGCAGGATCAGGAGCAAGGGAGGGACTTTTAGGAGTGCAGATTTCCGGGACAGAAGAATATGGAGGCTGCTGCTCTCCAATCCACCCAGCAATGCTCACCAGAATTGGCCTAATCACCAGGAGTCACTTTTTAACCTCTAATCTGCTGCAATGCAGTTTGGGTTCTCCATAACACTATGTCTACAAATCATAAATTGCAATTAACTGTTTGCTGCGAATGTAAAGCCAGAACAGGGACATAGCTAAGATGGGAAAACTGAATAGAAACCTAATTGCAGAACCTGCTATTGGAGTTTGCATCTCCTTTCTTTTCTGACATATTTCATAACCCTTTAGCACACGGGTTTTAGCACCTGTGCAACTAGTACGCTGACAAGATAGTTTGCAATGGTATTTTCGCAAGCAGGTTGCCTGGAAAATGTCCTCTGCTTTTGCTCCAAGCTCTTGAATAGGGATTATAAAATCAAAGCAGCAGCTCTGCCAAACCCATAAAAATAATGTTTTGAATCCCAAACAAATTCCTCTTGGCACTCCCAACAGAGAAACGGCATCTACTACTAGAGAGGAGGCTCGGGCATGGGTGGACACGTTGCATCACTAGCGGGACGCAGGCAGCAGGAATGACCAGAGCTGGTGGGCAAGGTTGGAGTCACTGACATTCAGCCTTCCCCCTGGCCGCAGCTAACGCACCCCTGGGTGCCTCTAGTAGCAGCCCATGTGCTCTGGGAGCAGACAAGTTACTTCAGAGAGGTTTCCTGAGCAGCTTGATGTCTCCTCTTGAGCATCCCAAGTGCCAGCGGATGTCCCAGCGCTGACGAAATGAGTGGCAGCATCAGATACCCCTGCCAGGGTAGGGAGGCAAGGCTCATAATCTCTACTGTTGAAACAGATGAGCAAAAAATGCAGCTGAAAGTCCCACACTTTGTGCATACATGACTATATGCTTTGGTGTGTTCCCGGGACTTTCAAGACTTTGGATTTGCATTTACTAGCTGTGAGCGCTGCACCCGGGCACGCAGGGACCAGCTCGCTGCTTCCTAGGGCTGCCAGCCAGTACACACCGTGCTCCAGGACAGGCTTTATCAGCAGAAAAATTTGCTGAAATCACTGCTGCTCAGCTGGAACGGCACTAGAACAGGCTCAGGATCGGTGCAGGGTGCCCACGGTGCTGCCATCTCGTGGAAAGCAGCCGAAGAAGAGGAGGGATCTCCCTGCCCCTCGCTCTGGCGTGGCCCCGTGCTTGGAGCCCAATGTGCAGGCCGTGGAGGCTGGGGAGGACCCGCAGGTGCACGGCCGGCCCCGCGCTCCCATCCCACTTGCCGAGGTTGTCCCTTTGGCAAGCGGGAGCGCTTGCTCCGGCAAATCTGGGCTTCATTACATCGCGGCAGCCCAGGCCTGACTCGTGTGCGCAAACGCACCGCGCGTCGGCGAGGGGATTAGAGAGCCGTCACGAGAGGGGAGAACACACAAAAACGCAGGCAGATAGCGCCTGCTCTCCCCCCGCACAGCTCTAACGCTTTCCAGACCGGTCCCTAACCGCTTGTAACGAGTGTCTAACGCCATGCATCATGCATGAGGCTGCTCCAACCCCAAAACCTTGGGGCCGGGCAGCCTTGTGAAGCCCTGCTCCGATGCTGGTGCCGTCCTGCTCCGGTGGTGATGCCATCCTGCTCCGGTGCTGGTGTCCTCCCGCTCCAGCGGTGATGCCATCCTGCTCCGGTGCTGGTGCCATCCCACAAGGCCTCAGCTTTGGGTGCTACCATGACAAACCTTAACGGGGTCCTGGTTTCCAGCAAGTATTTTTTGACATTAAGACATCCTAGAGAGAAGGTCCCCCCTGCCGCCTCCTCCCCCCCCAAAAACCATTAATCACTTCAGGATGTCTTAGACATGGACACTAACACTGTAGAGGATTCAGGCCCTCTGACACCTCAGTGCAGTATCTGAGCATTTTAACAATAACAGTCAACACTGCTGATGCCTGTGAAAATACAGATGTAAGCCAGCTGTCTGTCAGGGTGAAAAATGTGTTTGTCTTTTTGTTTTAACGTGTCATTTCCCTCTTGGACATTTGCTGTGTTGCTGCCAGGATATCACGTGTTTCCAGGCCAGACTCTAACCCGAGAAGATGAACCACATTCAGATGGAGGGCGGGTGTCACTGTCCGTTTCTGCAATATTTCTTGATCTGAAGCTGAGGAAAACATATTTGATTTATTCCCTTCTTTTTGCCCATAGCAACAAAATCATTTCCAATAGTTATTTCAAGTCAAACAGAATCACAGATTTATCCATTTAGGGGTCATGGGAGGGATGAAAGAAAGTGTGTGCTGGCGGGGAGGAGAGATATTCAAGGCATGAAACATTTTGATGTTTAGATTAGTGTAAGTATCTTTGAGGCTAATAAGAGGAAGTGTAAATCTATATAAATGATCAAAAAGTAATAGGCATAACAGGCATGGTGGGATAACTCACAACGGGAACGCTTAGCGTAAGGAAGTGCAGTTTGTCCATAACGGACAAGAGCTGGAAAGGGAAGCTGTTCTGCCTGGTTTCTCGGTTGCTCCAAGGTCCAGAGTACGGAGAGAGGAAGAACTGCTGAGTGTCCATATGTACAAGTACCTGAGGGGAGAACGTAGGGAGGATGAGCCCAACATCTTCTCAGTGGTGGCCAGGGATAGGACAAGGGGTAATGGATCCAAATCGAAACACAGGAAGTTCCACCTCCATGTGAGGAAGCACTTCTTTCCTGTGAGGGTGACAGAGCCCTGGCACAGGCTGCCCAGAGAGGCTGTGGAGTCTCCTCCTCTGGAGATCTTCCCAACCTGCCTGGATGCCGCCCTGTGCCCCGTGCTCTGGGTGTCCCTGCCAGAGCAGAGGGGTTGGACTAGATGATCTGCAGAGGCCCCTTCCAACCTTAACCATTCTGTGAATCTCTCATTCTGTCTGATCACAGAGGAGAGGAGCCGAGGTACACTTGAACTAAGGATCTCCTCTGGACCACTAAGTCAGCAAGGGCAGTAGAGATGGCATTTTGTGACCTGCTGGCAGACTTCTCCAGAGGTAAAGCTTTCAGGGGATTTAAACTCTCCAGCAAACTATTCAGAAAGTAATAAAGGAAGAGGCAGAGATTTTATCTACACTAGTAAATGAAGCTGATCCAAAGGACGTTTCTCAGCACTGACATGCTATGGTACAAAACATTAAGTTGTTAGGACATTCCCTGACATGGTTTTCAGTCCTCAGACACCTGGCAGAGTCCCAAAGCAATTCCCAAATATGTCTTGAAGTTAGCACAGATCAGCAACCAATTCCAGTAGGCAGGATATGGTCTCCCCGTTTTGGAGGGTGAGAGAGTTTAGCTGTCCAGATGTGGGCTGTTCTGTGCCAGTTGGTCTCAGTTTTAAAGAATAGTTGTGGGCACATTTCCTGTACAGTGAAATGTAGGCAGTGTTCAGCAAGCTCGAGGAATGTGCTGATGACAAATTTTTGTCATGTAGGTAAATAAAAGCCAGTAGATAGAGCAGAAGGAAGAATCCTACTGATTTGGTGTAAGCAGTTGGAAATAAATGGTTGAAAATACAAAAGTGGAACCTGAGATCAGAGTGACAGTGAAAACCCACAGGAAAGGAAGGAAAAAGCAACAAGACCAAAACAGTGGACCTCTTTAAGAAGTAAGATTTTAATAAATTCAGAGTTTGAATAGGTAAGATTTTAGAAGAATATAGTTTAAGGGGAAAGTTGTTTGGGATAACCAATTTTTTTTTTGAGAAATAAAGCAGATACAAGGGTAGATACAAGGTAGATACAAGAACAAACTATTCTAAGACATAGCGACGACAAGCAACGGCAATAAATCAATTGGTTAAAGTACAAACCCTTCCTTGACTTCACACACTAAAAGCAAAAAAGATGAAAATAAAATAAAGTGACTGTAAAGACAAAATCAGGAAGGCAAAGGCAAAATGATAGCAAGAAGTCATTCTGTAAGAGGAAAATCAAGGAAGTGCTGAAGGAAAGCTATACCATGAAGACCAAAAACATTTTTGCTTCAGCCTTCATTGAAAGTAATGACTAAAATCAGGTGGCTTAAACACAATTTGTCAAAGAAGAATTAAGGCATCATTTAGAACAGCGGAGGAAGAAGTTGAAGAATACTTAGGCAAACTAGAGATTTTCAAACCAACCACAACATTTGCCTTACATACGTGGCTCAAACACTGTCAAGCTAATTAATGATTGCTTTAAAAATTTGCAGAGTTCATTGAGGATCCAGAAGTCCAGGGAAGGACAAGCAGCATTCCAGTCTCGGAAAAGAGCACAGCTGGAATTATAGATGCAACACATTAGCTTCAATTCCCAGAATAGGACTGGAACAAATAATGAAAATAATCCATAAGCACCTAAAAGTTAACAGCACAAATAGCAGCCACATGGATTGCTCAAGAACATATTGCATCACTTTGAATTATTTCTCTCTCTGACAGCATGACAGGCTTCATGGATAGAAAAGACCTAATAATTGTTGGTGTATACTGCTTTTAGCACAATTTTTGACACTGCCTCATAAAGGTAGGAGACATGGTCCAGATGAAATCATTATAAACTGAATGTAAAAATGGCAAGAAGACTGTACTAAGAGAATAGTTACCATTATTGTACAATGAAAATGCTTTTCTTTAGGAGTTTGTTCTTGACTTTGCCAAATTTATAGTTTCATTAATGATCCGGATGATGTAATAGAAAATATATTTATTAAAGTTTTGTACAACACCAGCATGGGAGAAGCTGCAAAACAAAATTATTTATAAGAACTTTGGCGAACTGGGGAAAGGGATTCCTGTCTACGCGCATTGCACTCAGCCAGGAATAATCATATGGACAAATAAAGGACAGGGAACAAAAGGATAGGATCTGCAGGAAAGGTCTTCAGTGGACCGTAACTGGAAACAACTCAGCAACATAATGTTGCCTTAGGATGCGTGGGGAATCTCCAGAGATGTCTGAGAAGAAGCCAAGCAAGCATGTAACCGTGATGCCTTAGGAACAGAAGATCTCTTCTTGTGGCAGAAGGATGGACTAGGCATCTCTTATTTTTCCCTCCAGCCTTATTTTCCACAATTCTCTCAAAAGCTAGGGATGAGCAAATAGAGAGATGCGATCCTCCATTTCCATTTAGTGGGAAGAAGGTTCTCCTGCAATTGGAGCCCC
This sequence comes from Crypturellus tataupa, assembly GCA_034781795.1. Taxonomy (NCBI): domain Eukaryota; kingdom Metazoa; phylum Chordata; class Aves; order Tinamiformes; family Tinamidae; genus Crypturellus; species Crypturellus tataupa. Next base: position 287,066 of record JAWLRI010000700.1, on the reverse strand, counting down.
TTTCATCATTTATTCTCACAATATTTCAATGCATAATCTTAGTGCATAATTACAGTGTATTTTCTAATTTCCTTAGAAATGCACTGCACTGAATTAGCTTTCCCAGTGACAGCTTTGCTATTTGCCATGGACACTTTGAGAGGTTATGTCAGGTCCACTGTTCTGCCTTGACTCCTAAAAATTGTGATTTCATAGCAACTTTCACAAAGATCACTGAAGTAAAGAGCTCAGACTCCCCAAAATACTTCATGCATACTGTGCAGATAGTCCAAGCAAGAACCAGTTACACTGGTGAGCTTAAAAGGCACCATGAACTATACGGAGCCATTAGGACAGATACCAGAGAGGTAACTGGTGATACCTGAACTAAAAGCATCTTTTTATGATTTTGTACAGTTCCAGTGCATCATGGGGAGCACTTTAAACTAAAGACTTTTCATACCTAGGGAATAACTTAAGCCTAAAAGACCAAACAAACACAATTTATCTACCTTGGTAGATGTTGTTGGGAGACCTGTGAGTTAAAAATTTGTCTTTGGTTTTGTTATCTAACAGACCTGTTCAACAGTGTAAATACATGAAATATCTTTGACAGGGGTAACTATCATAGGTCTGTTTCAATTCATTTTAGTTCTATTCCCATTGGAATCCGAATTGTCCGAATCGTTTAGACTCCATGACAACCTGTGCAGAGGAAGTTGTGTTGGGGTAGCTGGCTGCTCTGTTTCATTTTTTAGAAGTCAGATGAAATTATCTTGACATTCCTGAAATGAAAAATTGCCAGATTTTTTTTCTCTATGAGACACTGAGAGATTTTTCCTTTCGGGGAGAATGAAATCTTTTTTGACACGTTCTAGTGTCATGCAAAATGGAAATCTTGAATATCCAGCCATTTCTGGCTGGTCAGTTGGCTCCTTCCAGAAACAGCCTGCACTATAAACAGACAAAACAGTTTGGATGATTGGAAGAATTATAAACACATCAGATCTGGAGAATGAGGACATAAACATTAAGGCTCAATATTTTTCAGAGATTCAGGTATCACTTGCTTACATAACTCCCTTTGGCTTTCGCTGACTGTCGGGTACCATAGTGCCACAATTGTCTTTGAAAATATTTTTTTCTGAGTGATTTATTTTTGGTCATAGGCAAATGCAGGTGTGAGACTCTATTTTTTGGTATCAGAATGTGGAAAGTCATGTATTTGTTTTCCCGTCCATCTGCTGTGCTGTTATGATGGGACCTAAGACTGTATTTCCACTTAGTTTCTATGGCTTAACAATCCTCACATTCCCATATAGAGTTTGTGACTTGTGCCAAGTTTCTCAGCTAACCATCCCAACACATCTTTGCTTCAGATATGAAGTAAGATCAGATTCATTAAGTCTAGCTTTGCTAAAAGGGAAACATGTAGGTATTTGTTTGGAAAGAAAATGCCTAAAATCTCTTCATCTCAGATATTTAATTCCCTGATAAATAGCATGTAATGCAAATGCATGCAGACCGTAGCAGTTTTACAGATCAGGTCTTGGGAAGCCTTTTTTAATGTGCAATGGGCCATTGGCCAGGTTATGGGAGAATGGTACAAAAGAAATTTTGTTTATAATTTCACATTCTACTGATATTCAGTTAAATGCTTACCTGAAATACACATAGAATCATAGAATCATAGAATGCCTAAGGTTGGAAGGGACCTCTAGAGGTCATCTAGTCCAACCCCCCTGC